>BPTQ01000009.1:111608268-112018658 GCA_019973895.1 Chrysanthemum seticuspe | reverse complement strand
CACAAACAATATTGTGTTATACATTGCATAAAACATCACGTAATTATGCATTAAAACAACCAGAAAATGTTGTACCAAACAACTCAAATGTATGCACCCAAACACCCCAAATTTCAAAGACAAGAAAAACTAAACTATTTAAAAAACTGTTTTACTAAAACACAAACTGCAATCAAACGATTCTATGTGGAAAAACATATATTTTTTTTTCACGACTACGCAGTTGTGACAATAAAACTGTCCAAAAAGAACTTTAGCACCAAAATAAAAAAAATGTGACTAAACGGTTCATCCATTTAAGTTCAAGTTTTTCATAAATTCAAGTTTAATTTCTTGTCTACGCATGGTAAAAATTTGGGCTCAAAACGCATTCGTTTGCTACGCAAACAATGCCTTTTCTTGCAACGATGCAACTTGAACAACAAGGTGTTCAAAATGAACCGTTGTACCATAATACAAATTGTTTCCAAACGGTTCATCTATATAAACTCAAACTTTATGGAAATTAAGTTTAGTGTCTTAGGTACACACGTGGCTGCACCACTGTGACATCACGTGCTTTGGAGTTCAAATAAAACCAAAAACGCATTCCATATGAATGAGTTTACTTTGGAGTCCAAGTAACACAAAAAACGCATTCCAAATGAATGAGTTTATACCCAATATCATGTCATGAAACAAATACTAGTTACTCAAACGAGTACCACAACACAATTTCAAACAACATACTTATGCTTCAAACACTATTGTTGTATCATAATATAATATTTCAAAAACCTTTCAGAAACAAATATTACAACCACCTTGTGATTTATGCTTAAATAAGATTACAAAAAACTTTCAATACAAACTTTACAACTGTAAAATAAATAGCATGCATCTCACCAGCTTCAACTGTTGAGATTTTCATTGAAAATATTTGTGTTTTCGAGTCAATATCGACTATGAGGATTTGACTATGTCAGGAAGAGTCATGTGTGAACTTATATTGTCGTCTATATAAATAGCAGATCAGTTCAAAGACATCGCGTTCTACTGGCAGCTAGTAGGCTAAGTATATTTCATAAGGGAAGGTTCAAAGGGTTACACCTACCTATCCTATGCATGATTCAACTGTTGAGATTTTCATTGAAAATATTTGTGTTTTCGAGTCAATATCTATTCATGTGGGGGAATGTTGGAAAATTTGTGAATAAGATATCGAGTCTCGAATTACGAGGACTGGAATGGAACACTTTGGAAGTGAAATGGCTTGCTTGAACTAAGATTAAAAGGCTGGTGTTACATGTTATAGTTGTAACAGCTTTTTGGTTCTTATTAGTTATGATATTCCATTAAATAAATCATAATAATAGCTTAATGGAAATTAATAACTTCAATGGTGGTCATTCAAGCATCGGTTACAAATATATGTTATATATTGTAGCCTACTCTAATGTTCAAGGAAGAGGAAGAAAAAAACACACATTCCAACCTCATGTTCATCAGATTACACACAAAGTTCAATGGGAATTTCAGGCATAACGTTAAGTCCGGCAGTACAACTGCTTCGATTGTTGTACCCTGGGAAATAGACGTCGAATAGGTGGCGAATCTGTTTTAAGGGAAGCGTGTCAAACACGTGCCTCAATTATGCTCTTGAATTCAGTTATATCTAATTCACAGGTTTCATCTTTCTGTAAACTTTATGGTTCATAACTTCGCTAACGAATTTTGTTTATATAGTTATAGTGGTATTACATTGTATCGAAATTGTTATTTCTGATTATAGCTTACTATTCCTACAATATAGGCGATCTCAATCCTTTTACGTTGATAAACAAAACAAATTTTTACAGTTTTAATAATAAAATTAACATTCTTATAGGGCGTCTCACATTTCATTACTCTATATTTATAGTATACTCTATATGTAACAATTCCACTATTTTTAGATGATGGGGTCTACCAATAAGCATCATGTATAAATACGTAGCTTGCACCAACTCTTCATCACATTTCTCAAACACTAACCTTAATAAACCCCACTAATAACAATGCTAACCTCAAAGCTTAAACTTAACCCCCAATCCCGGGCACTATGGCTCTCGGGCCTCTCAGCGGCCTTTCGTACTGCCACGGCTTGCTGTATCGTGGCGGTGGCTACACTTTTTGGCCCAGAAGTATTTCGGCGCCAAGTGGCCTTCCCCGCCTTTTCTTATGTAACTGTCATATTGATTATCACTGGCGCGTCCCTAGGAGACACATTTCGTGGCTGCTGGGACGCGTTGTGTGCTACAGTTTTGACGGTTATTCCTGCTATATTAGGGTTAGCATCTTTAGGGCCTGCGCGACTAACGACGGCCCTAACAGCCGTTATTGTAGGCATGGCTGCGTTTGTAGTGATGTTACCGGATCAAAAGACTCATTTGGTGTCGAAAAGAATAGCGTTGGGTCAAATTGTTATTATATACGTGGTGGCTTATGATAAGGGTGGTGAGACTGATCCAGTCATGCATCCTGTACGCGTGGCTGCAAGCACTGCTGTTGGAGTTTTGGCTTGTGTTGTTTCTTTGTTGCTTCCATATCCTGGTCTTGCTACGTGTCAGGTAAATGAAAAATCAAAACATTTCATGCAGAACATCAAACAGAAACATGAACTTATCTACTATCTAACAAAAGTTGATATTTTTGTTTAATAGCATGATTTTCTAGCACAAAACTCTATCACAAACATTGAAAAAATATTTCAAAAAACGGTTTCATGGGTGCAAAAATCATGTGAAATTTTTTGGCATGGAGTGGATAGTCAAAGTGCATACGTACTTTGTGTATACTCATGACTAATTTTTCTCCCAACATAATCTAGTGGTGTCATGCATCGAGTTTGCAAAGAGTGAAAAGTACTACTCCTTATATTTCGTACATACCATCAAGATTATTTTTAGTCATAAATATAATGATTTTAGATATATATGTGGTTAGCATTTATAACTTTATGATGATTAGATGGTATTCATGCATGTCTACAAACCATTGCCTAATGGATCTGTGGAGTATATATTACAGTGATTTGAATGAAAGCAATGATTTCTTAGCAATGATCTTGTGTCCTTTTCAAACTAAACACTAGCTTAGATAGCATACATATGTGCATATACATCTATCATACACACGTATATACATGCATGCAACAAACATCTTACTCACCATACAACATATATATGTTCGTTGTTTTATGATATAATGGCTGATAAATATTGTTGTTATGTTTGTCGTCTATTTTAGGTGAAAAAGAAGTGCAAGCTTTATGCAGATAACGCTTCTGAGAGGGTAAAACTATGTGCAAAGGCGTTTTGTGCACAAGACAACACAAGTGCACAAGCATTTGTCTCACAAGCCAAGTCCCTGTCTGTTAGTGGAACCAAACTCCTGAATGCTATCAAGTCCAAGAAAGTAAGCTCAAATTTTCATTTTATATGCATTACTATTTGTATTCGACTTGTATAATGCAACCCACTTGTACATGATTTATCATCAATTGATAAATTTATGATGTGTAAAAATCAAGATATCGTATGCTTACGAGTATATATAATTTCATTTACAGGAAAGCATGAAATGGGAGACACTTCCAATAAATCTCTTGAAACCTTACTGCGTTAATACAGCAGAAAAGTTGCAAGCTATAGAGATGCCACTACAAGGATTACAAATTGCTTTGAACAATTTTAATTCATTTCCACTACAAATCCTTGATCAAGACCTTAAAGATTACTTGCATAAGCTTCAAGAAAGCATAACCTCGACCTTTGACCAATTAAAATCTTTCATGCCTTCTGATATAGCAACTTTTCCTGAATCAGACCAAGAAAATCTAATGCCTTCCATCCAATCTTTCCCTCAAACTCACAAAGATTTGTCCTCTTTTTTCTTCTTATTTTGCTCCAAGTTAATTCAAAGAAAGATGAACGAGAATCCATCGACTACCCCAACATCACTAAGCGACGCACCTAGTAAAAAGAAGCAAGAAGCAAATTTTTTTGAATTGATTAGTAGTTTTGTGATGCACAGAAGGTTCATGCTAGCATTAAAATGTTCATTATCAGTAGGTTTGGCTGTTCTATTTGGACTGATATACAGTAAACATAATGGAATATGGTCTGGACTGCCGGTAGCAATAAGTTTTGCAGTTTCGAGAGAAGCTGCATTTAGGGTTTCGAATCTCAAAGCTCAAGGAACCGTCTTAGGAACTGTATATGGAGTATTGGGCTGCTTTGTTCTTGAGAAATATGTTAAAGTAAGGTTCTTGATTCTTCTTCCATGGTTCATTTTCTGCAGTCTACTGAGGCGAAGCCGTATGTATGGTCCAGCTGGTGGGGTTTCTGCTGTAATCGGGGCTGTGCTAGTTCTTGGTAGGGAAAATTTTGGGCCACCTACTGAATTTGCTATCATTAGAATTGTTGAAGCTTTTATCGGGTTATCTTGTTCAATTGTTGTTGAACTTATGTTTCAACCCACAAGAGCTTCAACTCTAGCCAAAATCCAACTCTCTAAGAGCCTCGAAGCCTTGCACGAGTGCATATGCGCAATGAGTCTTTGCGGTAAGAAAAATTGTATTGGAGATGGTCAAAAGAAGCTTAAAGCTAATGTGAATGAGTTAAGAAAGTTCATCGAGGAGGCTGAAATGGAACCCAATTTTTGGTTTGTGCCATTTCATGGTGTTTGTTATAATAAGCTCCTAAAGAGTTTGTCAAACATGGAGAGTCTCTTTGTCTTTTTGAACCATGCATGTGAATCCTTACAAAAAGAGAACTTAAGCTTAAAGAACCTTGAAGGTGAAGTTGAGCATTTTAAAGAAATGATCCACCCTTCACTCAAGTGTTTTGAGAATGTTGTTTTGGTCAAATCACTAAACAAACTTGAGAAAGAGCTTCAAAGGAGTAATCTTTGCGACACGTCCAGTGATCTGGAGTTGGGGAAATTACCACTTAGCCCTCAAATGTTAAATGTTCACGGACCAAATGGTGAGGATGAAATGGACAATATAGTAAATTCCTATCTACAAAAAACAAAAGAACTTGTTATTGGTGAAGGTTGTGACGAGATGAAGAGGCATGAGGTGGTATTGAATTTAAGTGCTATTGCATTTTGCTTAAGGGATTTGGTAATGGAGACAAGAGATGTTGAGAAGGGGCTCATGGATCTTTTGCAATGGGAGAATCCTACAAGTCATGTAAATTTGTATGAAATTTCTAGCAAAATTGATGCTTTATGCAATAATTGATTTGAATTGTTTGGAAAATAAATGAAAATATTTGAACCATTATTAACATGATCTATGTCAACATCCTTATATATAGTTTATTTTCTTTCATTTATATGCTTGTCTTAACAATATAAGAGAGTTTCTCTCGGCTCAAAATGAATATGCCGTATAAGTAGACATATCACATATAGTTTACTAGATGATAATGTACGTACATGCCTACTAATAATCAAATGTCTACAAAGGATAGGACTCCCATCAAATAAGCTAACGATCCCAGACAAGCCTCGATCTGTCTTGGAAACAAACAAACATCAACCTAGATACGAAACAAAAATTCGCTAATGGGTGTCCCTAATGTCGAGCAAACCATACAGCTATGCAACTAACTCTAGGTATATACACTACTCGGTATTATGGATCACCCATCAACCTTTTAAGCTTCCACCATTACATCACCTTACTGCTAGAACAATATTATTAAGTTTTAGAGTTAGGACTTAAGAGACGTGGATCCTTGCTAAGTGCTAACATCCCTAGTAGTCTGTTTCCACAACTATTAGCTTGTTCTTTATTTTTTTTTTGTTGAGGTAAAAATATGTCCTTCGGTCCGGAACGAGTATAGGTTCCTTCAGACTTGCTGGAGAGTTCTCTGAGCACCTAAACATACATTAGGCTCATTTGGGTTTGACCCCAAGACCAAGCTCTGGCATAAGAGTACGTATATGATGTGGGTCGAACGATTAATTAATAAATGAGAGAGTAATGCATGATTTTCATTAGTTATGCATTGAATGTGTTTAGAGTATTTATACTACCCCAAAAGTGTTATACCTGTCACCTAGAGATGGAGCGAGCCCAACTACACCTAGCCTAGGTGCTAGGTGTCAGGTCACGTGGGGAACATATTCCGTCATATCCGGGTTTGGCAGCGCAGGCATGGTTAACGACATGTGTAACATATTGGTTATCATAAACACACAAACAAAATCACAAGGTTCGAATATGGAGAGAGTTAAGAGAGAGAAAGTAGAGAGGATGGGAACTTCCAGAGAGAGAAAGTGATGTAATATTATGAAGCTCCACCATTTACTTTGGGAGGCAAAGGGTATTTATAGTGTGTTACTAAATACGTCACCCACGGGCTGTGGATCAGGTATACAGTGGGTAAAGACCCGTTCGTCCTCCACGGTGTTACTTAACTAGCTACTAACAATAAATAAATAACTATGACTACGAGCTTTCTAATCCTTACACATACTTGAGGTGACCAAGTCTTTAACTTACGGATTTTCTAAATTCTAACAATCTCCCCCAAAGGGAGGTCACCTCAATTACAAATATATATTACACTTTGAGTTGTAGCATTCTATGACATGCTCTGTACTTTGTAGCTCGTAATCTTTGATTCTTCAAATTCCGCATGCTTTGTACTTTAAGTGGAGGTCTTTAACTGATCCACGACTTGGTGATTCTTTGAGCCTTCTTTGAGATCATCAACCATAGTAAATCTCTTGACTCATCCTTAGTTGTGTTGCCTTCATGTGATGTTTGTGACTTTTGGACCGACATGCTCACAGCTTTGGATCATGACATCTTTTCATCAGAGTTGCGGAAGCATTGTTGGATCATGATACTTGTTTTAGCATAGCTTGATGATATCATAGCAAAAGTAGCATGATGTGAACTTGTCATGATTTCTTTAAACGTGAGTGTGATGTGTGAGCATGCGGTTATGGATTGACTTCTCAATTACGATCAGCTGCAACCGTCCGATGTTCCTGCAAACAACAGTTAGCAATAAAACTCACGAAAGTGTCTTTGTTCACTTTCGTTGAATACGTTGCAAGAACCATGGTTCCCCGTTGATCAGTATAAATACTGCCTATGATCAGGTAGAATTCCTAAGAATCTCCTTGACAAGGTTTCGCAGCTTGATTTAGCCGTTCTCAAACCGGAGCGTCCCAAAGTAGACAACATGGAGTGAGTGAACCAGTGAATTGAAATTCACTGATTGATGAAAAATTGATTTGAAAAACAATTGCGTATTGCTTAAGAGAAAGAGTTTTGCATTACGACAAAGGTTTTATGAGAAAGATCAATTTTCAATCATAAATACCCTTTTTATTTAAAAAATTAATACACAATCGATGTGCTAGAGAAAAGAATTATAGTGCACATCGAGGGGTTTTTCAAAAGTATTCGTCAATCCATTTCCTGGACCAAGGTTGATTCAAGAGTGAATCGCCCCATCGTTTCTATCCAGTTGTCACAAGTTTGATTCTTGAAGAATCTTACATGTCACTCACCAAGAGCTTTTTTGATGTTTGCTCTAGAAGGATTTCGATCTTCATCGTGAATATCTAGTCATATCACTCGGATGTTCTAGCAAATACCACAAGGATAATGCGTAGGACTCTCAATATATATATAATCTTAATTTTCACATTGTGTGAAACAGCAAGTATTCATGGATTGTGTGTCCTAATGAGATTTATTGATGATCTCTTGGCTCTAGACTCAATTGTGCACTTTGGTTTCCTATTCGGAGACTAGGGAGAGGGTCTCCTTCTTCAATATCAACCATTTCTAAGAGAAAGTCGACATATTATGTAGGTTCTCCGTGAGAATGAAACCAGTCCTTTTAAGAGAACTTGAGTGGCATGGAAAGTTTAGGTGCAGTTCGTCACTGGGTCCATGACATCTTGTCTTCAATACTGGCGTTACCTTAGTAACCACCAGTAGCATATGTATTGAACCCGGTTTCTGTCCTAAGGTTGAATTATTAGAGGGCTATTTATTTTCACCCTTTTCACATTTCATTTCTTTTTCATTTTTCAACCCTTTCAGTGCTTACCGATACTTCATTACGAGAACCTTGTTGGGTTTGTTCATGTTCTAGCTCTATCTCAGTCGACACTCTTCCCTTATTCTCACTTTTCTCCTTTTTTCATCATACCTAAGGACTTCTACACTATCTAGTGAATTGTCCCTGGGTAGATCCCTCCGGTTCTGGCGGTATCATGGAAACTAATACCTAACCTTACCATCCTTATAACTCCAATGCATAAAGTAAAATGGCCGTTCTTGTGGTACAGTTCTTTCCGCCTTTGAAACCAAATGAAAATCATTTTGAAAATCAATCAGATGTAGTATCAAAGCATTTTGTACCTTAATTATTTTTTATTTTTCATAAATTTTCCCCCTCAACATGTGCGTTGGTTTTTGAAATCATTTGGCAAATGGAGGAAGGAGTGATTGTTTGAGACAAACGTTGTTGAGTCAGAAACAACAAATTGGAAAATAGAAGTATGGTCTCACAACAACAATCATCCTTTTATCAAATTTAATATTTAACTCACAATCTCTCCCTCGATCAAAAGCTCAGTGTTTAACTCGTAGCCTTTGGTGTATTATTCCAAAACATTTTGAGGAAAGATGTAGTTTTCTTTAAAGCTTTTACTGATAAGGAATATTTAATCGCTCCCCCTCAATATGTGCATCGATATTAGAAAGAGTTTAGCACATATTAGAGAGAACCTGCACTTTGAGTCTTCTTCTTTGGTTTTAGATAAATGCTCCCCCTTAACATGTGCATAAAAAAATTAAAATCATTTGGCACATGTAGGAAGGAGTGCCTCTTATTTATATTCTTAAACACTCACCAATTTATCAGATTATTTCAGATTTAAATCACAAACTCTCCCCGATCATAAATATCAAACCCTTTGAGATTTGGGATCCCACGAGATTGAAATCATTTTAGAAAACGTTTTTAGGAGAGATGTGACTTTGTTTTAAAACACTTAACTGATAAGGATCAGATTTTTTGGAATTATAAGATTGTTAGTGTCAGGTATCGAAAAGATTTTTGGAGACTTGAAAAATCATAACTTTTGAACCGTAACTCCGTTTTAAGATTATACCTTGACACATAACACAAAAACTATTTAATCACTGTAAAGTGGTGATAACAAAGTACAAATTAACATGCTCATGTACCAAATGTTTAAAAGAAACAAAGTTAACATGCTCTTGGGCTAATTGTAGATAAAATATTTTGACAAGGTAACATGCTTGTTGGGTTCAGTAAATACCCAAACCCCTTAATCTAGGATTTGAATAAAAAATAACCTAAGTGTTTAATCCGTTAAACACTATCAGGTCACTGAGTGCATAGTCTCTCAGTGAGCCATCTTCAGGATACTCAGTACGAGGCGAAGAAGAAGCCTCTCCACTCAGCAAGGCGGAACTTAATGGGTGAAGACTAAGTCAAGAAGAAGATAGTGGATTCAGTGAGTGATGACAATAACTCACTAAATCCCTAAGACTCCTCTCCAACTGTTAGCACTGAAGACAAACTGAAGGAAGAGACTGAAGGCTTTGAAGACTGAAGAATGAGCGGGACTAGGCGGGAAAAGTTTACCCAGATAAAACTAAGTCCCCAAGTGCTTTACCCAGATAAAACTAAGTCCCTATCTACTAAATCCATATCTTCCCATTTATAGTAAGCGGCGATACTAAAGGATTCTCTGTTAAGGAAAGAAGCTTCGCCGCCTGACTACTAATAGCAAAGTAAACAGTAATCGAATATATCTATATTCGTGATTATTGTGATCAATGTGTTTTTCTTCTAGGATAAAGTTAAAATCATACTTGTATAAATAGCATAAGAGAATGTGTGGAAAGTTTAAGCTTGTGAATTGTAAAAACACATATACACACACGCCAACTTTTCACTCTTCCAAATACAACTTTATCCTTGAGCTAGCTCAGTGGGTTCTAAGAGTTGTGCTCAGACTTAGCCTGAGCTTAGAGAGGAGTCACCCAAACTTTGTCATTTCAATCCCAAGTACTATTCCGCAAGTACTTGGGTAACGTATTCTTTTGATTTATTTCTAATAATAATATGATGTTGAAAATTACTTAGTGTGTTTTACTTACGTTAATTTAGGTCATTATTCACTATTAATTGTTTTAAGTACTTAATTGTTTTTTAAACTATAGTGAATAGGGAACAACAAGTGGTATCAGAGCAAGGCTGATTATAAAACCTTTTAAGCCGCTCTAAAACGTCTTTAAATCAGGATTCCTATGGCTGAAATTGATGTACCCCAACTAGTCGATAAAAAGGGTGGAGCTTATTCAGCTGTTGCCCCTAGACTTGAAGTTGGCAAATTCAACAAATGGAAAAAGCGTATGCTTTGCTATTTGATTGGGATGGAACCTTATTATATCAAGTGTATTAATGAGGGTCCATTTGTCCCAAAGACTGTTGAAGGTTTGCCCAAACCTGAAGCTCAGTGGACTCAGGATAAAAGGAGAGTGGTCAACCAGGACCAAAGACTCAAAAGTATCATCATATCATGTCTTCCTGATGATATAATGGAGTCAGTTATAAGCTGTAACACGGCTAAACAAACCTGGGATGACCTGGTCCATAGCCATGAAGGTCCATCTGATACCAAGGAAAACAGGATAATGGACCTGAAACTTGAGTATAATACCTTCAGGGCTAGGGATTCTGAAACTCTCTCTCAAACTTACACCCGTTACAAAACTCTTTTAAATGAACTGGCTAATGATGGTGTTAAGTTATCTAAACATGAGATAAATGTTGGTTTTGTTAATTGTCTCCCTGAGAAATGGTTGAACTTCTCTCAGGGACTTAGAAATGCAAATCACATCCAAACTCTTGAACTTCCTGAAATTTATGGGAAATTTGTCTATGAGGAAAACCTCATCAACAGACGATACCCTGACTTAAAGAAGTCTCAGGAAGTCAAGAAGTCCCTGACCATCACCTCACCTATATCAACTGCCTTCTTTTCTAACAATGTGGTTCAAGATTTTCAAGAAAATTCAGATGATGAGCCTGATGAGAGATCAAGTGAGGAGTACCTAAATGACCTGAACGTTGAATTTCAGGAAAGGGCACTCCTTGCAAACTCTCGAAGGTTTATTAAAAGAAACAAAGGTTTTTCAACTGCTAAATCAAATGAGGACACTGAATGCTTTAAGTGTCACAAAAGAGGCCATTTTGCAAAGGACTGTTTTTCAAAAACAATTTCTGAACCCTCTTACAGACCATCAGGGTCAAATCAGTCCTCAGGCTTTAGCAAATTTCAACCTAAAATCTATCAGTCTCCTCAAAACTTTCAGAATAAATCTGACCAGAACAAAACAATAGATTTTGAAGCCAATTATAGGAAGATCAAAGCTAAGCTTGCATTACTTGAGGCCAGTCCCTCAGAACCAAAAAGTGTTCAATCTGTGCAGGGTAAAAACAAATGTCTTGTTGCTGAAACCTTCGACTGGGATGAAGAGCCAGTCTCATCAGATGATGAAATGGTGCATGTCAGCGCACTGATGGCCCTCTCAGAGGAAGACAAGCTAGCTGTTGGAAAGAATCATGCCAGAAATGAAGAATGGGTCAACATCACTATGAAGAAGGTAAATATTCTACTTTCTATGGATGATGATTCTGATTGGCAGTCCTATATGAACTATATCAATTTTGATCTTAAGTTTGTAGAGGAGCAAAGACTAAATCTTTTTTTCTAAGTACAACAAGCTAAGTTTTGAATTGAATAAGTGTAGGGATGAGTTACTTGTGTTAAAACAAAACAAGCTTGAGGCTATCACCTTACAAATTCAAAACACTGAATTAGTTAAAAGAAATCAGGCTCTTCAAGATGAACTTAAGAAAGAAAAAGAAATCATTGATAGTTGGACCAACAAGAATCCAAGAGTCTTTGATGCTGTGGGTGCTCCCAGTAGCAAAAAGAGAGTCATAGGTGAACATCATCTTTCTGACTCTCACAACAAAGACCAGAGTCCTAAACCATTTGTGTCTGGTGGCATGATTACCAATATGTTGTCTGTTCCCAAGCCCAGTGATTGGATTGAAAGACTTAATCCTGAGAGTAAGCTTCCTAACTTTGACTCTGGAAGAATTCTAGAGCCTGAAAGTCAAGCTCTAAAGAGCATGCTTGGACTCCCAGATGTGCCCAGTAGCACTGAACACATCTCTGAGTCTGAAGATGAATCTCAAGCACCACTTCCACCTTTGGAACCTCTTCAGGGTGCTGATCCTAGCTCTGAGCTTACTCCATTACATTACAATCCACACTCTCCTAAAGAAAGGTCTGGACTTGGTAGAACCATTTTGAAAAGACCATCAAAACCAACTCAACAAGAATCCACCCCCACTGACAATTCCACATCCTCAGTCCCCACTGAAGCTGATCAGATTCAGCAACTGACTGAACTTGTGAGGAAGCTAACTGACAAAATGGAATCTATTGAAAAGGTCCCTGAACCAATCAAGGAGACAAAGTCAGCTTCCTCTAGTTCCTCAAAGTCAAAAGTCACCAACAAAAACAAGCAGAAGTGTGATCTGTGCCACTATACCAGTCATACCACTGACAACTGTTATAAAATCCTTTTTTGCATGATCTGTGTTAGGAATTAGAAAATTCCAGTGCTGAAAGAGTCGGTCACCCCAACTATTATCTAGCATAAGTTAGCTCGTAGATTGGTCATTTGTTACGGTCTATGTAGTTAGGTAGTAGTGTAAAATAGTTTAGTGCAACACCGTGGAAGAAGGTCGGGTCTTTACCCACTGTATCCCTGATCCACAGGCCGTCAGGAGGTCGTTTAGTTTGTAACCTATAAATACCCTCTACCTTGCAAGGTAGAGGGTTGGATGTTCTTTGGTAATCTAATATTCAACTAGTTTCTCTCACTAAGAATGTCCCACTCTTTCTCTCTCTAAAAACCATCTATGTGCTCATTGTGTTAATGTTATGATGTGTATGTGAAAAGTTAATATCTTACAATTGGTATCAAGAGCCATGGTTAGATCATATCTTGCACATCTTTGGATTTATAGTGGTTTTTAGGTGGTTTTTGAGTTTGAAAAAGTTTAGTGGTTTTTGCATCATTTGGTTGATTTTTTGTGTTAAAGTTTGAATTTTGTTGGTACTTTTATGTTTAGAATCATCAAAAGTGTTTAGGTTTTCATTTGGTAAGCTTGAATCATCTTGGTTGGGTTGTTCTTGGATTGAAAAGTGAAGGTTACTTGGTTTTTCATGTTAGCGACTTAGCTCTCGGAAAAGTCTCTTGGTAGCGACTTGCTTCATAGTTTTGTAGCGAGTTACAGTTATAAAAGCTAGCGAGTTAGAGCTAGCGAGTTAAAGTACAAGTAGTGGAATCTCCACTACGGTTAGCGACTTGTGGTAGCGACTTAGTCTGTAGCGAGTTGCTCTTTAGCGACTTGCATATCTAGCGACTTGTGTAGCGAATTACTGCACAAATTTGGCTAGCGACTTAGTCTGTAGCGAGTTACTACTTAGCGACTTGTTTTTCTGTTAGCGACTTGGGACTCTAGCGAATTAGGGGTGTAGCGAGTTAAAGGCTAGCGACTTAGTACACTTATTGCTAGCGACTTAGCGTGTTGGCGAATTAGTGTTGGCAACTTGGTGTAGTATTTTCTAGCGACTAGGGATTAGTACTATTTTGTTGGTAGCAAATTGACTCTGAATTCTCTAGAGATTTGAGGAGTAATTCATAATAACACAATGTCAGTCATCACGGATCCCTTAATCACCAAAGTACTTGCTCTCTATGAAATAGCCCAGAATAGTGAAACAGAATGCCCATCTGAAGGCCTCACACCAAATGACTCAGTATTGATCAATCAGAACAACTCAAATATGTCACACTTAACTTCTTCAGATGATACTAAGAATGTGGAATGCACCAGTGAGCCGTTTCAACAGCTCAGTCAGCTTCTCAAATTACTCTTATCAACAACCATGGATCGAACAAGTTGTGCCATTCTTCGTCAGGACTTTCCCACTTTAACAAGAGCTGTATTGTTTAACCTAGATCGACTGAGGTTTCAAATCACCAAAGAAAAGCTCTCAACTGATGATTCTCATGCTGCTCTTCAAACCATCTTCAACCAATTTCAGCCACTTATCCGGGAAGAATACTCCTCAGATTTTGATAATACCATGACTGGAATGTCCTTCAAGAAGCACACGGGAATGGAAATTCATGAGTTCAGAAACTCATTTGTTCAACTCATGAGTAATATGGAAACATACATCGAGGAAGCTGCAAAAGAGAATAACAAGCTGAAGGAATTGAATGAGTGTCAAGAGTGTCCATGGAACAATGATGACGTGTCATGCTCCACTCCAGTTGAACCAGCAGAATACACTGATTGCAGAATCTCAGCTATGATGGAAAAGGATGAAGAAATCAACATTGATCTCAAATTCTCAGAGTCAGAAAAGGTAACAATCAACAAGGTACACTTATCTGATCACACCAATTCTCACAAGAAGGTACATGACTCTTACCCTGAACATAACAATGTGGAATCAATCTTTGTTTTGTCTGAATCTGGTGCAAGTAACATGATTGAAAAATGGGTATATGATGAGCTTTCAAACAAATTTTCAATTCTTGAAAAACACTGTATATCGTTGCAAATTGAAATACAACATAAGGATGAAATGTTTTATGCAGAAAAACAGTGTAGTAATCTGGAACTTCCAGAACCTAGAGAATTTTTTGAAATTAATCAGTTAAAATCCCAGATTCAGGACAAAGATTCTACCATAAGAAATCTGAAATCTCTTCTTTCAGAAGCCCAGAAATATGACTGTCATGATATAAGTGATACACTAGAATCCAGGAATTCTGAACTAGCTCTATGTGTGTCCAACCTTCTTAGAGAAAATGAGCACTTAAGAAAGAATCTTGATGAAACAAACTCTAAGTTAGTCAATCAATCCAACCTCTTGATGAAAGATATTGATGACCTCAAAGCACAAATTCAGGATAAGAGCTTCAATATTGTTGCCCTAAAAAATGAGCTCAGGAAGTATGCTGGAAATAGGATGAACACTAAGTTTGCAAAACCTTCAACGTTGGGAAAGTCAACGGTTCAGAACCACTTGAAACGAACAGTTATTAAACAACCTAATGCCTTTAGGTCTGAAAGAGCTAAACCATTGAAATCTAAGCTTACGTCCCAAGTTGATTACAAGTCTGTTTTGTCAAAACCAGTCACTTCATTGCCTAATTCAGATATGATGAATCCCAAGCACAGGACTAATGAACATCACCCACAAGTCAAAAATGCTACAAGCTTAACTAGATGTCATGCAAAACATAGTCTGACAGATCAATCCCCTAAGAAATTCTCAGATCACAAAAAGACAAATAGTCAAAAGAAGGGTGTGCACTCATTTAGTTCATCTCACTGTGGCTTCAAATGGATTCCCACTGGCAGATTATTTAAGTATACAGGACTTAAACGAACTTACATTCCTAAATCATGCCTCAAGTGGGTTCCCACAGGTAAACGTTTCAAGATTGTGGAACCTAATAGGATCCCCATTAATGATACGTCTGGATTATACTGTGTTGAATCTAAATGTGAGACTAAACATGTCACTAACCCTTCTATGTACAAGTCTACATGTGCTTCAAGTACAATGTGCTCTCAGTCTTTTTCAGGTACAATGCTCAACTCAATCAGGAATTTCATGACTTGGTTCCCCTCAGATATGAACATAGCTCATTCAGGAGCTATAGCTTGCCAGAGTTGATGTACTTCTTACTATTGACTCCTATTCATTTCGAATCTGGACTCGTCCTTTCATGTCTTTGTATAAATCAAGTTTAAAAAAAAAAAAAAAAAAAAAAAAAAAAAAAAAAAAAAAAAAAATGAATATATTCCTTGTTATCATTTTATCATTTTATCATTTTTATCATTTTTTTACAATCTAATAATGAATATATTCCTTGTTATCGATAACATCTACGATCCTAGAAATGTCATTCAATAATGGCACGGGATCATAGATGAAGTTCGAACAAATGATATATTCTTGGTAGTTTA
Source organism: Chrysanthemum seticuspe (assembly GCA_019973895.1). NCBI lineage: Eukaryota > Viridiplantae > Streptophyta > Magnoliopsida > Asterales > Asteraceae > Chrysanthemum > Chrysanthemum seticuspe. The sequence continues at coordinate 112,002,489 of BPTQ01000009.1, read as the reverse complement.
ATGGGCTCGGGTAATATCAATCAATGTTCTGTGTTGACATTGATTGAGGGGGAGATTTGCTTTATACACCATTGGCTTCTGTGCTGGATATGATGCTTGTTTATTTGTACTATGTGGTGATTTCCTGCTTGTGTGACTAACTGGTTATACATCTGAAATATCTGGCTGTGGTTATACATTTTGCTCATGAGATTTGCCTATGTGTTGAAATGTTGAATTGAATTGCTTCATGATGATCAGTGTAATAATCAATGCTAGAGACGTTATCTTATCCGTGTTAGCATATTATTACCTCTCATTCACTAATACCATAGGGACCAAACTTGTCATATAGTGTAAGTTTTTGTTGCACTAGCGTATTACCACCTTAGTTCATAACCACAAGGACCAATTGTGTCATATTGCCTAAGTGAGGTTGTATACCCCTAGCGAGTTACCCATTAGCGAGTTACCTTGTCTCTTCTCTCTTCTCTCTCTCGTTTTTTTTCTCTCTCTCTCTTCGTCTTCTCATTCTTACTAGCGACTTAGCTTAAGGTTTGCTTTGATTCCCTCTTTTTGTTACTATCTTATGCTTTAGTGTCTAGTGTCTAACTTATCACTCTTTCCAGATCCTTTCAGTGCTCGCGTAGTGTGATTTGTTGACTCTCTCGCTTAGGTTCGGATCTTCTTTGTAAATCGTATGTGTGTTACTTATAAAATGATTGAACGTGTTATACATTGTTTGGATTATATTGTTTGGACTATATTGGTTGAATACATTGATGGATGAGTAAAATGGATCAGACTGATGGGTTGGGTTAGGTATGTTCTTGGTGGCGAGTTAGATTGTTCTTGGTAGCGACTTAGTATGAATGTTCTTCATGGCGAGTTAGAGCTCTACATAGCGAATACGTCACCACAGCGAATTAGCTCACTAATTTCCAGCGACTTAGTTAGCGTGTTAGTAACTAGCGACTTGTATTTACAAGTTAGCGAATTAATAACCTAGCGACTTAGTTAACCTCTTTGTAGCGACTTGGCTTAGTTACTGTACATGGCGACTTGACTTTACGAGCTAGCGAATTATCCTAGCGACCTGGTTAGCGAATTAGCAGATAGCGACTTGTATTTTCAAGTTAGCGAATTTAATTACCTAGCGACTTAGTTGACTGCTTGTAGCGACTTGGTTTAGGTTCATGGCAACTTGGTCTTACATGTTAGCGAATTTGCTTAGCGACTTAGAGTGCTAATCCTTTTGTGGGTTGTCCGTGGCTCTAGTTGACGACTTGTTTTTACAAGTTTATAACTGTGTTCATGATTGAGAATTAGTCTTAGGGTCAAGGATTTTTAAAATGCTCTAAGTTTTGCTAATGATGATTTCGCTCTCACTACTCCTAGGATCCCATAATTCGGCTTGTTGAATTAACTTACTCTATGTAAACTGTTATGACATCTCTGTTTAGGCAAAAGGTACTTGGGTTCTCTCACGACTGCCAAATGTTACTTTTTGCCTCATACATATGTGTTATATCACTTTGTTATGTGTATCTTGATTCATGTCATGTTCTCTCTGTATTGCACTCTTTTGTCCTTTAAGTCCCCTTGAAGCTCGTCATGTAATCATTTATTGGTATGAATGTACTTCATTGATATACTTCATTTATGAATGTTATCATATACCTGAATGTTGTCATATATTTGTAATCTATGCCACTCAATCCTTCTCTATATGTGTTTTGGGGACTCATTCTGAGTTACTATCTCCATGTTAATGTTGTCCCACTTACCTGTTATTATCTAACCTGTTCCCATCTATCACTATTGACTGTATGATTACTCAGAACATCAATGGCAAGTTCAATCCCAGAAAAGAGCGCTACTCTGTCAGGATCATCCGGAATACTCTCAAACGATGAAATCCTTCCCAAAAGTCAATGGGCTGCTATTGGTAAAAGCAACTGTTATGTGGACCTACAAAGACTCCCACAAAATCCGATATTCAAAGTTTCAATTGACATCCTCAAAAACACTAACTTCTTCGGTGCTATTACCAAGCAATGCTCGATTCCTGCCATCTACATTCAACAATTCTGGAACACCGTTCAATGGAATAAAATCACAGCACGATACTCTTGCAAGCTGGATAATATGGAGTTTACAATTGATTCTGATATTTTGAGCAAAGCTCTTGGAATCACATCATGTGACCCTGACATTCGTTCTGTATCTCCACCTGGTGCTGACGATCTGATCGTATTTCTTATTGGGTTAGGCTATCAGAACAGTATCTCAAGAGCCTCTGACATTATCACTGGACACATGTATCAACCCTGGAGAGCTATTGCAACCATTCTGAACGTGTGCTTGTCTGGGAAAACATCAGGGTTCGATAAAGTTAGAATTCCTATCTTGCAAATCCTATGGGGAATCGTTAATAGGGTTGATGTGAATGTCTCAGATCGTATTTGGGAAGAATTCTCGCTATCAATGACCACATTCATATCTGACAGAACCTATTTTCTGAACAATGTTCAAGGTCGTAAGAAGCAGAACAAACTCGTAATTCCCAGCATCAGATTCTCCAAACTTGTCATCCAGTATCTGCAACAAACTCACAACTTCACTCCTAGGTCTGAATCAACTCTTCACAAAGCAGAACATGAATTTATTTTAGGAAACTTGAAATATGTTCCTAGAGGTTCGAATCAAGAAGTATTTGGATTGCCAATTCCTGATCTTCTTCTCACAGATGATATCAAGAAGAAGGACTACTTCAAGCAATACATGAAAAGTGCAACCAAACTCTCTGCTAATGTCACACCCTCTCCTTTACAACCAACTGCTCCCAAGACCACCTCTGACTCTAAAGCATCCTATGCCTCTCTTCCTAAAAAGAGACGTGAAAGATCTCATCAGTCAGAATCTTCATCCAAAAAGCATAAAGAAAAGAAGAAGAAAGTGGAAAAGGAAATAGATGAGAACACTGAGGTGCCAAGGAATGTTTCCAGGCTAACTGATGAAGATGATGCTGATCTGCAACTTGGAATTCAGCAAAGTCTTGAAAGTCTGAATGCTAAAGCTCCAGTAGGTGGAGTTATGTTAAGAGAACCCCCTCAACAACCTCGACAGCCAACCCCAATGACACATGACAAAGGAAAAGGGGTTGCATGTGCTGAAACTGAACAAGTTGCCCACACGCTGTTGACTATCTCTTCATCACCATCAAGCACCACAAATCAATATGAACTGAAGAGAAGAACAGGTTCATCACATGCAAAAGAACAATCTGGAATCGTCGAGGTTTCTGAGACGTTTAAGGAACCTCCTACAACTGGTGAGACTCAATCTGAGTTGAATATTGACACTCTGTTACAAAAGGGCTCACAGGATAACCTTGGGACAAGATCTGACGAGACCTTGAAGATGGATGAACCAAATCTGTCTACAAACTCTCTATCTTCACTTAAGAATCTCGATGATGACTTCTCTTTTGGTGATCAATTCATTAATGACAAAACCTTAGACTCTGCACAATCCATGTATAATGTCAGCATTCAGCAAGATACTTCAACCATTCCTCCAATGACTGCATCGTCACTATCAACCGCACTTCCACCTCCCTTGCCTGCTCAATCAACCGTTCAAACACCAACGACAACACCACCAACTTCAGAACCCATCTTCACAATTGCAGATGAAGTGGCTCCACCAGCTTCCCCTCCACAGATTCTCACGTCTGATCAACTATTGGATAAAACCATTAAAAGGGTAGAAGCACTGGAAAGGCAACTTCCTAAATCTGTTGAGTCTCTGGTGGATCGTATCTACAGATTGGAGCACCTCAACTTCACTGATGCAGTTACTGATGCTATTGAAGGAGAAGTCAAGGATGCCGTGGAATGGGCAATGGAGGCTCCACTTCTCAGACGATTCAAGGACCTCCCCATCTCCGATATGAGAGCTGCCCTGTGTGAAAGGATGTATGAGGCTGAAGAGGACAAGCATGAGGTTCACGGTAAACTTTATGAGGCACTTGAAGAATCCATCAGATTCGACAATTATGAACAGTTTAAAATTGAAGTCGGAGAAAAGGATGCTAAAAAGAAAAGAAGAACAATTGTGATGGAAACATTGATGAAGGTTCGCAAAGATCGCGAAGATCCTCCACCACCAGGAGGCGCTGGAACTTCTGGAGCTGGGAATCCTTCGTCAACACCCAATTCACCTCCATCACAGCCACCATCATCAACTCCAAAACCGTCCAATCAATCAGACTCTACAAACAAACAGGGTACTCAGAAGAAATCTGCCGCCTGGACGACGATCGATTCAAGATTCACTTCCACATCCACCTCCATTCCTGATGATCAAGTGGTCCACGAAGAGTCTCAAGTTATGGCTGACTCAGAACCAGATGAAGATGATGCATCGACGAAACATATTCCTAAGCCATCAGAAGATTGGTTTGACAATTACATTGCTGGGAACCGCACTAGTACATCCAGGGTAGCTCCTTCTAGAGACACAATTCAACGCTGCATTGTGGAAGATAGACCTCCTTCTCCAGAACCCACATGGACAATCCCAGAGTCTGACACTATGATTCCCGACAACAATTGGGCATCAGTTATCACCAATAACTATGAAGTTCCAGCTGAAGACTCTCTTCTACACTACACTGGTGATATGGGAAGTTTCATTAAATGGTTTTGTGAGCGGAAAAGTATCTCTTCCATAACACCAAGAGATCTAGAAGGTCAAGCCTACGAAATTGTCAAAGTCTTCCATGCTGATGCAAACCATCTTCAATATCAGATGGAAGAATGCCACAAGATGCTGAATGACCAAGTCAGTGAGCAAATCAGTCGCTTCAATGTCAACAAATCTCTTCCTCTTGGTGGTGAACCTGGTCAGATAACCATTCAGGCGGAATTCTTCTTCAATCACGACTTGGACTATCTGTGTGCTCGCTCTGCGGAAAGAAGGCCTGCTCTATCTATTTCAAAGATGAAAGCTGCAACCTATTCTGATCAGGGGCTTGAGCAGATGGTTCCTGATCAATTCTGGGCAAATGAAGAGCAAAAGTATGATATTGCAGCGTCTTATGGTATTTCCCACTGGTGGTTCAAAAAGAAGATGTTCTACATTGAAAGACATGGCGCTGATAAAAGACGCAATGAGGTCAGATCAAAACTACAAATCTTAAGCGTTGTCAGTGTAGAGATCTTCCCGATGTATGGATATGAGTACTTGAAGAAGATTGTCATTAAAAGAGCTGATTTCAAAATGTATACCATTGAAGAGAACGACTTCAAACATCTTCTGCCCAATGACTTCGAAGATCTCTATCTCTTAAATCTTCAAGGACACCTGGAGCACTTACCTGTACGTGAGAAAAAGGCCCTCTCTGCAGCTGTCACTCTTTGGATCAGGGGCTTAGTCATTCGGAAACGAGTTGAGGACCTTCAGCTTGGCATTGAAAGCTACCAAACCAGGGTCAACCTCACAAGTCCTCAATGGAGTGCAGCGGGGCATGAATTTCATCGTGAATACAAAGTTCTTGACACCCCTAGAGCCGTCATCTTCACCGACAGATATGGATCGCGTATGCTTATGCGTCTATGTGAACTTTACAAGTTTAGTGATGGTACGCTCAAAATGGTCGAAGAAGAACTTGACACCAGAGTGAAAGAAGCCAAACTTGATATGAGATCTTGGGTTAAAACTACTTTCTGGACTGATGATGACGTGAAGAGATGTGAACATTTCATTGCTGCAATCCGACGTAGACTCAAGACACGAAGGATCTTCCGCAGCCTTGAAAGCTTTGTTGGTGGAAGGCTCCGTGATGGTCACTACAAACTTCTTCAAAGAACTGAATGAAGACGTCTTCGGAATACCGTTTATGTTTTGTTAACTTTGTGTTATATGTGGTGTATTATATATGAACAACTGTGATACATGTAATAGTGCTAGGATTTGTACTATGGTTTCCCCTTATGAAAAAAGGGGAAACATCTGTGTTGTCCTTTTTCTTTATCATATAAAATTGGACACATTTTTCTCCTACAAATATTTTACCTCACACTTATTTAAATCACTTGAGATCCAAAATCTCAAAGGATTTAAGATTTTTGATCGGGGGAGAAAATGTGATATAAATATGAAAGATGGTAAAAGATAAGATGACCAATTTTTGTGCATACTTCTCCCTTATATGTGCTAAACAAGTTTTCGAATCTCGAAGCATATATTAAGGGGGAGAACTCTCTTTGTAAATTCAAGTCATCAGGGTACACTACACTTTAAATACTTTAAAGTACCTTGATCACATGGCTTCTAATCCTTTGATGATAAAAGGTTCCCTCTAGTATGTGCAAAACCCTTTTCAACCTCGAGGCACATATTGAGGGGGAGCTAATTCATGAAAACCTCATCCTTCCCGGAAACGCTATATCTACTTGATTTGTTGAGGGAAGTGATGTTGATATCTTTTAGAAAATGGTAATCAAAAGAAGTTAATTCTTTATCCTGCCTCCGTGTGCAAAACATTTTCAATACTTGATGCACATGTTGAGGGGGAGTTCTCGTTCTAAAAATATCAAAAACAATTCAGGTACAAAAAGCTTTGATAATATATCACAAGTATCTGAATTGATTTTCAAATGGTTTTCAATTGGATCCAATGGCAGATGAACAATACCAAATTGACCGACCAACTTTACTTTATGTACGGTGATATAAGGATGATAAGGTTAGGTATTGGTTCCCATGATCCGCCAGAACCGGAGGGATCTACCCAGGGGCAATCCACTAGTTAGTGTAGAAGTCCTTAGGTATGATGATAAAAGGAGAAAAATGAGATAAGGGAAGAGTGCGGACTATGACTGAGCTAGTACTGGAATAAACCCAACAAGGTTCTAGCTATGAAGTCTCGGTAAGCACTGAAGGGGTTGAAGAATTAAAAAGAATTGAATGAAAATAGGGTGAAAACAAATAGCCCTCCATTAATTCAACCTTAGGGCAGAAACCGGGTTCACTTCATATGCTACTGATGGTAACATCGGTATTGAAGACAAGACGTCATGGACCCAGTGACGCACTGCACTTCAACTTTCCAAACCACTCAAGTTCCTCTTAAAAGGGCTTGTTTCATTCTCACGGGGAACCGACATTATCTATCGACTTTCTCTTAGAGATGGTTGATATTGAAGAAGGAGACCCTCTCCCTAGTCTCCGTTATAGGATCCAAATATGCACAAATTGAGTCTAGAGCCACGAGATCATCAATAAATCTCTTTAGGACACTTTCAATGAAGACTCTCTGTTTCACACAATGTGGAAAGAGAGATTATATCTTGAGTCCTACGCATTATCCTTGTGGTATTGCCAGAACATCTGAGTGATGTGTTTAATATTCACAATGAAGATGGAAAGCCTTCTGGAGCCAACATCAAACAAGCTCCTGGTAGGTGGCATGTGAGATCTATCATATAGATCAACCATGTGACAACTGAACAGAAACAATGGGGCGATTCAATTTCTTGAATCAATCCTGGTTCAGGTTAGGGATTGACGGATACCTTTGAAAAACCGGTCTTTGTGCTTATAAACTCTTTTCTTTTGCACATCGACCGTGTACTCATTTTTCAAACCAAAAGGTATTTTTATGATTGATAATTGATTTTCAATAAAACCTTCGTTGTATTGCAAAAACAACTTCTATTGAGCAATACACGATTGTTTTTTCAAATCTCTTTTCATCAATCAGTGGACTTAAAATTCGCTGGTTCACTCACTCCGTGTTGTCTTCTTTGAGACGTTCCGGTTTGAGAACAGCTAGAACAGCTGCGAAACCCTGTCAAGGAGATTCTTAGGAATCCTACCTGATCACAGGCAGTACTTGTACTGATCAACGGGGAACCGTGGGCTGTGTACCTCAATTCATCGAAAGTGATCAAAGACACTTTCGTGCGATTTGTTGCTAACTGTTGTATGCAGGTACGCCCGACGTTTGCAGCTGATCAGAATGAAGCAGTCAATCCATAGCCGCATGCTCACTTAACACATTCAACTCAAAAGAAATCATGATTAGTGCATCAATAACTCTGATATTTTCACTCCATGCTTCTGCTACGCTGCTGCCAATATCATGATTCAACAAATGCTTCCGCTACTCTGATGATAAGATTTCATGATCCAGAATGTGAGCATGTCGGTCCAAAAGTCACAATATCACATAATATCAACACCACAAAGGATGTGTCAGAGATTGTTGATTGCTGAAGATCTCAAAAGCTGGCTCATATTTACTATCTCGTGAATCAGAAATGGACCTCCTACATAAAGTACATATCTTTGCAGACTTTGAAGTTGCACCACCTATGCATCAAGTTTACAATGTTGATGTATGACAGACTTCGAGCTCAAGAACAATGTCAAGTCTAGAATGCTAGGATCTGAATTGTAAACTATGGGGTGACCTCCCTTAGGGGGAGATTGTTAGGAATTAGAAAATTCCAGTGCTGAAAGAGTCGGTCACCCCAACTATTATCTAGCATAAGTTAGCTCGTAGATTGGTCATTTGTTACGGTCTATGTAGTTAGGTAGTAGTGTAAAATAGTTTAGTGCAACACCGTGGAAGAAGGTCGGGTCTTTACCCACTGTATCCCTGATCCACAGGCCGTCAGGAGGTCGTTTAGTTTGTAACCTATAAATACCCTCTACCTTGCAAGGTAGAGGGTTGGATGTTCTTTGGTAATCTAATATTCAACTAGTTTCTCTCACTAAGAATGTCCCACTCTTTCTCTCTCTAAAAACCATCTATGTGCTCATTGTGTTAATGTTATGATGTGTATGTGAAAAGTTAATATCTTACAATCTGTAAAAAGGATGATCACAGGACTGCTGACCACTTGCAATATGTGAGCTCTCTCAGTCAAGAAAACTACACCAAACTTGGTCATCAGTATGCTTCTTCATCCAAAGCTCAAAAGTTGAGAGCAAAGCCTTTTCCTCCTTGCCCACACTGTGGCTTTAATGATCGTCGCCCTGATGATTGTCTTATGAACATATGCTGTGATATTTGCGGTAACACAGCTCATAAGACATCTCAGCATGACAATGTCATCCATGCAAGGAGAAGTTCAAAACAACCAAAATCCACTGAGTCATCCTCAGTCTCTAAATGCAAAACCTGTGGTAGCTCATTGCACTCCACCACTGACCATGAATCGATTGCTCAATTCAAAGAGACCATGAGACCCAAGCCCACTAGTAGGTGGGTCACGAAGAGAAACTAATTCAGTTTACTACTTTTGCAGAGGCATGCCAGGGAGCCTATCTGGCATCTAGACAGTGGATGCTCAAGAAGCATGACTGGTGTGAAGGAATATCTACACAAGTATGTAAAGGAACCAGGGCCCAAGGTAGTATTTGGTGATAACTCATCATGTCCCACAGAAGGTTATGGTTCAGTAAACTGCAATGGAATAGTTTTCTCTAGGATTGCTTATGTCAATGGTCTCAAATACAATCTCATCAGTGTCAGTCAGCTATGTGATGCTAAGTACATTGTACAATTTAATGACAAACAAGGTACCATTTTCAATGCCAACAAGGAAGTTGTGTTGATTGCTCCTAGGAGAGACGATGTTTATGTCTTAGACATGTCAACTCTCTCTAAAGATGGAACCTGTCTCTTTGCCAAAGCCACTGAAACTATCAATTGACTGTGGAACAAGAGACTCTCACACTTAAACTTCAAAAACATCAACAACTTGGAAAAACAAAACAAGGTCCTTGGTTTACCATCACTGGTTTTTGCAAAAGATAAACCATGCTCAGCCTGTGAAAAAGGCAAACATAAAAGAGCATCTTTCAAAACCAAGCAAAACTTCTCTATCAAAAGCTGCCTTCACCTCTTGAATATGGATCTCTTTAGACCAGTCAGTCCTAGATCAATCCAGCATGAGAAGTATACACTTGTCATTGTTGATGAGTATTCAAGATACACTTGGGTATACTTTCTTTCCAAAAAGAGTCAGGCAGCTGATACTATAATGTCATTTATCAGGAACATTGAAAACCAGAATGACATTACGGTGAAACAAATCAGAACTGACAATGGTACTGAATTTAGAAATGCTGAGCTTGAGAGTTTCTGTGATGAGAAGGGAATCTCCTAAAATTTCTGATTCCTCCCGAACTACCTTCTTTTATTTCTCCGTCACACGAGCTAACCGCTTTTGAACGGTCAACCGTAGCAGATGATAAAAGGGCGACAGCCCGGGAGAAAATGCAAGTTTACCAAGGATTTAAAATATCCTTGGATCGTTTATGTCCTGGTGAGGCGTGATATTCTGGTATAGTGACTTGTGAATTGTTGAAAATAATATAAGTATAGGAAAAACAGGAATCTGATTGACTAACACTAGGAATGTGAATAGTAATAGCTCTGTCACAGCTACGTCAATAAAAACGTACAATCAGAAACCTAGAAATATAAAAGATATACAAACGTACGTTTAACTAAAACGTAAACGTATAAAAACAAAACGATTATAACTATAGTAGGGATTTGCATGTCTTAGCGACTTAAATGCAAATTAAAAGAAATTAAAAAGTTAAAATATATTAAATAAACGCTATCACTATTTTTAAAGTGATGAACGTTTAAAACCTAAAACATACGTTTAAATAAAATTACGTAAACGTACAAAATAAAACGTGAGTTTTAAGAAATAAAAGGCCTACAAATATAAAAATGACATTTTTACAATCCTAATAATAAAAGAAATCTATTAGAAAAAGAAAATTATTTTTACAACTATTTAATTAATTATTATTAATTAAAAACTATTTAAAATACACTTAAATACTAGAAAATATAAAATAAACTTGGAAAAATAAAATTTAAACTTTGAAAAATCTAAAATATGATAAAACTAATTTTAAAACAAAAAAAATATTTTTTTTTTGCTTTTTATATATTTATTATTAATTATTTACTATTATTAATTACTAAAAACTATAACTGATTTATTAAAAATACTAAATGATTACAGAAAAATCTGAAACTTTTTACAAAATTCTAATATAAATCTAGGAATCTAAGAAAAATATAAAAATGGTAGCTTATGTGCAAAAATAAGCTAATGGGCAAAAGCTCCAAATAGAAGCTATTACTTTAGCTTGAAAAGTGGATCTTTTTGGCTTTTCTGTTTTCTGGAACTAAATATATACTGACTTTATATATGTTAATTGAAAACAAGACTTTACAAACTAGAAAATAAGCAAAGCATGAGCTTATGAGTCCAACAGTAAGCTTTTGGCTTGACTGTTGGAGCTCAAGCTCATTATAAGCTTGAAATAAGCTATACAGCAGAAATAAAAAGTAAACTAGGATGAATACAAGTCCAATAAACAAATATGAACAAGAAAAATTGGACAGAAAACATGTGAGCTTATGGTTTAGACAGTCAAGCTACAAGCTTGACTTGGATTGAATGAAAGCTTAAATAAGCTTGGTATAAGCTCCACATAGGAAAATAAAAGAAAGATAATATGTATATAAGTAATATGAACAAGTTTGAACAAGTATGTGCACTGGCAATCACCTAAAAGCTTGTTATAAGCTCATAAGCTCTAATAGATACACAGAACCAAACATCCCTGCTACTATTTGTAATGGTCATTTAAGCTGATAGGATAAGCTTGAAATACCAAAATGAGAATTAAGATAGCAAGATGGGTTGGTTGGGTTTCCAAAAAGCTAAAAATCAACATGTGAGGTTAACAGATGAGCTTAATAGAAGCTTATGAAAATGCTATTATTTCACTGAATTCTCAGTGAATAATGAGAAATGGGACAACCAAAAAGCTCATTGCAGCCCTTATTAATAGGCTGCAATATAGAATTTAAAAATTGGAACTTAGAGTCAAGTAGATTAGCTTCCAAAAGAAACCAAGATTACAAGCTAAATCCATAAATTAAGCTTTTTGTGATCTGATTAGGAACTGTAGGTAATAGTGTAAATGGACTGCATAAGCAGTCCATTGTTGTGAATGGGCAAACTACGAGTTCCTATATACTTATAAAATAAGCTTATAAATGCTCAACAAGCACTAAACTAGAAATTATGGCAGCTTGGCTTTGTGAAAATCCAAAGCTCACATTATCCAGCTTAGTGAGGAGCTTTCTAAGAGCTTTTAAAAAACAACTCAAGTTCACTGTTTGCTTCAGTGAACTGAGTTTGGTGGGACAAAAAGGTTGGGTAAATTAAGGTGTCTAAATAAGCTACAAACTGAAAAATAATCATGCACATAAAAACTAGGCCACAAGGGCAATACAAAGAAACCAAATACACCAGCTAGGATCAAGTAATGAAGCTTATGCAAGCTCATTAACTTGACACCTAAGCTGTGGTGCAGGGCATGCTAACAGACAAAGGACTAAAAATAAGCTAGGAAATAAGTACTAAATAAGCTGAGAAATGACAAACTAGTATTTTTATATTTTAATTAAGCAGCTATATTTTGAAATCCCAAAAGGATTAAGACTAAAACTTAACACTGAGTCCTACACAAAATTATACATTTTATTCAAAAACGACTATATTAAAATTTGACTTTTTACAAGAACATAAAGTTTGACTAAAATGAATTTAAAACTGAATTTATGGACTGACTATGATATAATAAGCTGTTATAAGATTATCTAGAGCTATGTTTACAAGTTTTAAGCTAGTATTATGAATTTCACACTCTAATTCTATAACAGTAAACTGCATAAGCAGATTAAAAGAAAATTTGACTTTTTAACAAACAATGACTGTATATTATGACTTACTTGAGCTATTAGTTACTAAGGAAACATGAAACAAGTATAAATGACAACAAACATACACTGGAGCTCTTGTTTATCAGCAAATCCAAACAACCTTTTAATTTCACTTGTCACATGAACTTCAAAGTTTGCAATGAATCTGAGTCTAAACCAGATTCCAAACATTATATTATAGCATAATAAGATCTAATTGAGCAATAAACTTCAAGAACACAGGCTAAAAACACAGACTTGTCAAATTTGAATTTCAACTGAGTTGATTCAATTTTATGCACAACTGAATTTCAATGAATAAACTACTTATATTATGCTATAATAACACTAAACAACAACATAGAAAAAGGAAAACATGAAAATCAAAACATAAAAAGTAATGAAACAGTGAACTTGTAAAAATGGTAAAAATAGAACTCACAAGTGATCAAGGCTAAGATTGAATACCAAGGTTCAGAAACTACTTCTAGCTTACTGTCAATAAGCTAAAAACCAGAAATCCATCCAGCTTAGCTTCCATTTCCCCAGAACTGCTTATTGGATCACATTTGACTTCCATTTGACTTATTTTGGTTTTTTTAGTATTTTTCTGAGTTTAAAAGGTTTAGCTTGTTTTATAGTTCTAAAAGCTTATTGAGCTTTTGTCAAGAGCTTATGCAAGCTATAGAATCCTTAAAACAACTATATAACTTGAAATTAAAGAACATGGTAAATTAAAGGAAATTAAGTAAATTATGAAACTTGAAGGTAACTGAAATTAAAATGGAAATTACATTACATTACACTAATTTGAGAAATAAAACAGCATTTAAAACATTAAAAGACAATAATTTAAAGAAAGCTTTTAAAAAAAACTACACTACGTGAACAATGGTAAAAACCAAAGTTGAGTATTCTTCTGTCTTTCTTCTTCATTTTATAGCCTTTTTACTCCTTGGAGATCACTCATAAGTTCCTACTTCAATCTGAGCCCTTGAATTGTCCAATTTAATCTCCACCGTTTAAATGAGTTTTGGCGCCAAAGTCCTATAAAGCAGTTGTGGGCAGTTTGAGACTAATTAAAGCACCTTGGTTGTATGTGGAGGTGGAGGGGGACAATTGAGATAGTTTTTAGGCAAGTTGGGGTGATAGGGAAGAAAACAGAGGATGAGGTGATGTTTGGAGTGAAAAGTTGTGGGAATTGCATTAATTGTGGTGGGTTGTAGTCACAGAGGTGGTGGAGGTAGTGGGTGAGTAGAGTAGTGAGGTGGAGGGTGAAAACAGGTGGTAAAAACCACCTGGTATGGTGACTGGGTGGTATGGGGTGCAAGGTGGAGGGAAGGTGAACAGTGGCCGATTTTATTAAAAAGGGTGGGCTGGTGTTGGTTTTGGGCCAGGATGTGGATTTGGGTTTAATAATAGGGTCCGGTTTGGTATTTGTAGCTAAATAACCCAAGGACCAAAAATGTAATTCTGCCAAACTTGAGGGATCTGATTTATCATCTTTCCAAACTTCTTTGAGGGACCAAACCTGCCATTAAACAATTACACAAGGACCAAAAGTATATAATTTACTATTTTAAAACTTTAAGGACCTAATATGTAATTTTTGGATTTTGAGGGACTAAAGGTGTAAATTCCCAAAAGTTTATCATAAGGACCAATTTTGTCATTTATAAATAGAACAAGGTTAAAAGTTGATAATTTTCACTTTTTAAATTAACCAAGGACTATTTTTGACATTTTTCCAAAGTTAAAGGACTAAAGTTGTCATTTTGTGATTTTTAAACTTTAAAAGGTTTGTTTTGACAACTTTTGAATCTTATGGACCTAAAATGATATTTTACAAGTTTTTGAATTACCAGGGACTAATTTTGACAACTTTTGTAACTTGGGAGACTAAAACTGCCAATTATGCAAACTTGATACGTTTTTCATCAGATTTTGATGTTTTTGCATTTAAAACATATAAAACACTTGTTTGTGATATTTTCATCATTTTGATGCATTTCAGAGTGTTTTCAGATGTTTTTGGCATTCTAACAGTACAAAAATGATGAGTATTTAGACACTCATCAATCCCCCACACTAAGATATTGCTAGTCCCTAGCAATGATTTGAGAAAATTTAATGGATTTTATCTCTTTACCAAAAGCCATTACTTCTGGAGTAGCCAATTGTTTAAGTTCAAGTAAGAACTTTGGTACAATGATAACCAAATGATTTTAAGCAAATCACCAGCTTTCAACGGATTTGATTTGTCTTTACGAGAAGCCTTTTGCTTCTGGACTAGCCAACTCTTAGATAAATTATAAATATTATCTTTGGTGAGTCGATTACCAATTATGGATTTTCAACTGCCTTTACCACAAGCCATAAACTTGCGGGCTAGCCAACTCTTCACTTTTTTGGATATGGTGAGTTGAATACCATACAATTTTGGGCAAATTGTAAGCCATAAACGGATTTGAGATATCTTTACCAAGAGCCGTTTGCTCCTGGATTAGCCAATCCTTATGTGGGTTAGACATGGTGGACTGATTACCATTTGTTGTGTTTAGTACATAGTACTTCCACTAAATAAAAAAAAAATTTAAATTTGGCCATTTTGGGGGAAAAAGGGACTAAAAGGGTACATTTTATGATCAAATTCGCCAGAATTTCCCCCCCACACTTAGAAATGAATATTGTCCTCAATATTCAAAACTAAGTGGGGTAAAGACAACAATTATTTTATTTTTTAATATATACAATTTTCTCAACGTTTTATAAATCTATGTACGAAATGTGGGGGCACACCCCCACACTTAGGTGGTAGAAAGGGAGTAAGAAAAGTGAAAATGATTTGACGAGAAATTGGAGTGGGGTTCACTCACAGAATTATGAAGATAAAGGTAGGGAGAATCTTTTTGGGTTTTTATATAATATAAACAGAAACGAAAAATGTTTTTGTATTTTTTAACTTTTATATATATATACAAAGAAATGGCTAAAAAGGAAACCTAAATGAGATTTTTAATACATGATACTGATTTAAACCTAATCTATCACATTCCAGGAATTATACTAAGCACAGTAAATCCTTTTTTAGTGTAAACATGGTGTTTAGCCAAAATTTAGACCTAGGAATATCAAGATTAGGAAAATTGACAGTCAAATGCAAATCAAAGCACAGATAGATTTCAACCATAAAATCTTTTTGTATTTTATATTGTTTATATTAAATGAAGTATATGTAATTTACATACAAGGATAGGTATTTCAACAAAGTACAAAATACAAGTCATAATACGCAGCTAGCCTCCCCGGCAGCGGCGCCAAAATTTGATTCCTCCCGAACTACCTTCTTTTATTTCTCCGTCACACGAGCTAACCGCTTTTGAACGGTCAACCGTAACAGATGATAAAAGGGCGACAGCCCGGGAGAAAATGCAAGTTTACCAAGGATTTAAAATATCCTTGGATCGTTTATGTCCTGGTGAGGCGTGATATTCTGGTATAGTGACTTGTGAATTGTTGAAAATAATATAAGTATAGGAAAAACAGGAATCTGATTGACTAACACTAGGAATGTGAATAGTAATAGCTCTGTCACAGCTACGTCAATAAAAACGTACAATCAGAAACCTAGAAATATAAAAGATATACAAACGTACGTTTAACTAAAACGTAAACGTATAAAAACAAAACGATTATAACTATAGTAGGGATTTGCATGTCTTAGCGACTTAAATGCAAATTAAAAGAAATTAAAAAGTTAAAATATATTAAATAAACGCTATCACTATTTTTAAAGTGATGAACGTTTAAAACCTAAAACATACGTTTAAATAAAATTACGTAAACGTACAAAATAAAACGTGAGTTTTAAGAAATAAAAGGCCTACAAATATAAAAATGACATTTTTACAATCCTAATAATAAAAGAAATCTATTAGAAAAAGAAAATTATTTTTACAACTATTTAATTAATTATTATTAATTAAAAACTATTTAAAATACACTTAAATACTAGAAAATATAAAATAAACTTGGAAAAATAAAATTTAAACTTTGAAAAATCTAAAATATGATAAAACTAATTTTAAAACAAAAAAAATAGTTTTTTTTTGCTTTTTATATATTTATTATTAATTATTTACTATTATTAATTACTAAAAACTATAACTGATTTATTAAAAATACTAAATGATTACAGAAAAATCTGAAACTTTTTACAAAATTCTAATATAAATCTAGGAATCTAAGAAAAATATAAAAATGGTAGCTTATGTGCAAAAATAAGCTAATGGGCAAAAGCTCCAAATAGAAGCTATTACTTTAGCTTGAAAAGTGGATCTTTTTGGCTTTTCTGTTTTCTGGAACTAAATATATACTGACTTTATATATGTTAATTGAAAACAAGACTTTACAAACTAGAAAATAAGCAAAGCATGAGCTTATGAGTCCAACAGTAAGCTTTTGGCTTGACTGTTGGAGCTCAAGCTCATTATAAGCTTGAAATAAGCTATACAGCAGAAATAAAAAGTAAACTAGGATGAATACAAGTCCAATAAACAAATATGAACAAGAAAAATTGGACAGAAAACATGTGAGCTTATGGTTTAGACAGTCAAGCTACAAGCTTGACTTGGATTGAATGAAAGCTTAAATAAGCTTGGTATAAGCTCCACATAGGAAAATAAAAGAAAGATAATATGTATATAAGTAATATGAACAAGTTTGAACAAGTATGTGCACTGGCAATCACCTAAAAGCTTGTTATAAGCTCATAAGCTCTAACAGATACACATAACCAAACATCCCTGCTACTATTTGTAATGGTCATTTAAGCTGATAGGATAAGCTTGAAATACCAAAATGAGAATTAAGATAGCAAGATGGGTTGGTTGGGTTTCCAAAAAGCTAAAAATCAACATGTGAGGTTAACAGATGAGCTTAATAGAAGCTTATGAAAATGCTATTATTTCACTGAATTCTCAGTGAATAATGAGAAATGGGACAACCAAAAAGCTCATTGCAGCCCTTATTAATAGGCTGCAATATAGAATTTAAAAATTGGAACTTAGAGTCAAGTAGATTAGCTTCCAAAAGAAACCAAGATTACAAGCTAAATCCATAAATTAAGCTTTTTGTGATCTGATTAGGAACTGTAGGTAATGGTGTAAATGGACTGCATAAGCAGTCCATTGTTGTGAATGGGCAAACTACGAGTTCCTATATACTTATAAAATAAGCTTATAAATGCTCAACAAGCACTAAACTAGAAATTATGGCAGCTTGGCTTTGTGAAAATCCAAAGCTCACATTATCCAGCTTAGTGAGGAGCTTTCTAAGAGCTTTTAAAAAACAACTCAAGTTCACTGTTTGCTTCAGTGAACTGAGTTTGGTGGGACAAAAAGGTTGGGTAAATTAAGGTGTCTAAATAAGCTACAAACTGAAAAATAATCATGCACATAAAAACTAGGCCACAAGGGCAATACAAAGAAACCAAATACACCAGCTAGGATCAAGTAATGAAGCTTATGCAAGCTCATTAACTTGACACCTAAGCTGTGGTGCAGGGCATGCTAACAGACAAAGGACTAAAAATAAGCTAGGAAATAAGTACTAAATAAGCTGAGAAATGACAAACTAGTATTTTTATATTTTAATTAAGCAGCTATATTTTGAAATCCCAAAAGGATTAAGACTAAAACTTAACACTGAGTCCTACACAAAATTATACATTTTATTCAAAAACGACTATATTAAAATTTGACTTTTTACAAGAACATAAAGTTTGACTAAAATGAATTTAAAACTGAATTTATGGACTGACTATGATATAATAAGCTGTTATAAGATTATCTAGAGCTATGTTTACAAGTTTTAAGCTAGTATTATGAATTTCACACTCTAATTCTATAACAGTAAACTGCATAAGCAGATTAAAAGAAAATTTGACTTTTTAACAAACAATGACTGTATATTATGACTTACTTGAGCTATTAGTTACTAAGGAAACATGAAACAAGTATAAATGACAACAAACATACACTGGAGTTCTTGTTTATCAGCAAATCCAAACAACCTTTTAATTTCACTTGTCACATGAACTTCAAAGTTTGCAATGAATCTGAGTCTAAACCAGATTCCAAACATTATATTATAGCATAATAAGATCTAATTGAGCAATAAACTTCAAGAACACAGGCTAAAAACACAGACTTGTCAAATTTGAATTTCAACTGAGTTGATTCAATTTTATGCACAACTGAATTTCAATGAATAAACTACTTATATTATGCTATAATAACACTAAACAACAACATAGAAAAAGGAAAACATGAAAATCAAAACATAAAAAGTAATGAAACAGTGAACTTGTAAAAATGGTAAAAATAGAACTCACAAGTGATCAAGGCTAAGATTGAATACCAAGGTTCAGAAACTACTTCTAGCTTACTGTTAATAAGCTAAAAACCAGAAATCCATCCAGCTTAGCTTCCATTTCCCCAGAACTGCTTATTGGATCACATTTGACTTCCATTTGACTTATTTTGGTTTTTTTAGTATTTTTCTGAGTTTAAAAGGTTTAGCTTGTTTTATAGTTCTAAAAGCTTATTGAGCTTTTGTCAAGAGCTTATGCAAGCTATAGAATCCTTAAAACAACTATATAACTTGAAATTAAAGAACATGGTAAATTAAAGGAAATTAAGTAAATTATGAAACTTGAAGGTAACTGAAATTAAAATGGAAATTACATTACATTACACTAATTTGAGAAATAAAACAGCATTTAAAACATTAAAAGACAATAATTTAAAGAAAGCTTTTAAAAAAAACTACACTACGTGAACAATGGTAAAAACCAAAGTTGAGTATTCTTCTGTCTTTCTTCTTCATTTTATAGCCTTTTTACTCCTTGGAGATCACTCATAAGTTCCTACTTCAATCTGAGCCCTTGAATTGTCCAATTTAATCTCCACCGTTTAAATGAGTTTTGGCGCCAAAGTCCTATAAAGCAGTTGTGGGCAGTTTGAGACTAATTAAAGCACCTTGGTTGTATGTGGAGGTGGAGGGGGACAATTGAGATAGTTTTTAGGCAAGTTGGGGTGATAGGGAAGAAAACAGAGGATGAGGTGATGTTTGGAGTGAAAAGTTGTGGGAATTGCATTAATTGTGGTGGGTTGTAGTCACAGAGGTGGTGGAGGTAGTGGGTGAGTAGAGTAGTGAGGTGGAGGGTGAAAACAGGTGGTAAAAACCACCTGGTATGGTGACTGGGTGGTATGGGGTGCAAGGTGGAGGGAAGGTGAACAATGGCCGGTTTTATTAAAAAGGGTGGGCTGGTGTTGGTTTTGGGCCAGGATGTGGATTTGGGTTTAATAATAGGGTCCGGTTTGGTATTTGTAGCTAAATAACCCAAGGACCAAAAGTGTAATTCTGCCAAACTTGAGGGATCTGATTTATCATCTTTCCAAACTTCTTTGAGGGACCAAACCTGCCATTAAACAATTACACAAGGACCAAAAGTATATAATTTACTATTTTAAAACTTTAAGGACCTAATATGTAATTTTTGGATTTTGAGGGACTAAAGGTGTAAATTCCCAAAAGTTTATCATAAGGACCAATTTTGTCATTTATAAATAGAACAAGGTTAAAAGTTGATAATTTTCACTTTTTAAATTAACCAAGGACTATTTTTGACATTTTTCCAAAGTTAAAGGACTAAAGTTGTCATTTTGTGATTTTTAAACTTTAAAAGGTTTGTTTTGACAACTTTTGAATCTTATGGACCTAAAATGATATTTTACAAGTTTTTGAATTACCAGGGACTAATTTTGACAACTTTTGTAACTTGGGGGACTAAAACTGCCAATTATGCAAACTTGATACGTTTTTCATCAGATTTTGATGTTTTTGCATTTAAAACATATAAAACACTTGTTTGTGATATTTTCATCATTTTGATGCATTTCAGAGTGTTTTCAGATGTTTTTGGCATTCCAACAGTACAAAAATGATGAGTATTTAGACACTCATCAATTTCTCATCTCCTTATACCCCTGAACAAAATGGGTAGCTGAAAGGAAAAACAGAACTCTCATTGAGGCTGCAAGAACCATGTTAAATGGCTCAGCCCTTTTAAAGCATTTCTGGACTGAAGCAGTTAAAACAGCCTGTTACACTCAAAACATGTCAATCATTGTCAAAAGACATAATAAAACCCCATATGAGATATTCAAAGGTAGACTTCCTGACATCAACTACTTCCATGTGTTTGGATGTCCTGTGTTTATTCATAACCACAAGGATCATCTAGGCAAGTTCGATGCTAAAGCTGATGATGGATACTTTCTAGGTTACTCACTGATCTCCAAAGCCTTCAGGGTATTTAACACAAGGAGACAACAAGTTGAGGAAACCTATCATGTCACCTTTGATGAAAGTATAGAAAGCATCAGGTTCACCAACACTTCAGTGGAAGTAATAGGAATTGATAACTCATCAAGATATCCTCCTGATGAGGACAACACTGAAACCAATTCCTTATACCAAGCTGATGCTGACATCTCATATTATGTCTTGCCTCACAACCTGTCACAACCAACTATCAGTGAATTCATTGATAATCAGTCAGTCCCTACTGGGATAGGTAACACTGATCCAAATGATCAGGATCCTATAACTCAAGAACCTCTACCAGAACAAGTCACCTCAACAGATGATCTAAATGATCCTGTGGCTCTTGCACCTGAACTCACACCTGAACTCCCAGTGACATCTTCAAGCTCAGATCCCAGACCACAAAGTAAGTGGACAAGATCTCAAGACATTGAGCTTGTAAACATCATTGGTGAACCCACTGAGGGCATGCTCACTAGAAGCATGGCTGCTAACTTAACTGCAGCTTCAGCCAATGAATGTCTATATGCTGATTACCTATCAGAGATAGAACCCAAAAGTGTCACTGAGGCTCTAAAATACCCAAGCTGGGTTCAGGCTATACAAGAAGAACTACAACATTTTGATAAAAACAAGGTCATGACCTTGATCAAATGTCCTCAGGATGTAGTAGTCATAGGAATGAAGTGGGTTTTTCAGAAACAAAACTGATGAAAACGGCACTGTCATTAAAAACAAAGCCAGACTTGTAGCCAAAGGTTACAGTCAACAAGAAGGCATTGACTATGATGAAACATTTGCTCATGTTGCAAGAATGGAAGCCATCAGGATCTTTCTTTCATATGCAACATACATGAACTTCATGGTCTACCAAATGGATGTTAAAAGTGCATTCTTAAATGGTGATCTCAAGGAAGATGTATATGTTCAGCAACCTCCAGGCTTTGAGAGCAGTGAATTCCCTGACTATGTCTGCAAGCTTGACAAAGCCCTTTATGGACTTAAACAAGCTCCCAGAGCATGGTATGAAACTCTCTCAGCCTTCCTGATACGAAACAAGTTTGTCAGAGGAAAGATAGACAACACTCCGTTTGTCTATAGAACTCAACAGGATGTGATTCTAGTCCAAGTGTATGTTGATGACATCATCTTTGGCTCAACAAACTACAAACTTTGCAAACAGTTTGAAAAACTGATGACAAAGAAGTTTGAAATGAGCATGATGGGGGAACTCACATACTTTCTTGGACTACAAATCAGGCAAACTGATAAAGGAATATCCATCAGTCAAGAGAAATACACCAGAAATCTCTTGAAGAAATATGAGATATCTGACTGTGCCTCAGTGAAGACTCCAATGGTCCCACCCAACAACCTTGGACCTGATCTCACTGGCAAATCAGTCAATCAAACTCATTTCAGAGGGATTGTAGGCTCACTGATGTATCTAACTGCTTCTAGACCAGACATCCAATTCTCAGTCTGTCTAATAGCAAGATATCAGTCCAATCCTAAAGAATCCCATCTCACTGCAGCCAAAAGAATACTCAGGTACCTGAAGGGAACCCCAAACCTTGGACTCTATTATCCAAAATGCTCAGGGTTTGATCTCAAGGGTTACTCTGATTCTGATTATGCTGGCTGCAACATGGACAGATAAAGCACCTCCGGGTCCTGTCAATTTCTTGGAGGAAAACTGGTTTGTTGGAGTGCTAAAAAGCAGCAGTCAGTGGCTATGTCTTCAGCCGAAGCTGAATATGTGGCTGCTGCAGGATGCTGTGCCAATGTTTTGTGGATGAAGAGTCAACTCAGTGACTATGATATCCACTACAAAATGGTACCCATCTTCTGTGACAACACCAGTGCAATTGCAATCTCCAACAACCCTATCCTCCATCAAAGAACCAAACACATTGATATTAGATATCACTTCGTCAGGGATCACATAATGAAAGGAGACATAGAACTTCATTTCATCCCCACTGAATATCAACTTGCTGATATCTTCACCAAACCTTTGGATGAACCTACATTTAGGAGACTGAAAGCTGAATTGAGAATGCTTGACATTAAAAGACAGGCATCTGAAAATCAATCTCAGTGAGTTCTGTGAAACGGTTCGTCTCCCTGAACATCCAAAATCTACCTCTCACTGAATGAGTAAGACTCAATCAGGGTCCCTGACATAATGCATTGAATGAGTAACTAAATGCTTCAAGTATTAGTTACTTAAATGTCCTAGGTTGGTAATCCCACCAATTTAATATAGGAATACATGTCTTACTGTCAGGAGTATCATCATTTACCTCACCCCACTTGGCATTAAATGCCTTCTCTCACATAAAATATCCTATGGATATTTTATTACTGCTAAAGTGCACTTTTACTGTGCATTGCAACTGTTTTCCTTGAAAGACGGGATTTTACTGCGTGAAGTGATGGGTGGCATTAAATGTGGAATATCAAACGATTTCAAAAATGGTCTTTACATATCCACGTTTATACAAAAACCACCCCTCTCACTACTCTATAGATACCCTCTTCAAAAACCACAAAACACACACAAATTATTTTCTGCAACTAAACTCTGTCAAAATCCTTTTTCAAATCCAGAAAAATTTGTGTGTTCTCAAAATCTTTAAAACCTCTTTTGGAAAACCCTCCTTGTAAACATTTACAAAAGTTTTTCATCACAAACTTGAGAGATCTAAATACTTTAATTGTTCTAGTCAAAACATTTTTTTTAACCCTAAAATCTTCTTTAATAGAAATGGCTAGAACACAATCTCTCCAGTTTGCTTCTCAGTGGGTAGGGGATCTTACTAACGTTGAATTTAAAACAAATAATGTCATAGGAAATTTTGAATACCCTGAAAATGTCCCAACCTATAAAGACATTATAAAATTTTTATTCAACTGCCCACTCAAAACGGCCTTTGTAAAATGTCCCTCAGTACTGTACCCAAACTACCTCAGGGAGTTTTGGGCTACAACTAAAGCGTTTGACCCGACACCTTCTACTGATGAGAATAAACTTAGACCACTCAGGGAGTATCTCATCAGGTTCAGTCTTAATGGGGGCAACAATACACCCTGGATTACAAAACGTTTTGCACTTCAACAGGGTTAGATTATAACAAAGGTATTTATGTCGCCCATCCTAAACCATCCACAGTGAAGGATGGGTTAAAACAAATCGTTTTAGATCCAACTTTTTTGGACAAGACCCCAGTCACTAAAAGCTCATTCCCCGTGGCTTGGAGGATCCTCTTCACTTTTGTGATTCAGGTCCTCGGCGGGAACCACTCATCCACTGAACAAGTTAACTCTATTCAGTTGATGATGGCATACTACCTGATGAATGGGGTCAATGTTGACATAGGGGAGATCATTTACAGTGATCTCGTAACGAAGCTACAGAGCAAAACTAGGACGAAGTACGTTTCGTATCCTAGGTTTGTCTCTTGTGCTTTGCAATCGTTACTGGGTTCAAATTATACTCAGGATGAAAAATTTGGAAATTTACCTGGCATCCTGAGCCCATCAAATTTTCAAAAGGACCCATCCCTTGTCACTCCCATTGAATTGACGGCCCACATGATTGCTGTAAATAATCAAAGTGGATCAGTGTCTCCAAACCCTGCTCCTAAAAAGAGAAAGGGGAAGTCTCAGACTGGGACTAAGACTAAACCAAAGTCTCGGGGCCCTGAGGCTTCAGGAGCACAGCCTAAGAGGCACAAAAAGCCCGAGACTAAACAGACACCCACTGACCAGGCAATAACCACCCCCATGACAACGAAGGACACTAATACATCACAGTCAGTGCCCTTGGTCACACCTACTACTCCCCAAGATCCAGAGGGAAACAAACAACCCGTTGGTAGGGGAGCACCTTCCACTACGCCTGATGGTGACATTAACAAATCTAAGTCTTTGTCTGAGGGCACACTGATCAATCCTAAAGACTCAGGGGGAAACAAACAACCCACTGATAGGGATACAACAATCACTGACTCCGCCAAAGGCACTGGGAAACACCCACCAGTGTCTCAGGGGTCACTGGGGGACAAAGACTCGGAGGGAAAGAAACAACCCGCCGATACGGAACCCAAAACCAATCCTGACTCCGGAGAAGGCACTGGGAAACTCCCACCAGTGTCTGAGGGGTCAACGGGGGACAAAGACTCAGAGGGATATATACCACCCGCTGATATGGACCCCATCACCAACCCCTTACTCACAATTGCTGATGTCACTGGTATTCTATTCTCAGAGGATGAACTTGCTGAAACTGAAGATGAAATTTTATCAGCTGGAGAAGAAATGGACGCTGAGGTTCAATCTGAACAAGAGCCCCAGCCTGATCCAAAGGAGCATACTGAGTCACCATTTCATCCAGAAGATAATGACTCAGACTCCTCATCATCCAGCTCTGGGGAATTTAACCGCTTTGACAACATTCTTCCAGTCACTGAAAGACAGCTGGTTCAGTGGATCACTAAAGCCTCAAGGAGACTGTACACTGGGGTTACTGAACAATTTTGGGATCAACACACTGAAGCGGCAGCCAGCTACGCTGATCTTCGATCTGATGTGCTCACCTTCAATGAAAATGTTCATGAGCACAGAGATCTCATGTACCAACACCTTATCAGACTGGATGAAAACCTGGTTAAGTTTCTCAAGCATCTTCAGTCATGTGGAGTTACAATTGATGAAATCAGGGATGCTGTTAAAGAAGACCCAGTAATCAATGCCAAAGTACTGGAAGCCACTGAGGTGTATGTGAAAAATTCATCTCGACTAACTGAACTGATTGAAATGCTCCAATCTGCAAACGTTCAAGGTCTCCAATCTTCAGTTCAGTCTCTTCAAACCTCAGTGGACTCTTTGAACACTCAAGTAGCTGCTATGGCTCAGGCCTCATCTTCCATGGCCTGGAATCTTGGTCCCCGGATGACTGCTTTGGAGCTTTCTCAGGCTAACTTGGATACAAAGGTCACTGGTCTTCAAGCAGATACTTCAGAGATTAAGGCTATGATCACTGAAATATATCAGGCCTTCAAGGGTCAAGCAGCTCCGTCCCCCTCAGCACCAACTCCAACTCTTGCCCTTATGAAGTTCTGGCAACAGTTGAGGGGGAGAATACTGCTGAAGAAACTCCTCTTCACATTGAGGGGGAGCAAACACCTCCAGTATCAGTAGCTCCAACATCATCTGCACCAGTCTCAGCAATACCCATATCCTCACTACCACCACAAACATCAACAACAACACTGACGGTCACAACAACTACACCACCCTTAGTTGCATCATCTTCCTCAGGCCAGGACAAAGGCAAAGGCAAAATGACAACTGCTGAGCCTGAGAAGATTCCCTATAAAATCAGCGACACTGAATACCTGCTCACACCACAACAGCTGAGTAAACATCTTGCTAAAGAAGAAAGAAGATTGAAACTAGCTGAGGAAGAGAAAAGGAACAGAGAAACACTGGCAAAGGTTGTCGCCGAAGAAGCTGAAAACATGGGATTAGATCCAAGCAAGCTTCAAAAGGGTCAGGCAGGGCAAAAGTTCAAGGATGCTCAGGCTGCTCAAATGGCTGCAATGAGAAAGCAGTTTGAAGCAAATAAAAAGAAAGCTGAAGCTGTCAGACAAGAACGAATTGATCATTACAACTGGACAATGACAAGCCGAAGGAAGCCTGAGAAAATCACTGATGTCAAAATCATCCCCAACTCCAAACCACTAGCAATGAATGTCTACAGGGGGGGTGATAAGAGACATTTCGAGATTCATGATCCCTTAACTTTCGTTGATTTTGGGATCACTGAACTCGATGACCTTGGACCAATCATTGAAAAGAAGCAAAATAAGGTTGTCAAGGACCTGATGAAGATGCTCAGCAAAAGATATGAAAGGCTGAGAGATGCACCAGCCCAACTGGGAATTCAGCCTGCCTTGACTGCACCCCAAGGATCTCAACCACATGCATCCACTGGCAAAAGGAAAATAGTTGAGTTCCAGCCTGAGATCAAAGTGCCTGGCTTAGAATGCAACAGAGAGCTGCCTGAGGGTGTGAAATTTGTGAATTGTCTAGTGATTGAAAAGCCTGAAAGAGGGCTATTTTTCATTGATGTCTACGGGAACCCAGCATTCCAAAGGTGGAGTGATATCGATCAGGCAGGAGTGGCTACTATGATCAGCTATATTCCAGTGGCCTCTCAGATCCAATCCCCAGCAAACATCAGGTTTTGTCAAGACCTGAATGCTAAGATAAGAGACCATCGTGACAGGGAAACACTCATCACCAAGAAAATGAAGCTTGAAGCACTGGGAATCTATCTGGACTGACATCATGTTATCTTTTCTTTGTACTAGTGATAGGAACCATGTAAGATGATTAATAAGGATGTATGTTTGTGTTAAAATTCTCAGTGTTCCATATTGTATTCATTAGTACATTCAGTGTAAGAAGAAGCCATTTGCTCACTTACACTGATCAAACACTTAGGCTATTTGTATATCCAAATAGGGGGAGACTGTTGGGTTCAGTAAATACCCAAACCCCTTAATCCAGGATTTGAATAGAAAATAACCTAAGTGTTTAATCCGTTAAACACTATCAGGTCACTGAGTGCATAGTCTCTCAGTGAGCCATCTTCAGGATACTCAGTACGAGGCGAAGAAGAAGCCTCTCCACTCAGCAAGGCGGAACTTAATAGGTGAAGACTAAGTCAAGAAGAAGATGGTGGATTCAGTGAGTGATGACAATAACTCATTGAATCCCTAAGACTCCTCTCCAACTGTTAGTACTGAAGACAAACTGAAGGAAGAGACTGAAGGCTTTGAAGACTGAAGAATGAGCGGGACTAGGCGGGAAAAGTTTACCCAGATAAAACTAAGTCCCCAAGTGCTTTACCCAGATAAAACTAAGTCCCTATCTACTAAAGCCATATCTTCCCATTTATAGTAAGCGGCGATACTAAAGGATTCTTTGTTATGGAAAGAAGCTTCGCCGCCTGACTACTAATAGCAAAGTAAACAGTAATCGAATATATCTATATTCGTGATTACTGTGATCAATGTGTTTTTCTTCTAGGATAAAGTTAAAATCATACTTGTATAAATAGCGTAAGAGAATGTGTGAAAAGTTTAAGCTTGTGAACTGTAAAAACACACATACACACAAGCCAACTTTTCACTCTTCCAAATACAACTTTATCCTTGAGCTAGCTCAGTGGGTTCTAAGAGTTGTGCTCAGACTTAGCCTGAGCTTAGAGAGGAGTCACCCAAACTTTGTCATTTCAATCCCAAGTACTATTCCGCAAATACTTGGGTAACGTATTCTTTTGATTTATTTCTAATAAGAATATGATGTTGAAAATTACTTAGTGTGTTTTACTTATGTTAATTTCGGTCATTATTCACTATTAATTGTTTTAAGTACTTAATTGTTTTTTAAACTATAGTGAATAGGGAACAACAATGCTCTTGTACCAAATGTAATAAAACATGCTCTTTTTGGTACCAATTGTTTGAAAATATCCTTTTTGAAATGTTTGAAATCACTCTCCCCCTCAATCAATGACCGTAGTTGTTGATTGAGTGACAAAGATTAAGTCCAGTTGATTTTCAAAAGTTAAGTCCGAGTTATTTTCAACAAAAGTTATTACCATTTGATGAAAAATATTTTTCAGAAGAATCTTTAGAATGAAAAACATTTGAAGATGAACATTTGTCTTTTTGTTGAAAAAATTTCCTGATTACTTTTGTATTTAGGATCAGAGCTTGATATTTAAAAAATCGATTTTGTACAGCACTGTCCTTTCTTTGGAAGCGGGATACAGTCTGAAATAACTGCAAGCCATGATTTTAAGCCCGGTTTACTGCCTGAAATAACAGTAAGCCATTAATTTAAGAACGGGGTTACAATATGAAGTAATTGTAAACCATTTACTTGTTTAAGGCATGTTTTGAAAAACATTTGAAATTCTGTTCGAACTTCATCTAAAGTCTCGTTCCATTATTGAATGACATTTCTAAGACCTTAGATGTTATCGATGCCAGAAGACATGCATTGGAAAAACTATTTTTGGTATTTTCTGATTTTTCAAATTTTTATGGGATTTTGATGGTTTTATAATTTTCTATTTTCTTTTTGTTGCTTTTATATTTTTTTATTTTGCTTTTTGAAAAAATATTTACACAGAATAAGTGAAGAAACTCCTTTACTCCTCATCTTTCTTTTGAAGACGTTTTAGCGTTTCCGGCTGTAGACTCTTCATGCCGAGTCGTGGGAGGATAAACTCAAAACGGTCTCTTGGAAGAGCTTTAGTGAAGATGTCTGCTAACTGATACTCAGTCCTCACAAAATATAATTCAACCACACCTTTCTCTACTTGTTCCCTGATGAAATTGTGTTGAATGTCAATGTGCTTCGATCTTGAGTGCTGGACATTGTTGCAGCAGAGAGCGATTGCACATTTGTTATCACATTACATAGGAATTTATTTGAATACAAAGCCATACTCAGATAATTGGGATCTCGTCTATAAGATTTGAGCACAACATGATGACATGACAATGTATTCAGCCTTTATAGAGGATATCGAAGTACTCATTTGCTTCTTTGATGACCAGCTCACTAATTTATCACCAAAAAATGGACCAACTCCTGATGTACTTCGACGAGTATCTTGACACCCTGCATGGTCAGCATCTGCATAGGCTGTTAGTGACATATCGGTGTCCTTCGGATACTAAAGTCCCATGTTAATGGTTCTTTGGAGGTACCGAAAGACCCATTTTACCGCTTCAAGGTGGTTTTTAGTAGGCTTAGCCTGGTAGCGAGCACACATGCATACAGCGAATAGAATATCAGGTCTACTAGCAGTGAGATACATCAAGGATCCAATCATACTACGATATTTAGTTTGATCAACCGGGATCCCCGAGTGAACCTCATCTAGTTTTGTACGTTCCACCATGGGAGTGTCAACAGGGTCACAAGAATCAAAACCAAATTTCTTTAATATTTCATTAGCGTATTTAGATTCATTAATAAAAATGCCTCCGGGATTTTGAGAGATTTGTAATCCTAAGAAGAATGACATTTGTCCTATAATTGACATTTAAAATTTAGAGCCCATCTCTTTAGAAAAATGGTCACATTCATTTGGGTCGGTCGAGGCAAAAATAATATCATCAACATATATTTAAACATGAATTAAGTGTTTGCCTGACTTTCGAGTGAACAGTGTGGATCAACATCGCCTTTGTAGAATCCTTTGGCCAAAAGGAATTTTGACAAAGTATCGTACCATGCCCTAGGAGCTTGCTTCAAGCCGTAGAGAGCCTTCTTCAAGCGATAAACATTGGTAGGATGCTCAGGATCCACAAATCCTTTGGTTTGACTAACATAGACCACTTCTTTGAGATCTCCATTAAGAAAAGCAGTCTTTACATCCATCTGATAAACTACCATATTCTTGCTAGCAGCATTAGCCAGGAAGATTCTGATAGCCTCAATTCGTGCAACCAGAGTAAATGATTCCTCAAAGTCAATACCTTCTTCTTGTCGATATCCTTTAGCCACAAGCCTTGCCTTATTTTTCAGAATATCGCCGAGCTCATCAAACTTCACCTTGAACATCAACTTGAGAGCAAAAATCATAGCACAATCTGGAGCAGGCACTAATTCCCATACATCAAGACGATCGAACTCATGGATTTCATCTTGCATAGCATTAAGCTAATACAAATAAGCCGTAAAAACGTTTATTTATATTTTTCGATCTTCTAATGTTTTGTCGATAACAAACGTAAAATCATTTTCAAGAAACAAATAATATACGTAAATAGTTTGAGCCAATAGTTTTCTAACACACTTACGTTTTCACATAAAACACTAAAACAAATATAAGTGATTTTATGATTTAGTAATACATATGTACAACAACTAGTGTTTACATATTGGGCAAATCTATACATAACTAGTATGTATTATAATGAGTAAAAACTACAACCCATGGAACATATCCATAACCCATGGTATTGACCCATACCCATTTGACTAGATGCATTGCACCCATTAGGTACATTGTATCTAGTGAAATACCCGTGGATCAACCCATAACCCATGAACCATGACCCATAACCAAAATACCCATGGGCAAAGAGGAGCGTCCCACGGATCCCTAACATTACACTAGACGGATCCCTTGAGGGTGGGATCCGTGGGATCCATGGAACAGTAGTTGTTTTTCCTCTATAAATAGTGAGCCATTTCTTCCTTTTGGGTTGCCACTCTCACACATACTTTCCCCAAGTATTGTAACTCTCTAACCACTGATCCTAAGGGATCTTTCTAAGTAGTTTGTCTTTTGTTTTTGTGTGATTCTCTAGGTTCCTCTTAAAGGTGAGATCACCACTTCTTGAAGTCGAGCAAGCTCAATTCCATGAGTTGCAAAGACTACTGAGGTTCTCTTGTTGATAGTTCTTTCTTCCTCCATAGAAGTGTTGTGTCGAAGGCATTAGTGAAGGATGCCGAAAGCATTAGTGAAAGGTGCTTAACGTCCGTGTCAAAAGCATTAGTGAAGAATGCTAAAGGTGTCAAGACGAAGGCATTAGTGAAAGGTGCCAAGCGTTTGTGTCAAGGGCATTGGTGAAAGATGCCTAGGAATCAAATCAAGTGGCATTAGTGAAGAATGCCAAGGTCGTATAATCGATGAGGTGCATCATTATACAAATAGTGATAGTTTGTTTCCAAGGATGTTGATATCCTTGGTGGTGTTGTAATAAGGAGTGGGTCTCCTTTGGTATTAGGTGTTGTGTAGTGTTGGGTAGTAGTTCCTACATTGTAATGGAACTCGGTACTTAGCCTAGTACCGGATAAAGGGTAGGCGACGTTGTGATAGGTGTGCTTCACCTTGGTGAAAGAACCCGGTGGTTAGTCTAGTAACGGAAAAAGAGTAGACGACGTTTTGAAGGCTTCTCTGCCATAAGGAGTTGGTGTCGTGTATTGATTACGAACTCTCAAGTAGGTGACTCGGGGAGTGGAGTAGGGCAAGGAAGGTGTCCTTGTAGCCGAACCACTATAAATACTCATGTTGTGGTTATGTGCTTCTTACTCTTTGTCTTTCATTACACTTTTATATATCTATCTATCAACTTCCAACATACACATCTAAATAGATTGACATAAGTCGATCTAAATATTTTAAAACTAAGATTTTAATTGCTAAAACTATTCAACCCCCTTCTAGTTTTCCACAATTGGCATCAGAGCTTCGTTACCAAGTTTCTTAGAGTATGCCGTACTTTAAAAACTTGATACGATCCGTGTATGTTTGAAAACTACAAAGAAGGAAATCTTTTAAAACACTTTTTTTATGTTGGATATTGATAGATTATTCTAACATTCAAAGAATAATGAAGTCAACTTTCAAGAAAGAATCTAAAAGTAATCACAACCTACTTACTCTAAGTACAACGGATTACTTTAAGAGCTCATGAAGTATTTTTGGTCTCATGTCTTCACAAACCAAAATCAAGAGCATAGAGGTATGTTTACTCCTCATTAGCTAGCTTATATCTACATGAATATGTTAATACCATTTTTTATAAATGCTAGTCTTTCAAAAAGTATCCTTTCGCCACTTTCCCGACTTACTCATCATCCAGAATAGTATTCCTTTTGATCTCGTCAAACTAATGCCGTCGTCACAAATGGATTCTTGATAATTAAATCCCGTTGACCAAACATTATTTATTTTATTAAACCCCAAAACTATTTTTTTTCCATAAGCTATTTTATAACTTATAACAAAAATATTGCCAAACACCCTTTTTCTGTCTATAGTAGCCGGATCCCTCTAGTTGTACTAGCCGGATCCCTTATGCAAGGGATCCAGGGGAACCGTGGGACAGAAACCAGCTATACGCTTTTCAAAATCAACACTGATCATTTTCCCTCTCCCCACAAAACACAAAAACGACCCAAGAATTGGTTTCATCTTCATAGGATTTTATATCCTCAAGTATTCTTCTCTAGAACACCATTGTAAGTAATTACACTAACATGTTCTAATTTTCATCATTCTCATCCTAGGGTTTATGGTTTCTCAATTTGTTTTAATCAATTGATTCAATTATGGTTTTCAAAATTGATCATTAAAAAGGGGGTTTCACACAACTAATATTACATTGTACTCACAACATTGTTAATACAAATCAAAACCATAAAACCATCTCAACAAATTTTGCCTAATTGAAATATTTGTGTTTCTAGGACTAACCATGCCTAAAGCCACTCAACAAGACCACCATGATACCGTCTATTACCTCACCCATTACTATTGGAAAGAGGGATTTTCAAAAACCGACCACAAAGTCTTCAAAAGACTTGAAAAATGACTTATCCACGAAGGTCGTGTAGTCAATAAATGTTTCCTTGAAGATACCGACATTCGTCAAGTCTTCTCGGCAATCAACTTTGATTGTCTTCTTGACATCGATGAATAAATTTGTCTGGTTTTCATCTTTGAATTCTACAAAAGCATTAGGATCATTAGAAACACCGATGATAGCATTTCAATCGCTTTCATCATCAATAAACGAAGCTTCACTCTACCTCTTAACACATTCGCTCAAATCCTTCATATTCCTTGTGAAGGAATTTGTATGTACTCTCAAGATTGGGCAATATTCTCTCAATCCTTTGCTCTTGATCGCAAACCAATATACCATACTCCTCTTGATGAACCCAAAACCGTTCGAGACACCATCTTCAAAATTAGAGCCGACCAATCCCATCTCAACCGAAACAAAAAGCTCATTCACCGTGATCCCTTTCAAATGGAACTCTTCAAAATGCACCCCATTTTTAGAAAATGCGAAGAAATTCTTAGGGAAAACGTCATTAGCCTAGTTGGTAACAAGGATCATCCGAATGCATGTCTCGTGCAAATGATTTATTGCCTCATTCATCAAAAGCCATTTAATCTCGCCTATTACATGGTGAAGAGAATAGTCGGGGTATTCAAAGTTTCCAACATGGTACTTCCATATGGTATGCTCCTAACACGACTTTGTAAGTATGTTAGTGCATTGCAACCATCTCCTATCAACGATGATCATTTCCTTTCCGATCGCGTCATGGTACCTCTTACCAAACAACCCTCTAAACGGTTCATGGTCAATGGAAGAAAACCTAAAGCTCTCTCGGACTCCTCGGATGGAGAAGAAGAAGATGTCGACCCGGTAGCTAACATCGAATTGGACCCCTTTGATTACTATCAACAACTTCCAACTATTCCAAACGAGACCACGTAATTCAAACAATTAAGGGGTATGATTCAAAACCTAGCTCACTACATCACGAAGTCGGGAAAGAGGAAAAGAAAGGATTGACGAAAGAGTCTATAGGATTATGCTTGTTTTGAAACTTTTGATTGGTGTATGAATGATTATGTTTTAGCACGCTTGTTTGTGTTATCTTAAATATTATTATTACTACCATTATCTATGATATGCTTTATGTGATAAACATGTTTATATTGCCGTTTAGTTTAATGGTTATTAGTGCATATTGCTTGGTGCAAAATCTGCATTTGCTGCTATAATGGTTATGATCTGCAGATGCCGGATCCCAAGTTTTAGCATAGACGGATCCTTTATTTGAGGGAACCGTGGGATCCGTGACTACAGATGAGCTATACAGATTTGTTTCCATCAAAATAGCTCACTTGATCACTTCACACTAGCCAAACATAAGACCTTAGAACCAACTAAGTCTTCTTCAAGCATTTGATAACTTCACACTCACCCATAGCTTACCTAGGATCTAGTTCAAAGTACTTTTGATTTATCAACTCATCAAAACTCACCATATTTCCGCTTCAATACTCACATATTGCTTTTCACATCTCAAAACACTTAGGTAGATATATTGATCAATTTTAGGAAATTGTTTCTAGCCATCCTTATCTCAAAACGGGTCAAAAACTAGTTTCTCAATTCTTTTAATTTTTGAGGATTTTTCAAACTCCATCTCAAGCTTACATCTGATCTCTAGGATCATTTATTGTAACTTGACACCATCAAAATTCTTAATGTCATCCTTGAACACCCATTGGTGGTCATAAAGTCTCATTTTCCTTCTATAAAAGGCAACTATTAGCTATATCACTCATTGCCCTTAATCATTCAAGTACACTTCCATTTAAGATACTTAGAAGGACTGAAACACTCAAGATGGTATAGGATTTAGACCTTAGAAACATTATTTTTACCCTTTCCTAGCTGCTGAGAGTCGGATCCCTAGAATTAGCCTAGACGGATCCCTCAAAGGAGGGAACCGTGGGATCCGGGTGACAGATTATCTCAACTCTAGCTAAAACAATCATTTCAATCCCATCTTGCTAACTTGAACACTCCACCTCATCTTAATTGAGTCCCTAGATCAGTACAATTCTGAAGTTGACTCTTGTGCATGCTAATCATCACTTTCCTAAGAATCTTAGTGGCTTAAGTCTTGAATGCACTTGCCAAACTCTTTCCTTTATAAGTCATCTTGCTAGAATCCCTTAGTCATCAAACACAACATAATTCTCAGCAATTAGAAACTTCTTCTTTAGACATTTTGTTGGATCGATGTACTCTAACCAAACTAACTTAAATAGGTTGTTAAGGGTTTAATAACTTCGGATAAATCCTAAGTTGTTAACAATGAAACACTGAGTAATCTCTATTAAGTATGCGGAATTTACTTAACAAAGCTAAGAAGAATATAACTTTAACTTTCAATGATTTTATTAATAACTCTAAATCTGCTTGTTATGCAGACTCTTAAACAACTCTAAAACTCTAATAATAATCGTACCTTAGGATTCTAAAAACACATATAAAAACTCGTACTTCTAATGCCAATCTAGGGGTCCTTTTATAGGCTTAAGGATAACCCTAGTCGGTTTACAATTTGTATCCTTGTACGACAAGTAATCTAAACAAAGAATATTCTAGAATAACAAAGCTTTCCACAAACGAATATAGCAGTTCTTTAGCTTTGCAGTACTTTGACTTCTTCTTTAGCAGTACTTTGACTTTTTCCAGTACTTTGTCATTCTTCAGCACTTTCATATCCCAACAATCCTCCCCTAACTTGAATTCTACTTGCTTGAATTCAAGTTCCTTTGTAAACTTATCTTTAACATCTCCATCTTCAAGGAAAGATTGTGTCTTTGTCTTTGGATTGTATATTTGTATTCTCTGTGCTTATATCATCATTATCAAAGTATTATTTAGAAATTATTCTTTACAGCATCCTTGATCAGTAATCTTTTTTCAGCAACATTCAGTAAGCTCCATCTTTTCAGCAACATAAGACATTTTGTACATTAATTCAGTTTAAGTTTCAGTCTATTCTCATCACTTCCAGGTGTGTAAACTCCTGTGAGAGGTGAATCATTGAAAATTTAATGGATTTGATGTCTCTTTACCAAAGCCATTATCTCTGGAGTAGCCAAATGTTTTGATGTGTAAGATCATGGTACATTGATAACCATATGATTTTTAGCAAATCATCAGCTATCAACATATTTGATTTGTCTTTACCAAAAGCTGTACCCTTTTGGACTAGTTAGTTCTTTCAATCATGGTGAACTAATTACCATACCAATGGTTTTTCCACAGCCTTTACCACAAGCCATTTTCTTGTGGGCTAGCCAACTCTTCACATTTACTGATATGGTGAGTTGATTACCATACAACTTATTAGCAAGTTGTAAACTATAAAACGGATTTGAGATATCTTTACCAGAGTCGTTTGCTCATGGATTAGCCAATCCTTTTGTAACCATGGTCGATTGATAACCTATTGTTGTTACCATCTCAAAAACCATTTATTTCTTTTAACCTTTGTTTCAAAATATTTATCACTTAACAAAAGTTTTCTTATCAAAATTATTAACTGGTTTAATACTGCAAGCAGTACTTTGATGAAAATATGTTGGATCGATATACTTTAACCAAACTAACTTAACTAGCTTGTTAAGGTTTAATAACCTCGGATAAATCCTAAGTTATTAACAAAGAAACACTGAGCAATCTTTATCAAGTACGCGGAATTTACTTAACAAAGCTAAGAAGAATAACTTTTATTATAAACTCTAAATCTGCTTATTATGCAGATACTCTAATACAACTCTAAGATAATTGAACTTTTCTCTAAAACACTAATTCGTAATCTCTAAAACTCTTTTTTTTTAATCGTACCTCTAATGCCAATCTAGGAGTCCTTTTATAGGCTCAAGGATATCCTAGTCGGTTTACAATTTGTATTCTTGCACGACAAGTAATCTAAACATGGAATACAATACTTTCCATAAACAAATATAACAGTTCTTTTGTTCTTGCAGTACTTTGACTTCATAGTGCAATACTTTGACTTTTTCTTTAGCAGTACTTTGACTCTTTGACTTCTTCCAGTCCTTTGCAGCTTTACAGTACTTTCATATCTTCAGTACTTTCATATCTTCAGCACTTTCATATCCCAACAATCCTCCCCTAACTTGAATTCTACTTGCTTGACTTCAAGTTCTTTTGTGAATATATCTTTAACAGCTTCATCTTTAAAAACCGGATTGTTTCTTAGTCTTTAGATTGTATCTCTGTAATATCTGTGCCTGTCAAAGTATCTCTTAGAATTGTTCTTTTCACAGCAGCATCCAGCAATCTCCATCTTTTCAGCAACACAGCAACATATGACAATTTGTACATTAATTCAGTTTAAGTTGCATACTATTCTCATCACTTCCAAGTGAATCATTGAAAATTTTAATGGATTTAGATCTCTTTACCAAAGTCATTATCTCTGGAGTAGCCAAATGTTTTGGTGTGTAAGACCATGGTACATTGATAACCATATGATTTTTAGCAAACCACCAGCTATCAACAGATTTGTTTTGTCTTTACCAAAAGCTGTACCCTTCTGGACTAGTTAGTTCTTCTATCTAATGGTGAACTAATTACCAATAATGGTTTTTCCACAGCCTTTACCACAAGCCATTTTCTTGTGGGCTAGCCAACTCTTCACATTACTGATATGGTGAGTTGATTACCATCCAACTTATTAGCAAGTTGTCAACTAAAAACGGATTTGATATATCTTTACCAGAGCCGTTTGCTCATGGATTAGTCAATCCTTTTGTAACCATGGTGGATTGATAACCTATTGATGTTATCATCACAAAAATCATTTATTCAACCTTTATTTCAAAATATTTATAACTTAGTAAAGGTTTCTTCTAAAATTCATTTAACTGGTTTATTTCTGCAAACAGTACTTTGATGAAAGTACTGTCTGATCAGCAGTACTTTGAATAAAAGTACTGATTTATCAAAAAGTATTTATTCAAAAAAAATTCATACCAGTTATTGATCATCTTCAGCAATGGTAGTCCAGTTTATAAACAAGTTAATAACCATGCAGGCAGTTTCATTATCCTCTTCTACTTCCAATCTATGCTCTAACATTCTTCTCATGAGATCAACTGTGAGAGGATATCTTCTTTCTGCAAACATGTGTATCATTGTTCCATTTTCCAGCTCTAAAACATGAACTCCAGACTCTTCAAAGAATCTCCAGCAAACAATTTCCCAGCTTTCTTGATTCTTCCAGATATCATCAGTGCTCTCTTCTTCAGTTTCCCATATAGTTATGAGATCACCATGTAAAACCAAACCAATCCCTTCTAATGGATTATCTTCAAAGTAAGCCTTCACAACATGATATAAGTAGAATAAGTCTACTCTATCTATAATGTGCAGTATATCCCATAGCCTTTTGAAAACTTTGAAGCTTTCATCTTCTTTATGAAAAATCATGTAATCTCCATTCTTAGATTTCACAACTTTAAAAACACTAATCTTTGATCTGTTCATCTTCATGTCATCATCTTCCTTTGTATAATCAAAATCTACCACTCTGAGATAATTCTTTAATTCATCACTAGTCTCAGATCTTAATTCAACTTTCTTTGAGAACTGAACATCTGTAACTTCAGTTTTCCTTTTTCTTTTCAAACTCTTCTTTCTTTCAGCTTCAGTCCAGGTAGCTTCTTCTCTAAAGTCTTTAATGCCTGCAACATCTTTCTTATAATCCTCCCTAGCAGCATCATATAATCTTTTCATCTCAAAATAGTTAAACTTCTGCAATCCTTTATACCCTTGACTTTTCAGATAAGCCATCATAGCATTTCTGTCTTTAGCTTTATTAAGTCTTGGCATAAATTTAACTGGAACAGGTGATTGTAATGATTCAGCAGCTTCAGCATCTAATTCATCTTGTACCTTTTGAGCTGCTTCTCTATTCTGAGCTTCTTGAGCTTCCTGATCTTTTCTATCTTTAGCATCTAATTCTTCTTGAAGCTTTCTAGCTGCAGCTTCATTCCTAGCAACTTCAAATGCTCTAAGTTCTGCCAAAGTTAGTTTCTTTTTCTTGGTTTCAACCAGAACACCTTTGCCTTTATCTTTAGGATCAATTGCAGGTTGAGAAGTTCTTTGTTGTTCTTCTTCTTGTACATCTCTAATAGTAACACCACCTCTAGGTTGTGACAAATCTCCCAAAATTGTAGCAATGAGCTCATCATCACTTGCAGAATGAATAGGTTTGAATGTAGCTTCCTCCTCTTCTTGTATAACAGTTGTAGAAGGACCAGCTTCTTCTTCAAAATTCAATACCCTTGGTGTTATTACCTCTTGTCTGAGGGTTCCATGAAAAGCAGCACTTTGATGTTCAGTACCTTGATCATCAGTACTTTGAACATCAGTACCTTGAACTTGTTCTTCTTGTTCCTCAGTATCTGAAATAATCTTTTCATCAGTACCTTCAGATTCTTTCTCCTTGTCATCTTCTTTATGCTTATCATCTTCTTTCTCCTTATCATCTTCTTTCAATTTCTGTTCATCTAATTTCCTCCCCAAATGGACAGAAGATGATTTATGAACTTTCTTGCGTTTTAATTCCTTGCGAAGTTGCTTACGGCGTTTGTTTTCCTCTTTAACCCATAAGTTGTAACCCTGAGTATATGGTTTAATAAAATTCCTTAACCACATATACTTACGCTTTAACTTCCTAAGCGCTTTAGCTTGCTCGCCAAAAGATTTCTTCAACCGTGTCAATTCTCTAGTTAAAGCATAATTGTTGAGAACTTGACCTTCAGATTCCATAGAAACGTCATCTCCTTGAGATTGTGAGTGAACTTCTTGTTGAGATTCGTGTAGAGATGGTGAAGGTGTAACAACAACATGTTCTGGAGCATCAGTACTTTGCTGAGAAGCAGTACCTTGTGTTGCAGCACTTGATGATGCAGATCGTTGAGAAGCAGTACTCTGAGAAGCAGTACCATGTACAGAATCAGTACCTTCACTTTCCTCATCCTCTCCAGCTTCAGCACGTACAGCTTGAACAACTTCCAGCATTGTAGTAGTCAATGGAGTATCTCCACCTTTGAACAAATCACTTCGCCTAGCCATAAATGTAAATATTTTGGCTTGTTGCACAATGACAGGTAACAAATTAGCAGGTTTTGGAATATCAGCCAATTGCTTGTTTAAGAAAACATGTACAAACCTTGGGTACATCAACCATTTTAACCCAGAGGATATATGTGAAAGCATCCCATCCAAAATAAGCCTTGAAAAATTAAACACTCTGTTGGTAGCTAAGCCAACCACAGCAGATGCTATATTTGACCCAAACTGCTCCCAAGAAGTACTTTTAGAACTTATGCAATGGAGCAATACATGAATCAAGAACTTCCATTGAGGACAGAATAATGCTTTCTTGAATGTTTGTTCTGTCAAAGATCCTTCATAACCAAGATCCCTAAAAATATCCCAAATCAGTAGCTTGTCAAATCGAATAGCCCCATCTTCATCACCAAATAATAAATCTTCTCGAATAGAGGCCTCTGTAATCTTGATAGTCCGTCCAGCAACTGTTGATCTAATATAATATTCACCCTCTTCCATATTATCTCTAGCATTTGCCCAAAATTCTTGAATCCAAGATTCAATGATATCCGGCTCAACTAAAAGAGCATAACTAATTGGCGACCCTGATGAGTGTGTAAATACTCATCATTTTTAGTCAAATCTGAATTGCAAAACGGTTAAAAATGCTCAGAAATGCATCAAAACACTGAAAATATTCCAAAATTGCATTTTTTATGTTTCAGATGAAAAATGTTTAAAATCAGATGAAAAACGAGCAAAGTTTACATAATTGGCAGTTTCAGTCCCCCGACTTTCAGGAAATGGCAAAATTAGTCCCTAGGCACTTATTTTATAAGAAAAATCACCAAAGGTCCTTTTGAAATCATAAATTGTCATATTTAGTCCTTTGGTGGAAAATCCAAAAATATTTGAGAAATTACATGTTTAGTCCCTGAAAATCCAAATTTGGCAAAATTGGTCCCTGGAAAATGTGAAAATGGCAACTTTGGTCCTTGTAATATTAACACTTGGCAATTTCAGCCCCTGAAACATCTTTGCATAATTGGCAGAAGTGGCCCTCCCATTTTCAGAAATTACAAGACAAGTCCCTTGAGTATTAAACCTTTCCTACACCTTTGGCCCTTGTCAATTCTCCTTTAGACCCTTGCCTACCCAATTGGACCCCTGTCACTAACCTTTTTGAATCCCCTCCAATATTTAATCCCAAGTCAAAAGCATTTGACTGCTTTTCCCTCTCTCCCTCACGGGTACACCAAGCCACCATCATCACCATAGCCTGCACC
Source organism: Chrysanthemum seticuspe (assembly GCA_019973895.1). Classification (NCBI taxonomy): domain Eukaryota; kingdom Viridiplantae; phylum Streptophyta; class Magnoliopsida; order Asterales; family Asteraceae; genus Chrysanthemum; species Chrysanthemum seticuspe. The sequence continues at coordinate 111,960,499 of BPTQ01000009.1, read as the reverse complement.
TTCCTGCTAACACTCCACCTCAACCATCATCACCTCTACCCCCCCTCCAAACACAACAATCCAAAGATGCATTTAATGCACCCTCTACCTACTTCTATCATCCCCAGCTGTTAAAACATAAATTGGCGCCAAAAATACTTTAAACGGCCAAGATTGGTTTGAGCCATCCAAGGGCCTCAATTGTTGGTGGGAACTATTCAGAAAGAGGAGAGAGACACTTTGGGTGTATAAAAAGACCAAGAGGAAGCATCAAGCAGTAGTTAGAGTTTATTTTTATTAGCAATGTATGTCGTTTAATGTTTTTTTAGTCTAAGTTAGATTTGCAGTTGTAATAAAAAGTTCCATTGTACTCAAGTAACCCTTTTTCAGTGTATTCCAACTTAATTCAAGCATCAATTTTAGTACAAGTTCAACTTCCATGTTAAATGTCTACTGTTGAAATTTACATTTTCAAAATCCTACATCAAATCTTCTAGTCACTTGTTTTTAAGCTCAAACATACTCAAACTAGCTTAGTTAAGCTTTCCATAAGCTCACATTGCAGTTTCACTTACTTTTGAACTTTGGTCAAAATAAGTCAACATGGGTGAAAATTGAAGCAGAAAAGGAATGGGTTGGTTCAGACATGAGAATGGGTTGCTTTGGATTCATTTGGGTTGATATTTAGGATAGTGGTTCTTTATTTCACATGTTGCTAGCCATAGTGGCTTTGGACAAGTTGTAAGTGATTTACAAGTTCTTAGCATAATCTGTTTCTGTAGCACAATCTGTTCAAAATCTGTTTTAATAGCTGTATTTAGGTTAAGTGAATCTAGTTTGATCAATGAATTATGCTTGTTCAACCTTGAGTTTAGTTTTTGTTTGAAAATCAGGTTATAAAGGAGTGTTTGGATTGACTGGTTTAACTGTCATTTAGGCTTAGTCAGTGGTTGTTTAAGGTTGGTTCATGTTTGTTACGTATTTTTGAGCTCAGTTGAATCATAGTTTGGGGTCTGCAAGCACCAAAAGTCAAAATTGCTTTTGAATCACTCTTAACTGCTTACTGTTGGAATTTTGGGATTGCAGACCATTGTTTTGTGTCAAGAATCATTAAACATTGCTTGCAATAGTTCTAGTTTAACAAATAACATCAACATCAGTCTTAAAATTGGATTCAAAATCCATTTTGGTCAAAGTTCATCATTCTTGTTAAAAAGTCAAAAGTGCTAAAATCTGTTTTAGGGGCAAATGCAAGGAATTTTCATGGCTTCATTTTTGAGCCATTTTCAGTGAAACTTGTCATTATAAAAAGTTCAACTGGTCCTTTTACTTATAAGCATTTTTGGTGAATTTTACAATTTAGTTAAAGGCCTCAAACAAGCTCTTCTTTCAAGCCCCAAATGCCCTGCTCCAAACTTGCAGTTGACACTAAGCTTTTTCTCAGTTCTTGCAGCTTGTGCACAAGGCTCATAAGAGCTTCTCATGGTCTGAATTTTGGTTTAGACACTCTCACCCAGGTCTACTTTAGTTTACAATTGGTAGTTTTCACTTTTAGCTTATTGTGTTCCTTATTTTTGTGCTTAAAGTAGCTAGCTCAGAATCTGTTTTCATACATAAGCTCATATCATCAAAACTGATCCAACTTGCATATCAGTAGTTATAACCTGTTGTTTTAAGTTGCATTAGAGTGATTTTAGCACATTAGAGCTTCTGTGTTTGTTTGGTGGCTTTTGGTACACTTTTGCTTATTCTAGTGCTTATTTCAATAAGCACTTGGTTAGCAGTTTCAAATTTCTCCACATAAGTGCCTGTTTTTCCATTTTTCCTAGATTCCTCTCATTATTTTAGAGTTTTCCTGAAAATCTCAGATTTTTCTAAGTTGATTTGCTATTTTTCTCAATTTAAATAACTTTTTAACACTTTTTAATTAGCTTTTAATACAAAAAAATTCAGAAAAGGTTCAAAAAAAATAATTTTTCAATTTTCTTAGGTTTAGATAAATATAAAAAGTAAAAAAAGTAATTTTCCAGATTTTTCATAGTTTATTTTGTAATTTTTAGTACTTTAATTAGTTTTTAATAAAATTCATAAAAAATACAAAAATAATCAGAAAAATACAAAAATAGTTTTGAAAAGTCTAGTTTGATATTTTAGATTTTTCTAAGTCTTAATTTTATTTTTCTAACTTTATTTCCTATTTTCTTGTATTTTAGGTAATTATTTAATAGTTAAAATTAGTTTTTAATTAATAATAATTAGATAATTAGTTATAAAAATAATTTTCTTTTTCTTAATATTTTCTTTTATCATTAGGATTGTAAAAATATCATTTTCATATTTTTAGGGTTAATATTGTTTCAGTTTCACTTTTTATTTTGTACGTCGCGTAGTTTTTAATTTCAGTTTTATTAAAACATAAAAACAAAAACATCATTTTAATTATAGTGATAGCGTTTATTTAATACATTTTATCTTTTTAACTTTCTTTAATTTGCATTTAAGCCATTTTAATTTGTTGGTTTTTTCTGTAGTTATAATCTATTCACAAATCCCTTTTCTGTTCAAATTTCCCGATCACTAAACGTTTGATAATCCATTGCATAGCTCGCTGGGACATAACGACCCGGGGAGACCCTATACTCCTCAGATCTTCATTGCATTCGTGTTCAAACTGTTTTAAGGTTCTTACGGTCTGCCATTCACAAGTGGCAGGCTTGTGTGAGAAACCTTGACGGTTTTACACGCATCAAATTTTTGGCGCCGCTGCCGGGGAGCTGTGCTAATTGTCTTACGTCTAGCAGATTAGTTATTTGAATACTCACTCATTTGTTCATATCATCCATATCTATCTATATATATATCCATATTTTCTTATAAAAAATCCAAAAACCCAAAAACAGCTAAAAACGTATAAAACACAAAAATATTTTGCTTTTGTTTCTATATATGTATCAAATAATAAAAATACAAAAAGATTCGTCGTTTTCTTAATAATAAACAACTTAAAAGATTACCACCGCAAACCAAGGCAGTGCACTACCTAACTGGGGGTGCGAGCATAATAAGTTCCCGAACTAAAGATTTAAAACTTGCCTTTGTGTCCTTGTGATTGGTGTACCTTTTTTAAAGAAGCCATTCATCTTGTGATTATTGGTAAAGTTCACTGTTGTTTTGCCTCGATTTTGTGTTAATTGATTTTGTTGTGATATCGACGTTTCAGAACCAGAAAATCCAAAAGATTCTCCTTACCCCATTTTTTATAAAACGTCTTCATAATTCTCATTCTCATCTGAAAGATTTTCATAATTCCCATTTCTCTCCTTAGCTCTGAGATTCCTTAGAGTTAACTCTAGTGCATGCGCACTCGTTCTTCTAGATCATTGAGTCCTTTGCGTGATCTAGCAGAAATTCCAAGAAGACGTTCTCGTAGACGTGCTGCCCAAATAGTCGAACCCGAGATTCGTACTATTTCGAGCAACACCATGGCAGACGAACGTACTATGGCGGAAATGCTCCAGGCACCCACCGAGGGTTATGGGGATGCCATCGTTTTACCGGTAATCAATTCTGATCACTTCGAATTGAAGACACATTTAATCCAACTTGTGTCTACGAATCAATTCCGCGGGTCTGATCGAGAAGACCCGTATGCACACATCCGTTGGTTTAACAAGTTGACTGCAACTATCAATTTCAAGGATGTGCCACAAAAGGTGATCAAGATGATGCTATTTCCATTCTCACTTGAGGGGACAGCCCGAATTTGGCTGGAAAAAGAACCCCCTCGATCCATCGAAACTTGGGAGGATCTTGTTCAAAAGTTTGTCAACTATTTCTTTCCTCCATCAAAGACGACTAATCTTAAAAATGAAATTTCTGGATTTCGTCAAAATTTCAATGAAAATTTTGGAGAGGCATGGGAGAGATTCAAAGATCTCCTCAGGAAATGCCCCCATCATGAATTCACGGAGCTTCAACAAGTTAATATCTTTTATAATGGGTTGAACGGTAATGATCAAGATTCTTTGAACGTATCCGCGGGTGGCAATATCTTGAATCGTAGACCTAAAGATGTGCTTGAAATTTGCGAGAGTAAATCTAAAGTTCCTATTTCTCGCAACAAAGTCAATGTTCCGAACACTCCTGCTTCCTCATCCGGTAACTCTTCCGAGTTAGCCGCTCCGTTAGCCGCTCTAACGGACATCATCCATTGTATGATAAAAGAGGTGAAGGAAATCAAAAGCGAAATTCATAAGCCGGAACCAATCAAAGCCATAAACAAGGTGTGTGAAATTTGTAGTGGTCCACACGCGTATTATGATTGTCAAGCAACCGATGCTTCTTTTTACCAAGCTCCCGTAGCTGCTGTAAACCACAATCAATACCGACCACAAGCTGATCCTCACTACCGTGCACCTAGCGGTATGACACCACCTGGTTTTCCTCCTGTGCAAAACCATGGCAATCAAAACCATGGCAATCAAAATTGCTTTGTTCCGAATCAAGGACAAAATTTCAATAACTCTCAAAATTTCAACCAAAACCGGAACAATTTCAACCAACATTATCAAGCTCCAAATCATCAAAGTTATCAACAACCTCCTCAAGCTCCCTTACCCAATGACTTCATGAAAATTACTGAGACAAGCATACGTTCAATGCAAACTCAGATCAATAACATGAGAGGTGAGCTAAAAAGGGAAATTGATACAACACTGTCTCGGCAGACAAATGAGTTAAAGAATATGATGAGCAGTTTCATGAACATGAATATGAACAAAGCTTCATCATCTTCTGGAGGACTCCCAGGCAATACTATCCCTAATCCCAATGCCGAGTTGAAAGCCGTTACCACTCGTAGTGGTAAGACGCACAATGGACCTTCGACTCCTATGCCCCCTCCTCCTGTGGCAATGAGTCAAGTTACCAAGGATACAACGGACAAGGTGCATTATTCAAGCCCACGAAGTACCGCACACGTCCCACCTTCGGTGGTCCAAGCTTTAAGTCCGGAACCCGATGTTCCGAAGAAAAATCTTGAGCCAGAAAACACTTCCATCCCGGCTCAAAAGTCTAATCATCTTCCTTACCCATCAAGAATGAATGATGAGAAGCTCAAAGACAAAAACAAAGAGCAAATGGAAAAAATTTTCCAAATCTTCAATGAGCTTCACTTTGATATAAGCTTCATTGATGCTCTCGTTCTAATGCCTAAATTTGCATCCACGCTTAAAGGCTTACTCACCAACAAAGATAAGCTATCAGAGTTGGCTAAAACTCCTCTCAATGAGCAATGCTCAGCAGCCATTCTTAATAAGCTTCCCGAAAAGCTTGAAGACCCTGGCCGGTTTTTAATCCCGTGTGATTTCTTAGGGATGTTTCAATGCTCCGCCTTGGCCGATCTTGGCGCTAGCATTAACCTCATGCCACTCTCAGTATGGAAGAAACTGTCTCTTCCTGAACTTTCATCCACTCGTATGACACTCGAGCTAGCGGACCGTACCGTAACTCGTCCACTTGGGATAGCCGAGGATGTCGTGATGAAAGTGGGAAAATTTCACTTTCATGCTGACTTTGTTGTAGTAGACTTCGATGCAGATCCTAGAGTTCCCCTCATCTTAGGGAGAGCTTTCTTGAGAACGAGTCATGCTCTGATTGATGTGTTTGCTGAAGAGTTGACCATACGGGTTGACAACGAAGAGCTCACATTGAATATTAACCAGAACTCCAAACCTCTGTACAAACAGAGTGTTGCAACAATTGATCAAAGATCTGAAAGATTCAATGCAACACTCTCAAACTTCACGGTTAAGAGGAGTTTTCAAAAACGTACTGAGCTCAAAGCTTTGAAAATTACCCCTGGTTCAAACAAATGGTTTGAAAGCTGTACCAGGGAAGTCAAGAGTGTTCTTGATGATGATGATGATCTAGAATCGGAGACTTCATCGGAAGTGGTGGAAACTGCTAGCTCTAAGAGCACACCACTTGTCCCACCTCCGGAATCAGTTTGTCGCATCGAGATTGTTAACTCTGTGGATGAAACCAAACTCTCTTCAGTTTCATCTGAGTTGGATGATGATGTTTGTGATCCAATGGGAGACATTCTTCCCATTGATGAATTGCTCAAAAATGATCCGTCATCGTCTAGTCTTATTCCCGACTCTTCCATTCCTTCTCTCACTCCTGATGAGGAAGATGACAACTTTTGGAATGAAGTCGATGCATTTCTTAGTGATGAGTCAATTCCAACGGGAATTGATAACACTTACCTTGATCCGGAGGGAGACATCCTTTTTCTGGAAAGTTTGTTGATTGAAGAACCATTTCCCACCCTCCCTCCCGGACATCTTCTTGACAATCACCATCTAAGCTTCAAGTTTAAGCTTAAAGATGTCAAAACTGGTGATTTGCTTCTCTCTGCTGAGGAATGGACATGCATTCTCATGTACGTCTTTATTCCATTCTTCACAGATGGTGTGGTTGCTCTTTCCCTTTTCTCTTTCGGGAATGAGGACACCATCTTTGACCCCGGTATCATCCTTTATAGTTTCTACTATTAACAATACCGCAGTTATATCTCATCGGTGTGGAACTTTCTGATGTTCATATGTTTATTAACATTGTGAACGAAAGTCTGATTGAGATTGGTTTTCCACGTTACTTTCCCCACGAACAAATGAATTCGGGGTCGAGTCAAGCTAGCGACTCGGAAATCAAAAACAGTAGCATGCCATATGGGTTTTCACCCATATTTCTGACTTCTTTCTATATTTCTACCACCCTAGTGTGGGGGGGGGGGGGGTTGCCCACAGTTTCAAAAAAAAAAAAAAAAAAAAAAAAAAAAAAATCTTCTTTCTAAATAATGGCCGTAGTATTTCCCTTTCACGTTCTTTGTTTCGGCATAACCGCCGGTACTTTGAATATTGAGGGCAATATTCATTTCTAGTGTGGGGGGGAATTCTCACGAATTTTATCATGTATTATCCACCTAATTCCCCCGTTTTTGGCCAAAATTTTTTTTTGGAGTAAGTGTTTTACACTTTCTCATTTGGTTATCAGTCCGCCATGTCTGTAAGACAAAAGGATTGGCTAATCCAGGAGCAAACGGCTCTTGGTAAAGATATCTCAAATCCGTTGACGGCTTGCAATTTGCCCAAAATTGTATGGTATTCAGCTCACCATATCCTAAAAAGTGAAGAGTTGGCTAGCCCGCAAGTTTATGGCTTGTGGTAAAGGCAGTGGAAAAACCATAATTGGTAATCGACTCACCAAAGATAATATTGATAATTTATCTAAGAGTTGGCTAGTCCAGAGCAAACGGCTTCTGGTAAAGACAAATCAAATCCGTTGGAAGCTGGTGGTTTGCTCAAAATCACATGGTTATCAGTGTACCATGGTTCTTACTTGAACTGAAACATTTGGCTACTCCAGAAGTAATGGCTTTTGGTAAAGAGATTCAAATCCATTAAGTTTTTCTCAAAAGATTGCTAGGGACTAGCAATAGTTTAGTGTGGGGGATTGATGAGTGTGTAAATACTCATCATTTTTAGTCAAATCTGAACTGCAAAACGGTTAAAAATGCTCAGAAATGCATCAAAACACTGAAAATATTCCAAAATTGCATTTTTTATGTTTCAGATGAAAAATGTTTAAAATCAGATGAAAAACGAGCAAAGTTTACATAATTGGCAGTTTCAGTCCCCCGACTTTCAGGAAATAGCAAAATTAGTCCCTAGGCACTTATTTTATAAGAAAAATCACCAAAGGTCCTTTTGAAATCATAAATTGTCATATTTAGTCCTTTGGTGGAAAATCGAAAAATATTTGAGAAATTACATGTTTAGTCCCTGAAAATCCAAATTTGGCAAAATTGGTCCCTGGAAAATGTGAAAATGGCAACTTTGGTCCTTGTAATATTAACACTTGGCAATTTCAGCCCCTGAAACATCTTTGCATAATTGGCAGAAGTGGCCCTCCCATTTTCAGAAATTACAAGACAAGTCCCTTGAGTATTAAACCTTTCCTACACCTTTGGCCCTTGTCAATTCTCCTTTAGACCCTTGCCTACCCAATTGGACCCCTGTCACTAACCTTTTTGAACCCCCTCCAATATTTAATGCCAATTCAAAAGCATTTGACTGCTTTTCCCTCTCTCCCTCACGGGTACACCAAGCCACCATCATCACCATAGCCTGCACCTTCCTGCTAACACTCCACCTCAACCATCATCACCTCTACCCCCCCCCCTCCAAACACAACAATCCAAAGATGCATTTAATGCACCCTCTACCTACTTCTATCATCCCCAGCTGTTAAAACATAAATTGGCGCAAAAAATACTTTAAACGGCCAAGATTGGTTTGAGCCATCCAAGGGCCTCAATTGTTGGTGGGAACTATTCAGAAAGAGGAGAGAGACACTTTGGGTGTATAAAAAGACCAAGAGGAAGCATCAAGCAGTAGTTAGAGTTTATTTTTATTAGCAATGTATGTCGTTTAATGTTTTTTTAGTCTAAGTTAGATTTGCAGTTGTAATAAAAAGTTCCATTGTACTCAAGTAACCCTTTTTCAGTGTATTCCAACTTAATTCAAGCATCAATTTTAGTACAAGTTCAACTTCCATGTTAAATGTCTACTGTTGAAATTTACATTTTCAAAATCCTACATCAAATCTTCTAGTCACTTGTTTTTAAGCTCAAACATACTCAAACTAGCTTAGTTAAGCTTTCCATAAGCTCACATTGCAGTTTCACTTACTTTTGAACTTTGGTCAAAATAAGTCAACATGGGTGAAAATTGAAGCAGAAAAGGAATGGGTTGGTTCAGACATGAGAATGGGTTGCTTTGGATTTATTTGGGTTGATATTTAGGATAGTGGTTCTTTATTTCACATGTTGCTAGCCATAGTGGCTTTGGACAAGTTGTAAGTGATTTACAAGTTCTTAGCATAATCTGTTTCTGTAGCATAATCTGTTCAAAATCTGTTTTAATAGCTGTATTTAGGTTAAGTGAATCTAGTTTGATCAATGAATTATGCTTGTTCAACCTTGAGTTTAGTTTTTGTTTGAAAATCAGGTTATAAAGGAGTGTTTGGATTGACTGGTTTAACTGTCATTTAGGCTTAGTCAGTGGTTGTTTAAGGTTGGTTCATGTTTGTTACGTATTTTTGAGCTCAGTTGAATCATAGTTTGGGGTCTGCAAGCACCAAAAGTCAAAATTGCTTTTGAATCACTCTTAACTGCTTACTGTTGGAATTTTGGGATTGCAGACCATTGTTTTGTGTCAAGAATCATTAAACATTGCTTGCAATAGTTCTAGTTTAACAAATAACATCAACATCAGTCTTAAAATTGGATTCAAAATCCATTTTGGTCAAAGTTCATCATTCTTGTTAAAAAGTCAAATGTGCTAAAATCTGTTTTAGGGGCAAATGCAAGGAATTTTCATGGCTTCATTTTTGAGCCATTTTCAGTGAAACTTGTCATTCTAAAAAGTTCAACTGGTCCTTTTACTTATAAGCATTTTTGGTGAATTTTACAATTTAGTTAAAGGCCTAAAACAAGCTCTTCTTTCAAGCCCCAAGTGCCTTGCTCCAAAATTGCAGTTGACACTGAGCTTTTTCTCAGTTCTTGCAGCTTGTGCACAAGGCTCATAAGAGCTTCTCATGGTCTGAATTTTGGTTTAGACACTCTCACCCAGGTCTACTTTAGTTTACAATTGGTAGTTTTCACTTTTAGCTTATTGTGTTGCTTATTTTTGTGCTTAAAGTAGCTAGCTCAGAATCTGTTTTCATACATAAGCTCATATCATCAAAACTGATCCAACTTGCATATCAGTAGTTATAACCAGTTGTTTTAAGTTGCATTAGAGTGATTTTAGCACATTAGAGCTTCTGTGTTTGTTTGGTGGCTTTTGGTACACTTTTGCTTATTCTAGTGCTTATTTCAATAAGCACTTGGTTAGCAGTTTCAAATTTCTCCACATAAGTGCCTGTTTTTCCATTTTTCCTAGATTCCTCTCATTATTTTAGAGTTTTCCTGAAAATCTCAGATTTTTCTAAGTTGATTTGATATTTTTCTCAATTTAAATCACTTTTTAACACTTTTTAATTAGCTTTTAATACAAAAAAATTCAGAAAAGGTTCAAAAAAAATAATTTTTCAATTTTCTTAGGTTTAGATAAATATAAAAAGTAAAAAAAGTAATTTTCCAGATTTTTCATAGTTTATTTTGTAATTTTTAGTACTTTAATTAGTTTTTAATAAAATTCATAAAAAATACAAAAATAATCAGAAAAATACAAAAATAGTTTTGAAAAGTCTAGTTTGATATTTTAGATTTTTCTAAGTCTTAATTTTATTTTTCTAACTTTATTTCCTATTTTCTTGTATTTTAGGTAATTATTTAATAGTTAAAATTAGTTTTTAATTAATAATAATTAGATACTTAGTTATAAAAATAATTTTCTTTTTCTTAATATTTTCCTTTATCATTAGGATTGTAAAAATATCATTTTCATATTTTTAGGGTTAATATTGTTTCAGTTTCACTTTTTATTTTGTACGTCGCGTAGTTTTTAATTTCAGTTTTATTAAAACATAAAAACAAAAACATCATTTTAATTATAGTGATAGCGTTTATTTAATAGATTTTATCTTTTTAACTTTCTTTAATTTGCATTTAAGCCATTTTAATTTGTTGGTTTTTTCTGTAGTTATAATCTATTCACAAATCCCTTTTCTGTTCAAATTTCCCGATCACTAAACGTTTGATAATCCATTGCATAGCTCGCTGGGACATAACGACCCGGGGAGACCCTATACTCCTCAGATCTTCATTGCATTCGTGTTCAAACTGTTTTAAGGTTCTTACGGTCTGCCATTCACAAGTGGCAGGCTTGTGTGAGAAACCTTGACGGTTTTGCACGCATCAGACCCAATAAGATAATCAATAATATCATAAAAAGCCACATTCGCCTCAGTCTTGTCCAAATTAGCCACTATATTGTGCTTTGAAACAGTTAATCGATTCGCCATTGATGAATAAGTGAGCACAATGAAAAGATAGTATCGAATAATAAAGAAGGTGATTGTGAGATAAGTATGGAAAAGTGTCTAAGTAATAATATGAGAGGGAAATTCGGGAAGTAGTTATTTATAGGTGGGATTTGAAAAATCACAACCCATAATAACAAAGTTACCGTTACATGCAATTACCCATCAATATTACCGTTGGAACAGTACCTTTAATACGACAAACAGTACTTTCCACATAAGCAGTACTTTCCCAAGCAGTACTTTCAGGAAAAACAGTACTTTCATGAAATACCTCTATAACAACTAAGTATATAATAGCCTCCCCTCAAACAAAGCACAAGACTATACTAACACCTTATAGTCCTCCCCTCAAATGTAGCTCAGTAGTTAATCATTCCAATGCTCACGACCAAGTGATTGAATCGTGACACATCAAAACCTTTTGTGAGTAAATCAGCTACATTGTCATCCGTGTGAACCTTGACCACATTAATAAGTCTATGCTCATAGCAATCTCAGATAAAGTGATGCCGAATTTGAATGTGCTTGGTCTTGGAATGGTAAACGGGATTGTTTACAATACAAATAGTACTCTCATTATCAATATTGATAGGAGTATTATTAAAATTGAACCCATAGTCCAAGAGTTGATTCTGCATCCACAAAACTTGTCCACAACAACTTGCAGCAGCTACATATTCAGCTTCAGTAGATGATGTTGCTGCAATTGTCTGTTTCTTGCATTGCCAGGAGACTAATCTTCTTCCAAGATATTGACATCCACCAGTTGTGGATCTTCTATCATAATTATCACCTGCATAATCACTATCTGAAAAAGCTTCTAAGTGAAAAGGTGACTCTTTAGGATACCACAACCCCAACTTAGGTTGTTGTTTTAAATAACAAAAGATTCTCTTCACTGCATTCATGTGAGAGATCTTTGGTGAGACTTGATATCTTGCGCATAGACAAACTGCAAACATGATATCAGGCCTGGATGCAGTAAGATACATAAGAGAGCCAATCATAGATCTGTATAACTTGACTTCAATAGGCTGTCCATCTTCATCTTTACCCAATGAATTGATAGATTTAATAGGTGTAGTAACAGCCTTCATATCATCAAAATTAAACTTCTTAAGTATGTCTGTAACATACTTGTCTTGACTTACAAAAATTCCTTCCTTTGACTGCTTAACCTGAAGTCCCAAAAAGAAAGTTAACTCTCCCATTGAACTCATTTGAGATTCCTTCTGCATCAGCTGCTCAAACTCCTTAACCATGGATTGTTTGGTAGCCCCAAAGATGATATCATCAACATACACTTGAACTAACATGATATCCTTCTTATCTCTCTTTATAAACAAAGTCTTGTCAATAGCTCCCCTCCTGTATCCATGTTGTAATAAGAATGTAGAGAGCCTCTCATACCAAGCTCTAGGTGCCTGATGAAGGCCATAAAGAGCCTTAACCACCTTATAGACTTTGTTTGGGTGCTTAGGATCTTCAAAACCTGGAGGTTGTTTCACATACACCTCTTCTGTAATAGTGCCATAAAGAAATGCACTCTTGACATCCATCTGGTAGACCTGAAAACCCATATAAGAAGCAAAAGCAAGAAATATTCTAATTGCTTCAATCCTTGCTACAGGAGCAAATACCTCATCATAGTCTACCCCTTCTTCCTGTCTATAACCTTGAGCAACTAACCTTGCCTTGTTTTTGATCACATTGCCTCTTTCATCTCTTTTGACTCTAAAAACCCATCTGGTGCCAATAACTCTCTTCCCATCTGGAAGATCACATAAAACCCAAACTTCTTGAAGTTTAAATTGAAGAAGTTCTTCCTTCCTGCATAGCTTCAACCCAGCTTTCTTTAGTCAAAGCTTGAGCAATATTCTTGGGTTCCTCTTGAGAGATGAAACAAGTAAATAAGCAGGTTTGATGGTCCTTATGATTCAGCCTGTTTTGTTTATACACAAAGCTAAGTAAAGCATTATGAGGTTTTGAGAAACCCTTAGCTTTGTGTCTTGTCATAACTCTAGAAGTAGAAGGACCAATGATTTGATCAGTTGGATGATTCTTGTGAATCCGTAAGATTGGTGTCTGTGGAACTCCATATGTTTCATCCAAGTTAGTATAATCAGCACCTTCATTGGAGTCTGAGAAAATACCTTCATCTTCAAGCTCATCATTAGTTTCTTCTAATCCAGGCATGGTAGGATAATCCAACTCATCTAAAGTACTGTCAATAGGTGCAGCAGTACTTTGGTCGAAAGTACTGTCCAAAGTACTGTGAGAGAATTCTGCAGTCTTGGTCTTCTTTGCCTCTTCATAAGCTCTCCTTTGTTCATCAGTGTAAGAATGTGCTAATACATCTTGAAGAAGCATCTGATTAAGTTCCTCTTGAATAGATTGATCCTCAGCAGATAATGAGGATTGTGGTGCAACAGTACTTTGTTTTGGAGAATCAGTACTTTGCTTAGGAACAGCAGTACTTTGTTTTGGACTTACAGGATCTTCATCAGGAGCAGCATCAGATCTAATATGAACTCCATGAACAACATATTGTGAATCTTCTCCATGATACACAGGTTTGTTCTCTTCTCTGACAGGTACATAGTTCATGGACGGAGTTAAAACTTCAAGATCAAACATCCAATCAGGACCTTTACCTTTCTCAGTGTCTTGATCTTCTAAAAACTCAACATGTAGACAATCTTGAACCTTTTTAGTAACTTTGTTGTAGACTCTAAAGCCTTTGCTGTTGGTACAATATCCCAATAAATAACCTTCTTCTGACTTGCCATCAAACTTACCCAGATTATCAATGGTGTTTAAAATAGTGAGAGTGCATCCAAAATGCTTCAAGAATCGAATGTTGGGTTTGTTGCCCATCAGCAACTCATACGGTGTCTTTATTTGTGGTTTTGTGATAGATACTCTGTTAAGAACATAACAAGCAGTACTTACAGCCTCAGCCCAGAATTGAATAGGTAGTTGAGAGTCTGCAAGCATAGTTCTGGCTGCTTCAATCAAAGTCCTATTTTTCCTCTCTGCAACACCATTTTGCTGTGGTGTTCTTGCAATACTGAACTCCCTTTTGATTCCTTTGTTAGCACAGAAGTCATCCATAAGTTTATTCTTGAATTCAGTCCCATTGTCACATCTAATACCTCTAACCTTGAGTCTTAATTGGTTTTCCAGTGCTATAATTAGAGTCTGAATAGCATCAAAAGTGTCATCTTTAAAGCCCAAGAAAAATACCCAACTAAATCTACTGCAATCATCTGTAATAACCAAGCAATACTTCTTCTTGTTTAAACTTGCCACAGAGACAGGTCCAAACAGATCCATATGTAACAGCTCCAATGGTTCTCTTATAGTTCTCTCCTCAAGCTTCTTACATGAAGCTTTATGTTGTTTACCCTTCTTGCATGCCAAACATGAATGATCATTCTTGTAAGTCTTTGAAGGTAAACCTCTAACTAAATTACCTTTGACCAGTTTGTTGATATTCTTGTAGTTAACATGGCCCAATCTTCTATGCCACTGATGTGCTTCTTCAGTTGATGCTTTTGCCACTAAACAGGTGGCTCTTCCATAAGAGTGAAGACTCTTCATGTCCAGACTATACACATCATTAGTCCTTGGTACTCTAAGTACTACCAAGTCATCAGCAACAGGTATGAAGTCAGATGAAAGAATAAGACATTCTGTGTCAGTGAATAACACATGATGCTTTTTATCACAGATTTGAGAGACTGACAACAAGTTGAACTTTAGCTCCTTCACATATCTAACATTCTCAAAATCGATTCTTCCAGCTTTGATTGTTCCTTTCCCAGTAATCCTTCCTCCATTAGGATCATTCCCAAAAGCAACTCTTCCTCCACTAATATGTCTAAAATCAGACAGGATCTCTTTGTCTCCTGTCATACTTCCAGAGCAACCACTATCCACAATAAGATGATCTTTAAGCTCCTCTTCTGGGTTGCCCTGCACACAAAGAAAAGAGTTAGTAACTTTTAGGAACCCAAGCCATTACTGACTTGTGTTCCCCTTGGGGAGTTACAAACTCAAATTCTTTGAGTATGTAATTCCCACTATCTTTCAAATGATGATCCAAAATTATCTTTTGATTCTTAGCATGTGGATTTTCAAAACTTTCTAGTTTTTCAACATAAATCTCTTTCACCAGATTATTAGCATTTTCTTGTATCACAAAAATAGCAAATTCACTTTTTGTTGAACGTACTGTGTGTTCCTCAGCAGTACCTTCCCTCTTAACCCATTCTGGTTTAACACGTGGTTCCGGTGATCTAGATCCCCTATGTGTATTATTATACCTTCTAGGTTGATAGTGAGATCTCCTATGATTCCTATTCCAAGTAGTGTGATCAGTACCTTGTTTCTGAGCAGTACTTTGGAAAGTACTGTGAGATACTGAAGGTTTTGAAAAAGGTCTTCTCTGATGTGGGTATCTATGATCAGGTGTGAAGTTTCTGTGATTAACCCTATTTGAATTATTCCAAACTGGTTTATGCTCTCTAGGTTTCTGGTTGGTAGACTTATTCCTTGGAAACTTGCTTAGATATTCTGAGTGTTTGTCACAATCTTTGATTAAGTGATGAGGACTGTAACACACAAAACACAACTTTTGACCCATACGTCCAAAGTGATTTCTTCTATGTCTATGCCCAAAATTATTTTGCCTTCTTGGTGAATGATAAAATCTGTTTTGACCAAAGTTATCCCCAAAAGGTTTAGCAGTACTGTTTTGAAAAGATTTTGCAGAAGGTACTGCTTGTTGAGCAGTACTTTGTTTTAAAGGTACTGCTTGATTTTGAACATAATTTTCAACAGCTTCTTTGGGTTTCTCAGACCTAGATTGAGCTACAAGTTTCTTCCTAAACTCTAGACTGTCTACTCCAAAGCGAGAAACATCAGGCCTTGAGGGTTGATGACTAATGGGATGAGGAACAACATGATAACCATTGTCTTTCTTATATTCAGGAGGTGGTTCACTTATTGAGCCCTCATTACTAGATGTATCTACATAGTTAATGAGTTCATCATCACTAGTGGTTATGTCCTCAAAATCACCATCATCCTGATCACTAGGTTGGTTTTCATCTATGTTACTAAAGTCCATTCCAAATCCTAAGCCTGTTCTAATGTAAGCCCTTCTCTATTTTTCAACATAAGCAACATGAGACACGCCAGACTCTCCCCAAGCAGCAAACTTAGCTGACAAATCATCTCTTTCCTTAGTCAATTTCTCAATTTCAGCAATTTTACAATTTAGTTTCCATTCACTAAGTTTTAACTGATAATCCTGTTGTTCATATTTTTCAGCCCAAGCCATTTCATTATTTTCATGAGTTAATATTTTGACTTCCATAGACTCTAAAGTGATTTGATAACCTGCTACCTCAGACCTAGCCCTAATACAATTATCTCTTTCAATCACATAATTGTTAAGCAGTTTTAGATAAAACTCATAACAGTTTGAGCATACCTCAGAGATAGGAGACTGAGTTGGTGAAGTAGCCACCATAGCAAGAAGAACAGGATCATCTTCACTTTCTTAGCTCCAATCAAATCCTCCAAAGCCATCATCAGATTCCAAAGCAGCATGTTCAGATTCTTCATCAAAAGCAGTGCTCCAGTCCAATGCTTCCACTGTGTCTTCAACTGTATCTTCCACTGCTACCATACAGTAAGTCACCGGTTCATCATCAAACTCTTCACTCCAGTCTACTTCTGATAACTTCTCTTGAGCAACCAAAGCCTTTGTTTCAGTTACTGGAATTTCTTTGAGCTCAAGTTTTGGCTTCTCAGATGTTCTGTTTGCTTGATACTTAGCAAACCTGCACTCCCTTGCAAAGTGACCAGTCTTTTGACAATTGAAACATTCAATTTGAGATTTGTCAAAAGTTATTCCTTGTTTTGGTTTGAAATCAATACTTTTGCCTGTCTTCTTCATGTACTTTTTGATCCTTGCAGTGATCATAGCAACTTGCCACCTGATATCAATTTCTTCAAGTGCATCTTCTTCAATTTGTGCTAGATCCTCTTCATAAGTGACAACTAAGCTTGCTTGTTGTGCAAAGAAGGAGCACTGATGCGTGCAAAACCGTCAAGTTTTCTCACGCAAGCTGACCACTTGTGAATGGCCAACTGTAAGAAACTTAAAACGGCTTAAGCACAAACTCAATGAAGATCTGGGGAGTATAGTGTTTCCCCGGGTCGTTATGTCCCAGCGAGCTATGCAATGGATCACCCAACGAATAGTGATCGAGAGATTTGAACGAAAAAGGAGATTGTGAATGATATTATAACTACAGGAAAAGCCAACAAATTACAATGGCTTAAATGCAAATTAAAGGAAATTAAAGAGATAAAAAAATATTAAATAAATGCTATCACTATTATTAAAATGATGTTTTTGTTTTTATGATTTTATAAAACTGAAATAAAAAACTACGCGACGTACAAATGAAAAAGTGAAACTTACACAATATAAATCCTAAAAATATGAAAATAACATTTTTACAATCCTAATGATAAAAGAAAATTTATAGAAAAAGAAAATTATTTTTACAACTATATAATTAATTATTATTAATTAAAAACTATTTTTAACTATTTAATATTAGCCTAAAATACAAGAAAATAGGAAATAAAGCTAGAAAAATAAAATTAAGACTTAGAAAAATCTAAAATATCAAAATAGAATTTTCAAAACTATTTTTATATTTTTCTGATTATTTTTCTATTTTCTACTAATTTAAAACTATTTTAATCTAATTTAAATTGTGAAAAATACCAAATAAAAGGGGAAAAATAAGGAAAAATCTTTTTTATACTTTTTATATTTTTCTTAAACTGGGAAAATTAAAAAATTATTTTTTGGAACTTTTTCTTAATTATTTGCAATAAAAGCTATTTAAAAGTGATTAAAAATTGTTTTAAATCTAGAAAAATAGTAAACAGTGACCAAAAATTATGAAAATCTCAGGAAAATTCTAAAATGACAATCTAAATCTATGAAAAATAAGAAATAAGATGCTTATGTGTAAGATAATAGAGCTGCAGTGTTAACTGTTATGAAATAAGCAATTTAAATAAGCTAATTAGAACAATAAGCCACCAAACTATTAAAGCAACTAAATTATACTATAATAAGCTATTTCTAACTAATCCTAGCTACTCCTAATCCCTGATAAGCAGTTCAACAAGATTTTAAGCTAACTGAATCCTATAGCAAAACAGCAACTGGTACCTACTTTTGAGCTTATTTAATGACTTATCAGAAGAGCTTAAGGGCAAAACAGATATGTGGTCTTCAAGACCACCTGGCAAACTACAAATGGACCAAAAATGAGATCCTAACTAGCTGTAATGACCATTGTGTAACTGCTGCAAGTTCTGCACAAAACAGGCATTTGACATGTTTGACTTTGGAAAACAGATTTGGAGTTTGACAAAAATGAGATTTAGAAGCAAATATTTGGACTGATTAAGATGAAATAAGATGTATGACAGTTATAGCAAGCTAGATTATCAACTCTTACACCTATATGTAGAATCTCAACCACTGATTTTAACAGTTTTGAGCACAAGAACAGTTAAGATGAAATATTGACTTAACATGGACATGGATGCAAAACAAGGACAGTTATGAATGCAATCAACTATAACAAGCATAATGCAACTGATCTAATCCAACATGTAAACCTCTATCACAGTTTTTAATACTAAACCAAACACTCCTTTATAGACTGATTAGCAATCTACTCAAGCTCAAATACAAAGACAGCTATTGCTAATCATCAAAACAGATTCAATACACTACAACAAAGCTAATAAGACAGCAAATATTAGTGCTATAACAGATCTAATAGAAATGATACTTGCTACTTTATTTTAAGCTAGAAATGAGATTATGCTTATACTTACAAGAGTCCAGCCAATTTGGCTTGCAAACCAGATAAAGAACCACTAAACCTAGACCATTATCAACCCCAATTTCAATTCATTTCAACCAAATCCAAGCTAGATCAGCAGTGCAGAACCATAGAACCCATGAAACTGTTTTGTTGACTTTCATTGACCAGGGACCAAACTTGCTTAAAATTGCATTGTGAGCTTATAAAAAGCTATCAGTAGCTTATACAAGCTTGTTTGTATTGGAAAATGAGCTTCTAATGACTTGGATAAAAGAACTTGAAACTGAGTTTTTTAACAGTGGCATAAAAACTTGAAGCTAAATTAAAACCTTGAATTTATGTTAGAAAGTGTATTATATTGATAGGACAACTAGATTTGAGTGCATTGAAACAGAAAATTACAACTTCAAGCTTAAATTAAAACATCACTACTAAAAACGACATACAAGAAATATTAAAAACTAACTACTTGTCTTTTCTTCTCTCCTCATCCCCTTTTATACTCCAATAGGTCTTCCATTCTCTCTCATAGCAAATCCCACATGTCTCTGAGACCCTTGGATGAGTCAAGATGATTTTTGTCCATTCATTGGTTTTTGGCGGGAAATGGTTATATACCAGTTGGAGTGTTTTGGGACAGGGGAAGGTGAGCATTAAATGCTTCTTGGAGGGTTGTGGTTGGAGGGGACAAGGTGTGGAGTAGGGAGGCTGGAGGTGAGGAGTGGCTGGTTGCAGACAAGGATGTCGGGGAAGACAGGGAAAGGGGGGCGGGTTGTTTATTTTAAAACGTGGGTAATGGGTTGGTTTATTGGACCGGGTCATGGATTTGGGCTTGGGTTGGATTCGGATTGGATTTAGGATTAATATTGAATCCATATTCAACACTAGGGACCATTTGTGTAATTCTGAAAATCCAAGGACCATACATGTAGATTTTGAAAAGTAATCCAAGGCTTTGTTTTGCCAACCTCCAATATCCCAAGGGACCAAACCTGCCAATTGTGAAATTCCAAGGACTAAACATGAACATTTTTAAAATCCAAGGATCAAAACTGTAATTTCTCAAAACTTTTGGGATTTTTCACCAAAGGACTAAATATGACAATTTATGATTCCAAAAGGACCTTTGGTGACTTTTCTTTTAAAATAAATGCCTAGGGACTGATTTTGCCATTTTCTGAAAGTCGGGGGACTGAAACTGCCAATTATGCAAACTTAGCTCATTTTTCATCTGATTTTAAACATTTTGCATCTGAAACATATAAAATGCACTTTTGAGATATTTTCAGTATTTTGATGCATTTCTGAGCGTTTTTAACCGTTTTGCAGTTCAGAATTAACCAAAAATGATGAGTATTTACACACTCATCAATCCCCCACACTAAACTATTGCTAGTCCCTAGCAATCTTTTGAGAAAAACTTAATGGATTTCATCTCTTTACCAAAAGCCATTACTTCTGGAGTAGCCAAATGTTTCAGTTCAAGTAAGAACCATGGTACACCGATAACCATGTGATTTTGAGCAAACCACCAGCTTCCAACGGATTTGATTTGTCTTTACCAGAAGCCGTTTGCTTCTGGACTAGCCAACTCTTAGATAAATTATCAATATTATCTTTGATGAGTCGATTACCAATTATGGTTTTTCCACTGCCTTTACCACAAGCCATAAACTTGCGGGCTAGCCAACTCTTCACTTTTTAGGATATGGTGAGCTGAATACCATACAATTTTGGGCAAATTGCAAGCCGTCAACGGATTTGAGATATCTTTACCAAGAGCCGTTTGCTCCTGGATTAGCCAATCCTTTAGTTTATTAGACAAGGCGGACTGATAACCAATTGAGTAAGTGTAAAACACTTACTCCAAAAAAAAATTTTGGCCAAAAACGGGGGAATTAGGCGGTATAATTACATGATAAAATTCGTGAGAATTCCCCCCCACACTAGAAATGAATATTGCCCTCAATATTCAAAGTACCGGCTGTTATGCCGAAACAAAGAACGTAAAAGGGAAATACTACGGCCATTATTTAGAAAGGATTTTTTTTTTTTTTTTTTTTTTTTTTTTTTTTTTTTTTTTTGAGAAAACTTATATATATATATATATATATAACATGTGGGGCAACTCCCCCACACTAGGGTGGCACACACGGGTGAAAACCCATGTTTAGCTACTGTTTTTGATTACCGAGTCGCTAGCTTGACTCGACCCCGAATTCATTGGTTCATGGGGAAGCAAAGTGGAAGAAACAATCTCCATCGGACTTTCATTCAAGATGTTTGGACAAACATTTGAAGCACGTGAAAGTTCCACACCGATGAGATATAGAGAGAACCGGCTCAAAAATGATACATGGAAATGCCGGGATCAAAGATAATGTCTTCATTCCCGAAGGAGTGAAGAACAGGAGAAGCTACGGGATAGGTGAAGAAGAGATAGAAAATCATGATAAACATCATGACTAACTCATCATCATCAGAAGGAGAATTCATAATCGCATGAATCTCATCATTTAAGCTCAATTGGTCTAGACATATCCCGGGTGTGTCTAGATCAAAGTAGAAGTTATCATACTCCGGCGGAGATATGATATGAGTGAGTTCATCTGAGAACTCCATGAAGGTGAATGAATCATATTCAGAATTGATATGAGTGGGTTCACTGGCGAACTCCTCAAAAGTAAATGATTCATGACCGAGGAGAGAATTATGAGAATGAGAAGTGGTACTGCCACTAATCTTCTCTCCCATATTATCAAAACAGAAGGCTTTCATTTCCAGAATAGAATCATCGGAAAGAATGTCACTATCCTTAATGGGGATAGGAGATGAAATTGGTTTCTCTTTGAAAGCCTCGATTTTAGAAATGAGAAGACTGACATTCAATAATGTTGCTCGAAGAGCTTCATCTTTGATTTCAGTGTCAGTAACTTCATCATTCTCTTCTTCTAAGCTAACAAGCTCAGAAGGTGAATCTTCCACATAAATGATGTCTCCACAAGATAACGAATCATCATCATCAGAATCGGAGAACATCTCAACATGATCATTTTGGAAGACAAGAGGAGGAGGGATATCACACACATGATCAAGAATTCCCTGTGACTCTCTTGGGATTGGGACAAGGTTCTCAACACTAGACTTTATGAATTCGTCCGATTCCTTTTCAGGAACAGTGTCGAGATGCTCGTCCCCCATGTCAGAGAGTGAGTGGGAGCCTCGGGTGTGATAGCAGTTGTTTGAGAATGAATCTCAACTGCTGGGATCTCAACTGACTGAGGGAGTTGAGAAATATTATCTTTAAAAGGATAAAAACTCTCCTCGTCATCGTCATATAGAGCTGCCTTGAGAAATTTGGAACGCCTTAGAGCTGACTGCTCTAGGATTAATAATTCTTCCCTAGATTT
Organism: Chrysanthemum seticuspe; assembly: GCA_019973895.1. NCBI lineage: Eukaryota > Viridiplantae > Streptophyta > Magnoliopsida > Asterales > Asteraceae > Chrysanthemum > Chrysanthemum seticuspe. The sequence continues at coordinate 111,938,121 of BPTQ01000009.1, read as the reverse complement.
GCGGGCCTCTCGTTCTTCCCGTTCTTCGGCTAGCAATTCTCCTATGGTCTTTTCACCACTCACTTGATTCTTAAAGTTACTAATCATATCATCAAGTGTTTTCATTATGGTTTCAAAATCTTGGGAGATTTCTTGAGACAACGGCTCAAGTGGAGTTTGAACCGTATAGTGCTGTGGAGGTTGGAAATTGTCAAACATGTAAGAGTCATGATTGTTACAAGGAACTGGGTTCCCTATTTGACAATCAGAGCTGAAATGGGGACCTCCACAGTTCTCACAACAGTAAAACTGTTGACTCAGGACTGGTGAATCATATGGATTCTGGTCATAACCAAAGTTCTGAGCATCACTGGAAAACTGTTCATAGACAAACGTGTTTCCGGATTGACACTCAAATCCTTGGTGAGGACCTCCACAAAATTCACAGCAGTAATGTTGGTTATATGAAGATAAGTCGGGCTGTGGGTGGTAATTGGAAAAGTTTGAGGGGTCGTTAAATGAGTTAGGATCATAATCAAATGAATTCCTCGAACCACAAAACAAACAACTCCCGTTATGAATATCATTACCACATTGTACACACGTACACCAACGACAGGGTGAACCAAAAAGAGGCTCACCACAACCGACACAAGGAATAAACGATTGCATTTGAGAGTTATGAAGAGGAATCAGTTTATTCAAAGAATCAACAAAACCAACATGGTGATCCGAATGACTATCAAGTCTCGAAGAACATTTTGAAAAATCAGGAGGTGGGACAAGTGGTGTGCTCTGAGAGCTAGCAATTTCCACCACTTCCGTTATGGTCTCCGGTTCTTGAACGGGTTCATCGGGTTGTGGCGGATGGTCGGAAAAACTTGGAGAATCATCGAGAGAGTTATCAGATAATTCGCACCAATAACAATATTTGCTTGCACCCATCCTTCCACATTGCTTGCATAAACAATCCGGATTCTGACAACAGAGCTGATCCTCTTCCATACGGCTTTTGCAGTGGAAACAACGAGGATAATTGAACGTCACCATGAGAATTAAACATGTAGAGGGTTAAAGAAATAGAATTAAACGGTTTTGAGATTAAAGAAGAGTAGAATCAAATGGTACGAGGGGGTAAGAGAAATAGAATCATACGGATAAGAGGAATGAGAAGAGTATTTTTGTATTTTTGAAAAACATGATGCAAAAACAAAGAATGAAAATCTTTTTGGGTTTTTGATTTTTATAAGAGAATATAAATACATACAGATGGTATAAACAAAGAGTGAATATCCAAATCAATAATCTGCTAAACGTAAGATAATCAGCACAGCTCCCCGGCAGCGGCGCCAAAAAAATTTGATGCGTGCAAAACCGTCAAGTTTTCTCACGCAAGCTGACCACTTGTGAATGGCCAACTGTAAGAAACTTAAAACGGCTTAAGCACAAACTCAATGAAGATCTGGGGAGTATAGTGTTTCCCCGGGTCGTTATGTCCCAGCGAGCTATGCAATGGATCACCCAACGAATAGTGATCGAGAGATTTGAACGAAAAAGGAGATTGTGAATGATATTATAACTACAGGAAAAGCCAACAAATTACAATGGCTTAAATGCAAATTAAAGGAAATTAAAGAGATAAAAAATATTAAATAAATGCTATCACTATTATTAAAATGATGTTTTTGTTTTTATGATTTTATAAAACTGAAATAAAAAACTACGCGACGTACAAATGAAAAAGTGAAACTTACACAATATAAATCCTAAAAATATGAAAATAACATTTTTACAATCCTAATGATAAAAGAAAATTTATAGAAAAAGAAAATTATTTTTACAACTATATAATTAATTATTATTAATTAAAAACTATTTTTAACTATTTAATATTAGCCTAAAATACAAGAAAATAGGTAATAAAGCTAGAAAAATAAAATTAAGACTTAGAAAAATCTAAAATATCAAAATAGAATTTTCAAAACTATTTTTATATTTTTCTGATTATTTTTCTATTTTCTACTAATTTAAAACTATTTTAATCTAATTTAAATTGTGAAAAATACCAAATAAAAGGGGAAAAATAAGGAAAAATCTTTTTTATGCTTTTTATATTTTTCTTAAACTGGGAAAATTGAAAAATTATTTTTTGGAACTTTTTCTTAATTATTTGCAATAAAAGCTATTTAAAAGTGATTAAAAACTGTTTTAAATCTAGAAAAATAGTAAACAGTGACCAAAAATTATGAAAATCTCAGGAAAATTCTAAAATGACAATCTAAATCTATGAAAAATAAGAAATAAGATGCTTATGTGTAAGATAATAGAGCTGCAGTGTTAACTGTTATGAAATAAACAATTTAAATAAGCTAATTAGAACAATAAGCCACCAAACTATTAAAGCAACTAAATTATACTATAATAAGCTATTTCTAACTAATCCTAGCTACTCCTAATCCCTGATAAGCAGTTCAACAAGATTTTAAGCTAACTGAATCCTATAGCAAAACAGCAACTGGTACCTACTTTTGAGCTTATTTAATGACTTATCAGAAGAGCTTAAGGGCAAAACAGATATGTGGTCTTCAAGACCACCTGGCAAACTACAAATGGACCAAAAATGAGATCCTAACTAGCTGTAATGACCATTGTGTAACTGCTGCAAGTTCTGCACAAAACAGGCATTTGACATGTTTGACTTTGGAAAACAGATTTGGAGTTTGACAAAAATGAGATTTAGAAGCAAATATTTGGACTGATTAAGATGAAATAAGATGTATGACAGTTATAGCAAGCTAGATTATCAACTCTTACACCTATATGTAGAATCTCAACCACTGATTTTAACAGTTTTGAGCACAAGAACAGTTAAGATGAAATATTGACTTAACATGGACATGGATGCAAAACAAGGACAGTTATGAATGCAATCAACTATAACAAGCATAATGCAACTGATCTAATCCAACATGTAAACCTCTATCACAGTTTTTAATACTAAACCAAACACTCCTTTATAGACTGATTAGCAATCTACTCAAGCTCAAATACAAAGACAGCTATTGCTAATCATCAAAACAGATTCAATACACTACAACAAAGCTAATAAGACAGCAAATATTAGTGCTATAACAGATCTAATAGAAATGATACTTGCTACTTTATTTTAAGCTAGAAATGAGATTATGCTTATACTTACAAGAGTCCAGCCAATTTGGCTTGCAAACCAGATAAAGAACCACTAAACCTAGACCATTATCAACCCCAATTTCAATTCATTTCAACCAAATCCAAGCTAGATCAGCAGTGCAGAACCATAGAACCCATGAAACTGTTTTGTTGACTTTCATTAACCAGGGACCAAACTTGCTTAAAATTGCATTGTGAGCTTATAAAAAGCTATCAGTAGCTTATACAAGCTTGTTTGTATTGGAAAATGAGCTTCTAATGACTTGGATAAAAGAACTTGAAACTGAGTTTTTTAACAGTGGCATAAAAACTTGAAGCTAAATTAAAACCTTGAATTTATGTTAGAAAGTGTATTATATTGATAGGACAACTAGATTTGAGTACATTGAAACAGAAAATTACAACTTCAAGCTTAAATTAAAACATCACTACTAAAAACGACATACAAGAAATATTAAAAACTAACTACTTGTCTTTTCTTCTCTCCTCATCCCCTTTTATACTCCAATAGGTCTTCCCTTCTCTCTCATAGCAAATCTCACATGTCTCTGAGACCCTTGGATGAGTCAAGATGATTTTTGTCCATTCATTGGTTTTTGGCGGGAAATGGTTATATACCAGTTGGAGTGTTTTGGGACAGGGGAAGGTGAGCATTAAATGCTTCTTGGAGGGTTGTGGTTGGAGGGGACAAGGTGTGGAGTAGGGAGGCTGGAGGTGAGGAGTGGCTGGTTGCAGACAAGGATGTCGGGGAAGACAGGGAAAGGGGGGCGGGTTGTTTATTTTAAAACGTGGGTAATGGGTTGGTTTATTGGACCGGGTCATGGATTTGGGCTTGGGTTGGATCCGGATTGGATTTAGGATTAATATTGAATCCATATTCAACACTAGGGACCATTTGTGTAATTCTGAAAATCCAAGGACCATACATGTAGATTTTGAAAAGTAATCCAAGGCTTTGTTTTGCCAACCTCCAATATCCCAAGGGACCAAACCTGCCAATTGTGAAATTCCAAGGACTAAACATGAACATTTTTAAAATCCAAGGATCAAAACTGTAATTTCTCAAAACTTTTGGGATTTTTCACCAAAGGACTAAATATGACAATTTATGATTCCAAAAGGACCTTTGGTGACTTTTCTTTTAAAATAAATGCCTAGGGACTGATTTTGCCATTTTCTGAAAGTCGGGGGACTGAAACTGCCAATTATGCAAACTTAGCTCATTTTTCATCTGATTTTAAACATTTTGCATCTGAAACATATAAAATGCACTTTTGAGATATTTTCAGTATTTTGATGCATTTCTGAGCGTTTTTAACCGTTTTGCAGTTCAGAATTAACCAAAAATGATGAGTATTTACACACTCATCAAGCACACAACTTCATCTGAGTGCAAAGTGGTAGATGGTGGGGCCTGCTGAGCATATGAAGGGGGATTGTAAACAGCAGTACTTTGAGAAACAGTACTTTGAGGAGAAGCAGTACTTTTGGAAGTACTGCTCTTCTTTTCAGATGATAGAAAAGCAATACTGTGAGATTTGGAATTTGGTTGACCACTCATCTCATGTTCATACAGCTTCAGTTGATGATAGAGATCATCAAAGTCCATAACATCCAATCCTTGTTGTCCTCTGATCATTGTAGCAATCACATGCCATGTAGATGGCAAACTCCTTAGAAACTTCAAATTAGCATCCTCAACTGATACTTCTGCCTTGTATAATTCCAACATGTTGAGGAGATTTTGAAACCTATCATATGCAGCATCAAGACTCTCTCTTTCACCAACTGTGAAAGTTTCAAATTGTTGCTTCAGTAAATTTCTGTGCATCTTCTTAGAGGCTTCATTCCCTCCAAATCTGGTCTTGAGAGCAGCCCAGAGCTGCTTAGCATCTTTAGCATCATGAAATTTGATAAGATGACCATCTGGAATGGCAGATAAGAGAATGTTTAGAGCCTTTTCTTGATTCCTTATGGTTGCTGCTGGTAAGACTGCCTTTGGTGCAGTTGGTTGTCCAGGAATATTAATGGGTTCTGTGACAACTTCATTCCCATTTACAATTACATTCCATAGAGCATGGTCTGTAATGGCAATATACTGCCTCATCTTCATGCACCAGAGATCATATTCTCCCTTCTTGATTATTGGAATTCTGAGTGAGGTGATTGAGGGTGGTGGAACAGCTTCAGTCGACATCTTGAATATAGGTGAAGTAGGGTTTCTTCCTAGTCAGAGTTTCCACACAAGCTCTGATACCACTTGTTGGATCGATATACTTTAATCAAACTAACTTAACTAGCTTGTTAAGGTTTAATAACCTCGGATAAATCCTAAGTTATTAACAAAGAAACACTGAGAAATCTTTATCAAGTACGCGGAATTTACTTAACAAAGCTAAGAAGAATAACTTTTATTATAAACTCTAAATCTGCTTATTATGCAGATACTCTAATACAACTCTAAGATAATCGAACTTTTCTCTAAAACACTAATTCGTAATCTCTAAAACTCTTTTTTTTAATCGTACCTCTAATGCCAATCTAGGAGTCCTTTTATAGGCTCAAGGATATCCTAGTCGGTTTACAATTTGTATTCTTGCACGACAAGTAATCTAAACATGGAATAAAATACTTTCCATAAACGAATATAACAGTTCTTTTGTTCTTGCAGTACTTTGACTTCATAGTGCAGTACTTTGACTTTGTCTTTAGCAGTACTTTGACTCTTTGACTTCTTCCAGTACTTTGCAGCTTTATAGTACTTTCATATCTTCAGTACTTTCATATCTTTAGCACTTTCATATCCCAACATAATACTGTTTGATCAGTAGTACTTTGAATAAAGTACTGATACTTCAAAAATAATTTATTCAATAAAGATTCATACCAGTTATTCATGCATCATCATCAGCCATAGTCGTCCATCTGATAAACAATTTGATGACCATAAGAGCAATTTCATTATCTTCTTCAACTTCCATTCCATGCTCTAGCATTCTCCTCATGAGATCTGATGTAAGCGGATATCTTCTATCTGCTAGCATGTGAATCATAGTCCCATCTTCTAACTCTAGAACATGTACTCCAGATTATTCAAAGAATCTCCAGCTGATAATCTCCCAATCTTCTTGGTTTTTCCAAATCTCAACAGTGCTTTGTTCTTTAGTTTCCCAAATAGTTATGAGATCTCCAAGCAAGACTAAACCAACTCCTTCTGATAGATTGTGTTCAAAATATTCTCGCACCACATGATATAAATGAAATAAATCCACTCTATCTATTATGTGCAATAGATCCCATAGCATATTGAACACCCTGAAGCTTTCGTCTTCTCTCTGAAACATCAGATAACTTCCATCCTTTGATTCTACAACTTCAAAAGTAGTTATTGGAGATTTGTTCTTCTTCATTTCAGCATCATCTTTAGAATACTCAAATTCTACTACTCTTAAGTAATTCCTTAGTTCATCATTAGTCTCAGATCTTAATTCAATCTTCTTTGATGGCTGTGTATCTTCAACTTCAGTTGATCTTTTTCTTTTTAAGCTTTCTTTTCTTTCATCTTCTTTCTGAGCATTATTATCTTTATAGTATTTGATACTATCAACTTGTTTCTGATAAGCTTCTCTAACTGCTTCATACAAACCTTTCATCTCAACATAATTCAACTTGTTCAATCCAATATACCCTTGACCTTTTAAATATGCCATCATAGCATTTCTTTCCTTAGCACGATTTGGTCTTCTTGGTAGAGCAGAAATAGGAATAGGTGACTGTAATGGTACAGCAGCTTCAGCATTCAATTCTCCTTGCAATTTCTTAGCTGCTTCTTCATTCTTAGCCTCTTCATTAGCAACTTCAGCATTAGCTACTTCTTCATTCTTAGCCTCTTCATTAGCAACTTCAGCATTCAATTCAGCTTGTAACTTTCTAGCTGCTTCCTCATTCATAGCAACTTGAGCAGCCCTTATTTGTGCTAAAGTAGGTTTCTTTTTCTTCTTTGTTTCTACCAACTTACCTGTTCCTTTATCCTTAGGATCTATAGTAGGTTGAGAAGCTTGTTGTTGTTCTTCAGCAATACCAGGAATGCTAACACCCCTTGGTTTTGATAAATCATGCAAGATTTCAGCAATGGTTTCATCATCACTTGCAGTGTGTATAGGTTTAGGTGTATCAGCTTCCTTTTCTGGTATGACAGTTGAAGGACCAGCTTCTTCTTTAGTTAAAACAGTTGAAGGACCAGCTTCCTCTTCAAAATCTAACAACCTTGGTGTAATTAACTCTTGCCTGTAGGTTCCTTGAAAAGCAGTACTTTGATCAGCAGTACTTTGATCATCAGTACTTTGAACTTTAGTCCTTTCTTCCTCAGTACTTTTAATGTTGACTTGTTCTTCAGTACCTTGAGGTTGAACATCAGTACCTTGAGGTTCAGCTTCTTCTTCAGTATATGATGGAGCATCTTCATTCAAATTCTTATCTTCCAATTTCCTCCCCAATTGGAATGAAGATTACTTTTGAACCTTTTCGCTTTTGGTCATCTTAAACTGCCGTTGCTGCTTCTTTTTAGCTTTGACCCATAACCTGTGATGTTTAACCAAGGGCCAAACAGACTTCTTGAACTTTCTAAACTTGATCTTCAACTGGGCTATCTGTGCAGCTTGAGCCTCAGTAGTTTTCTTCAATCGGACTAACTCTCTTGTCAGAATATAATTATCCAACACCAAACCTTCAGGGGGTATAATAGCTGGATCTTCCTCAGAAGATGATGAGAAAATAGGAAAATCTTGTGCTGGTGATGCCATAGGAGGAGTAGTATGGTGGGATGAGGTGGGATAAACTTCAGTACCTTGTGAAAGTTTCTTGAGATGCAGCACTTTGAGAAGCAGAACCTTCAGAAGCAGTATCTTCTCTTTCATCACTAGCTTGAGCCTCATCTCTAATAGCTTGAACAATCTCTATCATTGAAGTAGTCAATGGAGTGTCCCTTCCAGTGAATAAATCACTCTTCTTAGCCATGAAAGTGAAAATCTTGGCTGGTTGTACCACAACAGGTAAAAGACTTGACGGCTTTGGTACATCTGAAAGTTGTTTATTCAAGAACACTTGAATAAATCTCGGATACATTAACCATCTTGATCCATTTGAAATATGAGATAACATTCCATCAAGAATTAGCCTTGAAAAATTGAAAACACGATTTGTAGCTAAGCCCACGATAGCAGATGCTATGTTAGAACCAAATTGCTCCCATGATGTACTTTTAGCACTAATACAATGAAGCAATACATGAACTAAATACTTCCAGTGTGGACTGAATAATGGTTTCTTGAAAGTTTGTTCAGTTAAGGACCCTTTATATCCAATGTTGCTGAATGTATCCCAAATCAATTGCTTATCAAAACGAACATCCCCTTCTTCATCATCAAACAATAAGTCCTCACGTATTGAAGCTTCAGAAACTTTCACTGTCCTCCCAGCAACTTTTGCTTGAATATATGAGTTATCGTTCTCCATATGAACCCTAGCAGTTGCCCAAAATTGTTGAATCCAGGGCTCAATTATATCTGGTTCCACGAAAAGCGCATAACTAATTGGAGATCCAGTGAGAAAATCAATGATGTCATGGAAGATGACATTAGCTTCAGTTTTGTCTAAATTCACCACCATATTGTGTTTCAAAACTGTATTTCGATTTGCCATTGATTATTTGTTAACTAAAAACGTTGTTGAGTGAAAAATATAGGTGAAAGAGAGAGAAATATGGAAAAGATTATAAGGTATAAAGTTGAGAGGGAAATTCGGAGAGTAGTTATGTATAGGTGAGATTTAAAAGAATCACATCCCTTAATAACAAAGTTACCGTTAGTGAATTTTACCCCTCAATATTACCGTTGGAACAATACTTTGATACGATACGTGTGCAGTACTTTCAAAAGCAGTACTTTCAAAGCAGTACTTTCATAAAACTAAAAAGCAGTACTTTCCCATTCTCTTCTTTATAATAGCAAACACTTCAAATAAACATGAATGTCCTCCCCTCAAACGATGCATAGGACTATACTTACACTAAATAGTCCTCCCCTCAAATGCAGCTCAGTAATTAATCATGCCAATGCTTACCACCAAATGATTGAATCTTGAAACATCAAAGCCTTTGGTGAGTAAATCAGCTACATTATCATCTGTGTGAACCTTGACAACATTAATGAGCCTGTGCTCATAACAATCTCTGATGAAGTGATGCCTAATCTGAATGTGCTTGGTCTTGGAGTGATAAACTGGATTCTTCACAATGCAGATTGTACTCTCATTATCAATATTGATAGGAGTATTCTTGAAATTGAACCCATAGTCCAAGAGTTGATTCTGCATCCATAAAACTTGTCCACAACAGCTTGCAGCAGCCACATATTCTGCTTCAGTAGAGGATGTTGCTGCAATAGTCTGTTTCTTGCATTGCCAGGAGACTAATCTTCTTCCAAGATATTGGCATCCTCCAGTAGTTGATCTTCTGTCATAGTTATCACCTGCATAATCACTATCTGAAAAAGCTTCCAAGTGAAAAGGTGAATCCTTTGGATACCACAACCCCAACTTAGGTTGTTGTTTCAAATAACTAAAAATCCGTTTCACTGCATTCATATGAGAGACCTTAAGTGAGACTTGATATCTTGCACATAGACAAACAGCAAACATGATATCAGGCCTAGATGCAGTGAGATACATAAGACAACCAATCATGGATCTGTATAACTTGACTTCAATAGGTTGTCCATCTTCATCTTTTCCCAGTGAGTTGATAGACTTGATAGGTGTAGTTACTGGCTTCATAGCATCAAAATTGAACTTCTTAAGTATGTCAGATACATACTTGTCTTGACTGATAAAAATTCCCTCCTTTCACTGCTTAACTTGAAGTCCCAAAAAGAAAGTTAACTCACCCATTGAACTCATTTGAAATTCAATCTGCATCAGCTTCTCAAACTCCTTAACCATGGACTGTTTGGTAGCTCCAAAGATGATATCATCAACATATACTTGAACTAACATGATATCCTTCTTATCTCTCTTGATAAACAAAGTCTTGTCAATGGCTCCCCTTCTGTAACCATGTTGCAATAAGAAAGTAGAGAGCCTCTCATACCAAGCTCTAGGTGCTTGATGAAGGCCATAAAGAGCCTTAACCACCTTGTAGACTTTGTTAGGATGAGCAGGATCTTTAAAACCAGGAGGTTGCTTAACATACACCTCCTCTGTAATCTTGCCATATAAAAAGGCACTTTTGACATCCATCTGGTAAACTTGAAATCCCATATATGATGCAAAAGCAAGAAAGATTCGAATTGCTTCAATCCTTGCTACAGGAGCAAATACTTCATCATAATCTACTCCTTCTTCTTGTCTGTAGCCTTGAGCTACTAACCTTGCCTTGTTCTTGATGACATTTCCTCTTTCATCTCTCTTGACTCTGAACACCCATCTTGTACCAATTACCTTCTTTCCATTAGGTAGATCACATAGTACCCAAACTTCTTGAAGCTTGAATTGAAGAAGTTCTTCTTGCATAGCTTCAACCCAACTCTCTTTAGTTAATTCCTGAGCTATGTTTTTGGGTTCTTCTTGAGAGATAAAGCAAGTGAACAGGCATGTTTGATGGTCCTTATGATTTAACCTGTTTTGTTTATAAACAAAGCTAAGCAAAGCATTATGTGGTGTAGTATAACCCTTAGCTTTGGTTCTTGTCATCACTCCAGAAGTAGAAGGACCAATGATTTGATCAGCAGGATGATTCTTATGAATTCTTAAGATAGGAGTCTGTGGAACTTCAGAATTATCACCCAAATTAGTGAAATCAGCATCTTCATTGGAATCTGAGAAAATACCTTCATCTTCAAACTCATCATCAGTATCTTCTAAACCAGGCATGGTTGGATCATCCAAATCATCCAAAGTGCTGTTAACAGGTGCAACAGTACTTTGATCGAAAGTACTGTGAGTGAACTCTCCAGTCTTGTTCTTTTTCTTTGCTTCCTCATAAGCTCTTCTTTGTTCATCATCATAAGAATGTGCTATAACATCTTGAAAAAGCATCTGATTAAGTTCATCTTGAATAGATTGATCCTCAGCAGACAATGAGGATTTTGGTGCATCAGTACTTTTCTTTGGTTCAACAGGTTTAGGTTCTTCATCATGAACAACATCAGGTCTAATATGGACTCCATGAAAAACATACTGTAAATCTTCTCCATTGTGTACAGGTTGATTTTCTTCTCTAACTGGTACATAGTTCATAGAAGGAGTCAAAACTTCAAGATCAAACATCCAATCAGGACCTTTACCCTTCTGATTTTCTTGATCTTCTAAAAATTCAACATGAAGACAATCTTGAACCTTCTTGGTGACTCTGTTGTACACTCTAAATCCCTTGCTGTTGGTACAATAACCCAATAGATATCCTTCTTCTGACTTGCCATCAAACTTACCCAAATTATCAATTGTATTTAGAATTGTTAGAGGGCATCCAAAAGGCTTCATAAAACAAATGTTGGGTTTGTTGCCCATCAGCAACTCATAAGGTTTCTTCATCTGAGGTTTGGTGACTGATACTCTGTTAAGCACATAGCAAGCAGTACTTACAGCTTCAGTCCAGAATTGAATAGGTAATTGTGAATCTGCAAGCATAGTTATGGCTTCTTCAATCAGAGTTCTATTCTTTCTCTCTGCAACACCATTATGCTGTGGTGTTCTTGCAATGCTAAACTCCCTCTTGATTCCTTTGTTGGCACAAAAGTCGTCCATAAGCTTGTTCTTGAATTCAGTCCCATTATCAAAAGTATCATCTTTAAATCCCAAGAAAAATACCCAACTGAATCTACTGCAATCATCTGTCACAACCAAGCAGTACTTTTTCTTGTTTAGACTTGTAACATAAACAGGACCAAACAAATCCATGTGTAACAGCTCCAAAGGTTCTCTAACAGTCCTTTCCTCAAGCTTCTTGCATGAAGCTTTGTGTTGTTTACCCTTCTTGCACGCCAAACATGAGTGATCATTCTTGTAAGTCTTTGAAGGTAAACCTCTAACTAAATTCCCTTTGACCAGTTTGTTGATATTCTTAAAATTTACATGGCCCAATCTTCTATGCCACTGATGTGCTTCTTCAGATGTTGCTTTTGCCACTAAACATGTGGCTCTCCCAGAAGAGTGAAGACTCTTCATATCCAGACTGTACACATCATTGGTTCTTGGTACTCTAAGAACTACCAAGTTATCATCAACAGGCTTGAATTCAGGGGAAAGGATGAGACATTCTGTGTTAGTGAATAACATAGGGTGCCTTTTATCACAGATTTGAGATACTGACAAAAGATTGAACTTGAGCTCCTTCACATATCTAACATTCTCAAAATCTATACGCCCTGATGTGATGGTTCCTTTTCCAGTGATTCTTCCTCTATTAGGATCATTCCCAAATGCGACTCTTCCTCCACAAATAGATCTAAAATCTGACAGAATCTCCTTGTCTCCTGTCATGCTTCCAGAGCAACCACTATCCACAATTAGATGATCTTTAAGCTCCTCTTTTGGGTTGCCCTGCACAAAGATAAAAGAGTTAGTGTCTTTTAGGAACCCATGCCATTACTGACTTGTGTTCCCCTTGTGGAGTAACATACTCAAATTCCTTGAGTATGTTATCTTCACAGTTTTTGTAGACAGAATCAAGCATTATCTTTTGTTTTAAAACTTGTGGTGGATTTTCAGCAAAACTTTCTTTTTCAACAAAAATCTCCTTTTCTTTTACCACAAAATCATCTTTATCAAAAATCTCTGTTTCACCAGTACATGTTGAAAGTACTGTTTGTTCATCATCAGTACTTTCCTTCTTAACCCATTTAGTTTTAACTTCTGGTGTAGTGTCCCTTGATCTAGCTACTTTCTTGGAGTTGTAACACCTTCTAGATTGATAGTAATTAGATCTCCTAGGGTTCCTATTCCAAGAGGTGTTTGGTGAAAACTGAGCAGTACTTTGAGAAAGTATTGTATTTTGCCTAACAGTACCTTGGAAAGTGTTTGGTGAAGTGTTTGAAGGTACTGGAGGTTTTGAAAAAGGTCTTCTCTGGTGAGGGTGCCTATAGTCTGGTGAGAAGTTTCTATGGTTAACCCTATGTGAATGATTCCAAGCTGGTCTAGTCTCCCTTGGTTTTTGGTTGACAGTTCTGTTGTTTGGGAACTTACTTAGGTACTCTGAATGTAAGTCACAGTCCTTAATCAAATGATCAGGACTAAAACAAACGAAACAGAGTTTTTGATCTGTAATCCCAAAATTTCTTCTTCTACGTGTATGACCAAACCTATCTTGTCTTCTCGGTGAATGATTAAAACTGTTTTGACCAAAATTATCCCAAAAAGGTTTAGCATTATTGTGAAAAGGTTTTCTTAAAGGTACTGCTGAAGGTGTAGCAGTACTTTGAGGTGAAAGTACTGCTTGGCTTTTAGCATCATCTACCTTAGGTGTCTCAACTGTTTCTTTTGGGGTTTCAGACCTAGATTAACCAATAAGCTTCTTTCTAAACTCTAAGCTGTCTACACCAAAACGAGAAACATCAAGCCTAAGAGGTTGATGACTACCAGTGGGATGAGGGACAGCATGATAGCCTTTGTCTTTCTTATATTCAGGAGGTGTTTCACTAATTGAGTCCTCATTACTAGATGTGTCAACATAGTTAATAATTTCATCATCACTAGTGGTTATATCCTCAAAATCAAGGTCATCCTTATCACTAGGTGGGTTTTCTTCTACACTACTGAAATCCATACCAAAACCTAGACCAGTCCTATTGTAAGCCCTTCTCTGTTTTTCGACATAAGTGACATGAGACAGACCAGATTCTTTCCAAGCAGCAAACTTTGCTAACAATTCATCTCTCTCGTTAGTCAGTTTCTCAATTTCAGAAATCTTACAATTTAACTTCCATTCACTTAATTTTAACTGATAATCCTGTTGTTCATACTTTTCTGCCCAAGCCATTTCATTATTTTCATGTGTTATAAGTTTAGCTTCCATAGAATCTAAAGTAATTTGATAACCAGCTACCTCAGACCTAGCCCTTACACAGTTATCTCTTTCAATCACATAACTATTAAGTACTTTTTGATAAAAGTCATGACACTTAGAACATACCTCAGAGATAGGGGTGAGCTTGGTGAAGTGGCTACCATAGCAAGTAGAACATGATCATCTTCACTCTCCATGCTCCAATCAAAGCTTCCTAGTCTATCTCTGGTTTCCAAAGCAGCATGTCCAGGTTTCTCATCAAAAGTTGTGCTCCAGTCAAACTCTTCTACTGATTCCTCCACAGCTACCATACAGTAGGTTACTGGTTCATCATCAAACTCAGCACTCCAGTCAACCTCTGATAGATTCTCTTGAGAAACCAAAGCTTTTGTTTCTGTAATTGGAATTTCTTTTAGCTCAAGTTTTGGTTTCTTAGTCATCCTGTTTGCTTGATATTTAGGAAACCTGCATTCCCTTGCAAAATGTCCAGTCTTTTGACAATTGAAGCATTCAATTTTGGATTTTTCAAAAGTGATTCCCTGTTTTGGCTTGAAGTCAATGCCTCTTCCTGTCTTCTTCATAAACTTCCTGATCCTTGAAGTGATCATAGCAACTTGCCACCTGATATCAATTTCTTCAAGAGCATCTTCTTCAATCTGTGAGAGATCTTCTTCATAAGTGACAGGCAAAGTAGCTTGTTGTGAAAAGAAAGAGCATACGGCTTCATCTGAGTAGATGGTAGGTGTTGGTGGGGCTTGCTGAGCAAAGGTGGGGGTAGAATAGGCAACAGTACTTTGAGCAATAGTACTTTGAGTAGGAGAAGCAGTACTTTTAGTGGAAGTACTGCCTCTCTTTTCAGATGATAAAAAGGCTATAATGTGAGACTTTGAACTAGTTTGGCCATTCATCTCATGCTCATACACCTTCAGATGGTTGTAAAGATCATCAAAGTCCATGACATCCAAACCAGGTTGTCCTCTGATCATTGTAGCAATCACATGCCATGTCGATGGCAAACTCCTTAAGAACTTTAGATTAGCATCTTCAACTGAAACCTCTTCTTTGTATAGCTCCAGCATGCTGAGAAGATTTTGGAATCTATCATAGGCAGCATCAAGGCCTTCTCTTTCTCCAACAGTGAATGTTTCAAATTGCTGCTTCAACAGATTTCTGTGCATCTTCTTGGAAGCATCATTGCCTCCAAACCTTGTCTTGAGAGCAGCCCAGAGTTGCTTTGCATCTTTAGCATCATGGAATTTGAGTAGATGACCATCTGGAATGGCAGACAAGAGTATGTTGAGAGCCTTCTCTTGATTCCTTATTGTTGCTGCTGGTAAGACTGCTTTAGGTGCTTTGGGTTGTCCAGGAACATCAATAGGATCTAGAACGACTTCATTACCATTGATAATTACATTCCACATTGCATGGTCTATAATTGTAATGTACTGCCTCATCTTCATGCTCCATAGGTCGTACTCTCCCTTCTTAATGATAGGTATCCTGAGTGAGGTGATGGATGGTGGTGGAACAGCTTCGGTCGACATCTTTAGGTTTTTGTTGTTAACTAGGTTTTAAGGTTTCTTCTTAGTCAGAGTTTCCACACAAGCTCTGATACCACTTGTTGGATCGATGTACTCTAACCAAACTAACTTAAATAGCTTGTTAAGGGTTTAATAACTTCGGATAAATCCTAATTTGTTAACAATGAAACACTGAGTAATCTCTATTAAGTATGCGAAATTTACTTAACAAAGCTAAGAAGAATATAATTTTAACTTTCAATGATTTTATTAATAACTCTAAATCTGCTTGTTATGCAGACTCTTAAACAACTCTAAAACTCTAATAATAATCGTACTTTAGGATTCTAAAAACACATATAAAAACTCGTACTTCTAATGCCAATCTAGGGGTCCTTTTATAGGCTTAAGGATAACCCTAGTCGGTTTACAATTTGTATCCTTGTACGACAAGTAATCTAAACAAAGAATATTCTAGAATAACAAAGCTTTCCATAAACGAATATAGCAGTTCTTTAGCTTTGCAGTAATTTGAGTTCTTCTTTAGCAGTACTTTGACTTTTTCCAGTACTTTGTCATTCTTCAGCACTTTCATATCCTAACACATTTCATCATGAGGAAAGCTCATAGTGCTAACTCATCCACCCAAGAACCACCCAAGAACCACCCAAGAACCACCCAAGAAACTTTCTCGGGTTATACACGAAGTTTCCTCAACCGAATCATCTCCGGTTAAGTCCACAAATGCTAGGATTTCCCCTCCACCAACTCAACTAATCAAACTAATCCCCAAGAGAATTTTTCCCACTAAAATATCATCACCAAAGTCTACAATTCCTACTAAACCAAACACACCCTTTTCAACCCAATCAACATTATTGGTGCCTAGAGCAATATCATTTACCACCTCACAATCATCTCCACATTCCTACAACTTAGAGGACTTACCCCCTAGGCCATCTCATCCTCCACCATTACCGACACACTCTTTAATAGAGAAGATTGTACAAAACCAAGATGTTGAATCAACACTTACACTAGTGTGAATTTGTTAGGAATTAGAAATTCCATGTATTAAAGAGTCGGTCACCTCAAGTATATGTAATCGTTAGAAAGCTCGTAGTCGTAGTTCTTTTAAGTTAAGTAGTATTTAGTTAAGTAACACCGTGGAGGACGGACGGGTCTTTACCCACTGTATGCCTGATCCACAGCCCGATGTGTGGCGATTTATGTAAGACTATAAATACTCTCTACCTCCCAAGGTAGAGAGTTGGAGCTCATAATAATATCTTTCACTTTCTCTCACTAAGTTCCCTAAACCTCTAACTTTCTCTCTCTAGAACCTCATTCATACGCCACTTTGTGTTATGGTTTGATGTGTATGTGAAAACTAATATCTTACAATTGGTATCAAGAGCCATGGTTAGATCATATCTTACACATCTTTGGATTTCTAGTGGTTTTTAGGTGGTTTTTGAGTTTGAAAAAGTTTAGTGGTTTTTGCATCATTTGGTTGACTTCTTGTGTTAAAGCTTGGATTTTGTTAGTACTTTTATGTTTAGAATCATCACAAGTGTTTAGGTTTTCATTTGGTAAGCTTGAATCATCTTGGTTGGGTTGTTTTTGGATTGAAAAGTGATGTTTATGAGTTTTTTCTTGCTAGCGACTTAACACACGGAATTCTTTCTTCTTAGCGACTTGCTTTACAAATTTGTAGCGAGTTACAGTTTTGGACCTAGCGACTTAGAACTAGCGACTTACAGTACAAGTAGTGGACTTTCCACCACAGGTAGCGACTTGGAGGTAGCGACTTGGTCTGTAGCGAGTTGCTATTTAGCGACTTGTAACTTTAGCGACTTGAGTAGCGAATTGCTGCCAAAATTTTGCTAGCGACTTTAGACTTAGCGAGTTACTAATTAGTGACTTGGGACTCTAGCGACTTGGGAGTGTAGCGAATTAGGTGTTAGCGATTTGATGCAGTTTCTTCTAGCGACTTGGGTGATTGTTTACGGTTTTCTCTTGATTTAGTAAAATCCCGTGAAAGAATCTATTTCCCGGTTTAATCATAGAGTTATAAAATCCCGTACAATCTGTTAACATGTCTACCAACGTTCCTACTATCATCTCCACTGTTGCCGAGGATGTTCAAGCAGCTGGCTCAGATACTCGCCCACCCATGCTTGACAGAACTGACTACGATTCTTGGGCTCAACGAATCAGATTGTACTGCCTTGGAAAGGAAAATGGTGTCAACATTCTCAAATCAATTGATGAAGGACCGTATCGAGTTGAGACGACTAGAGATATACTTGATACTAATGAAGATGGAACTCCTATTTACGGAATGGACAGACCTAAAATGTATGATGAGCTTGATGATAAGGAGAAAAAGAGATTCGATGCAGATATCAGGGCTTCTAACATTGTTCTTCAAGGTCTTCCTAAAGACATCTACAAGCTGATCAATCACAACACCGAAGCAAAGGCAGTATGGGATAATGTCAAGATGCTTCTCTCAGGTTCTGAATTAACTATGGAAGACAGAGAATCACAACTCTATGACGAATTTGAACACTTCAAGATGAAACCAGAAAAGAGTGTCTATGAGTACTATGTGAGATTTCATAAGTTGGTGAATGATATGAGGAACATCAAGATGACTATGCCTACCATTCAGTTGAACTCAAAATTTGTGAACAACATGAATCCCGAATGACACAAGTTTGTCACCTCTGTGAAGCTCACTAAAGGATTGAAGAATACAAACTATGAAAAACTCTATGCCTTCCTCCTTCAGAGTGAGAGACATGCCATGTTTGAAAAGAGGATTCTTGATCAGTTCAAAGGTCAAGGAGAAACAAGCTCTACAAATGATTCAACTGCCTTCTTCACAAATGATGGGACTACCACCAATGCTTCTCAAGTTGCACCCACGAAAGATGATAATCACAAACCCATTTCTGATCCAAGGTTCAAGCAACCTGTTGCAAATGCTGTCATGGAACATTTCATCACTCAACTGACACTCATGGTTAAAGAGAACAGGACACTTTCACCTCACACCAACAAACTTCACACCTGCAATGAGATCCAAACCGCCTCCAATCTTCACAACCATGCTTTGATCAGAGATGGGAAAATTATGGGGCAACCAGTTCAGGAAAGACAGTATGATCAGGGAAGAGGCGGAGCTGGTAGAGGTTATGTTGGTAACCAGAATCGAGGAAGGAATGGTAACCAAGGTCAAGCTAAGCCGATCAAATGTTATAACTGTGGTGGTGAGGGACACATTGCAAGAAACTGCACATCTCCAAAGCGTCCACAGAATGCTGATTACTTCAGAGATAAGATGCTGCTTGTACAAGCTCAGGACAATGGTGCTGCCTTGGATGAAGAGGAATTGCTGTTTCTTGCTGAGGGCAATGCCAAGACCTATGATGCAGATGTGGATGAGCAGCCTATTCAGGAGATAGGTCACAATCATCAGAATGCCTTTCAAGTCGCTGATTGTGATGCATACGACTCTGATGTGGATGATGGACCTACTGCACACACAATTTTTATGGCTAGCATTTCTCCAATGGTTTCTCCCAAGGTCTCCTCTTCACCACAAGCTGGCCCATCCAAGGACAAACTCATCTCAGAGGTATTAAAACTATACGATGATGCTGATGTGCAACAGATGCATGACAAAGTACAATCAACTGAAACTATTGAATCAAATATTGAAAATATGGGTAAT
The DNA here is from genome assembly GCA_019973895.1 of Chrysanthemum seticuspe. Lineage (NCBI taxonomy): Eukaryota > Viridiplantae > Streptophyta > Magnoliopsida > Asterales > Asteraceae > Chrysanthemum > Chrysanthemum seticuspe. The sequence goes on along the minus strand of BPTQ01000009.1, from coordinate 111,918,635 downwards.
ATCTATATTGTCCCATATGATCAATATGTGAAACAAAGTGAAAGTGAAGTTGTACCAAGTGATGCATCTTCTGCAGTCAACAATGACTATGTTTTTGATGAATACACTGCATGTGCCCCCGATGATTATGTAATTTCTGAACTAAATGCCTATAAAGAACGTGTTGCTATTTATGAACAACGTGCTAAATTTGAGTTGACCACTCGTGAGCAGGAAATGGATGACCAAGTGCGTACAGTAATTAGAAAAAGTAATTTTAGAGAAGAAGTATTGAAACAAGAATTAAATTCCTTGCAAGAAAAACTTTCTAAAACAGCTAAGCAAAAACAAGAACTTCAAGAAAATGTGAAAATGCTTAAGCAAGAATTTAATGCAAAGGAATCAAAACTCTTGAGAGACTTTTCTAATCTGAAAACTTTGAAAAACAAGCTTGAAAACAAGTTGTACATACAAGGAAACACCATTCAGACTGCTCACATGGTCACTAAACATAGAGTTCTAAGCGATAAGCATAGTGTTCCCATTATAGATAAACCCAACCCTGAGTATGGAAAGATAGCAAAAGCAACTCAAAGTGTGATCTATGATGGCAATGAGGTTCTTAAACCTAGACAAAAACCTAGTTGCGTTGAGTGCACAGAGGATGATAAGAAACTAAATGAAATCACTAGGGAAAAGATGAATAAGAAACTAAATGATCTTAAATGCAAAGAGAAAAAAGTAATTATCACTCCTCATGACTACAAGAAGGAAAACTGGATTTCCTTGAACAAGTTTAAGCCTCAGACATTGTTGACTCCCGAACAAGTCTTCTGGAAAATGGATTTAGATAAGCAGAAAGCGGAAAATATTGTTGAAACAAACCCTCCCCTTTGGAAAATGCCTAGAGCGACTGTGTATCCTCCTAATACACCAATGCATCTTGTTCCTAGAACAATTGCCACTAAAAGCAAGACCTTAATTAGCCAATACGTTATATTTCAACTATTTGTTGATTTTGAGAAAACTTGCAAGAAAAGGATCACACCCACTGGTATAACTGAAGGTGAAAGGGGTTTTGAACAAATGAAAGAATGTTATTTAACTGAGGTCATGCCTTTCTTTAAACTTCTAAAAGATCACTTTGAGAGTCTTAAAAAGGGGATAGAAACTGATATTAAGGGAATGGAAAAGGAATTTGATGCAATGATTGTTGAAGTTAGTGACTATGAGCGTGCACTAAAATATAATGAGATTGAGAGGAAGAACTTACATACATTAAATGAGACTCTTATTACTGAATGTGTTGCTCAAGATGTGTTTTTCACTGCTTCAAATTGCTCTATTAATGCTTCCCAATTTCATGAACTATCTGTTGCCCTGAAAGTCTCTCATGATCGTGTCATTGAGCTTGAAAAAACTAATTCTAAACTAAACGAGAAAATTGAACTGGATGATCACGACAATTTGGTTAAACATTTTTCTAAACTAGAAGTTGAGCATTTTAATTTACAACTAAAATATCAACATCTTAAAGAAAATGTCAAAACTTCAAATATCAAGACATCATCAGATGCTCCAGAGTTTGATGCAGTTTTTCAAATTAACAAACGTGATGAACAGATTCAAGCTCAGTGCAACACGATCAGAAAGTTGAAAGCCCAAATCTCTCAATTAAAGGGTCAAACGAACAATATGACAGGCTCCCAAATGCTTCCTCCTTTAGATTCTCAGAATTCTCAAACGTTTCATCTTCAAAACCTAGTAAATGCTTTACAAAAGGAAAACGAAAGTTTTCTAGAAGAAAATGAAAAGGTTAAACGTCATTTCAATGAGTTATTTGAATCAATTAAGGTCACTCGTAACAAAAATAACGAACAAATAGCTTCATTGCAAAAGGAAATTGAGAATCTGAAGAGTCAGGTAAAAGGGAAAATGCCAATGACCAATGGGGAGAATGGTGTATCAAAGGTTCACTCTTGTAATAAATATGCTTTGTCTGTGACATATGTCCCTCCTCATCTAAGGAACAACAAACTTGCTATTCAAACATATTTCTCATCTCTTAAGAATTGCTTAGAATGTCTGCGTGAGATTGTTGAAGAGGATAAGCTAGAGAAACCTCATGATAATGCAATTGGACATGCATGCTTATATGCCAAACGATCTCAAGAAATCTTAGAATGCTTGATCACAATATGCCCAAAGACATTATGTGAGAGAGTTAACCCTTTGATTCCATGCTCGATGCCTAATGCCAAGTATGATATGCATTCGATTCCCAATGTTTTGAATGTGAACCGTAGTGTGCCTTTAAGTAGTTCAGATTCCAGATCTGTCAATGCTAAGAAAGAGAACTCAAGTGTGCCTTCTAGGAGTACAAATCTCAGTACCTCTAGTTTTAAGAAAGTGAACCTTAGTGCACCTGCATGTAGTTCAGATCCCAGCATATCTAAACAGGTGATGCAAAGAGTAGTTAAACCAACTAATGTTCCCATTCCCTATACAGGAGTAATCAGTGACATTAAACGGAGCAGGTCAAAGTCTCAAGACAATACAAGGAATGATAGGACCTCTCAAGCTAAGAATGTGCACTGGAAGAGAGTAGAAGAACAATCTAGGAACTTTAAGCTTGAATTGAATAAAACGAATCATGTTGATTCTAGTATTAGCCATAGGCGTACTGTAATTAATTCGAATTCTGATACTATTTGCAAACCTTGCACTGATGTCTGCTTGAATTCTGTTTCTAATCATGAATGTGGTGTTAATGTTCTGCCTAATGATGTTAACTGTCCAGTCAATATTGTTAATGCTAAAATTCATGCTAAAAAGGCTAAAAGGCAAAAACGAAAGAAAGTTAGAAAACAGTGGAAACCCACAGGAAGAACATTCAGTAAAATAGGCTTTTATTGGATACCTGTTGGTCATAAGTCTAATCAGATAATTCCCACTAGAAAATGGATGGCTACTGGTAGAACTATTCCCTTAAGAAGTGATCACACTGTGAACAGGGCTAATACAGACACTAGTACTGCATCTATTCACAATGATTCCATTGCCTCACTTTCTGATATGAATGATTCTATTTCTGATGTGGGTGTTCCAACTGTTGCTACTAACCAAATGGAACCCATTCTTGCATGGGGATCCCAATTATCCAGTTATCCATTCTTGTCTGTGTTCAACTGCAGATCGTTCAAATCATTCTGTGGTAGCTGGACTCAGGCTGTTCCAAGCATAGGACTGGAGACCGGTCTCGGCTCATGAACTTCGTGAGCAAATTCATCGGGACTGTTAGATTCGGTAATGATCATTTCGGTGCTATTATGGGTTATGGAGATTACGTTGTTGGTGATAGTGTCATCTCTAGAGTTTACTATGTGGAAGATTTGGGTCATAATCTGTTCTCTGTTGGTCAATTCTGTGATTCTGATCTAGAAGTAGCCTTCAGAAAACATACCTGCTTTGTTAGAGATCTTAATGGTAAGGAACTGTTAAAAGGAACTCGTGGCTCAAATCTTTACACCATCTCCATCGATGACATGATGAGGTCATCTCCAATCTGCTTGTTATCAAAGGCTTCTAAAACAAAGTCATGGTTATGGCATCGTCGTCTTAATCACCTGAACTTCAGCACCATCAATGATCTCACCAGAAAGGACTTAGTTGTAGGTTTACCTAGACTCAAGTACGAAAAGGATCATCTTTGTTCAGCATGTCAATTGGGAAAAAGCAAGAAGTATGCCCATAAACCCAAACCTACTAACTCTATCACAGAAGTTCTTCATATGATTCATATGGATTTATGTGGACCAATGAGGGTGCAGAATATCTTTGGGAAGAAATATGTGTTAGTTGTGGTTGATGATTACTCTAGATTTACCTGGGTCAAGTTCTTAAGGACAAAGGATGAAACTCCTGATATCATCATCAAACTCAACAAACAGCTGCAGGTTCGACTTAACAAAACTGTCAGAATTATCAGAACAGACAATGGAACTAAGTTTGTCAACAAACAACTTAGTGAATTCTATGAAAGCGTTGGAATCAGCCATCAAAGAAGTGTTCCACGAACCCCTCAACAGAACGGTGTAGTTGAAAGACGAAATCGAACTCTTGTTGAAGCCGCTAGAACAATGCTGATTTACTCAAAGGTTCCAATGTTTCTCTGGGCTGAAGCAATTGCCACTGCATGCTACACACAAAATCGTTCCCTGATTCACACTGTTCATGGAAAAACTCCATATGAACTTGTCCACAACAGAAAACCTAATCTCTCTTTCCTTCGTGTGTTTGGTGCATTGTGTTATCCAACTAATGAGGGTCAAGACTTAGGCAAACTTAGGGCTAAAGCTGACATTGGAGTATTTGTAGGATATGCACCAAACAAAAAAGGATACCGAATCTACAACAAAAGAACCCGAAATATCATGGAAACAATTCACGTTACGTTTGATGAGTTGACCGGTCAAATGGCTCCTGGATACTCCAGCTCAGGACCCGCACTTCAAAACAGTCTCATTGGTTCATCCCTTGTTCCAAACTCTTCTCAAGAAACTCCATATGTACCTCCATCTGAAGATGATTTAAAGAAATTGTTTGATCCTATGTTTGATGAACTGTATGATTCAATTACTAATGAGGTGTTGATCCCTACAACAGAGGATGCTCATATTCCTGTGAATGAAGTCAATCCCTCAGTCACAATATCTTTAAGTCAAGAAGCACCTGCTGCTGATCCTTCAGTCTCATCAACAAATCATCATTCTTCAAATGTACATCATGGAAATGTTTCTGGCATCAATGATGAAGTTAATCCCTTTGCTACTCCTGAAGATGCTCCATTTGAAAACATATTTGCTCCTGAATCATCATCAGAACCATCTTCTTCAGGAGACATCGACTCTGCTACCTCAGTCCCTCAACAACTGCCACATGAACACCTCATAAAATGGACTCACGATCATCCATTAGACAACATCATTGGAAATCCCTCTCGTCCTGTATCAACCCGGAAACAACTTGCAACCGATGCCTTATGGTGCTTCTTCAACTCTATACTATCTAAGATCGAACCAATAGATGTTAAAACCGCCATGAATGAAGATAGCTGGTTCAATGCCATGCAAGATGAAATTCATGAGTTTGATCGACTTGAAGTATGGGAGTTAGTACCTGCTCCAGACTGTGCTATGATTATAGCTCTTAAATGGATCTTCAAAGTGAAACTTGATGAGCATGGTGATGTGTTGAAGAACAAGGCTCGATTAGTTGCTAAAGGATACCGTCAAGAGGAGGGTATTGACTTTGATGAATCTTTTGCTCCAGTTGCTCGAATCGAGGCAATCAGAATCTTTCTGGCTAATGCTGCTAGTAAGAACATGGTAGTTTATCAGATGGATGTGAAGACGGCATTTCTGAACGGAGATCTTAAAGAAGTCGTCTACGTCAGCCAACCTGAAGGATTTGTGAATCAAGAGCATCCTACTCACGTTTATCGTTTGAAGAAGGCTCTTTACGGTTTAAAGCAAGCTCCAAGGGCATGGTATGATACACTGTCAAAGTTTCTTCTATCAACCGGATTCAGCAAAGGAGCAGTTGATCCGACATTGTTCACCAGGAAGTCAGGCAAACATTTAATTCATGTTCAAATTTATGTTGATGATATTATTTTTTGCCTCGACAGACCCAATGGAATGTGATCGTTTTTCGAATGAAATGAGTTCAAAATTTCAAATGTCAATGATGGGACAAATGTCATTTTTCTTGGGATTACAAATTTCACAAAGTCCCGGAGGCATTTTCATAAATCAATCTAAATATGCAACAGAGATCTTAAAGAAATTTGGATTTGATTCAAGTGACCCTGTTGACACCCCCATGATTGACCGAACCAAACTAGATGAGGACCACTCAGGGATCATGATTGACCAAACGAAATATCGCAGTATGATTGGATCCCTGATGTACCTCACTGCTAGTAGACCAGACATCTTGTTCGCTGTTTGCATGTGTGCTAGATACCAGGCTAAGCCTACTAAAAAGCACCTTGAAGCAGTTAAACGGGTCTTTCGGTATCTCCAAGGAACCATCAATATGGGTCTTTGGTACCCGAAGGACACCGGTATGTCACTAACGGCCTATGCAGATGCTGATCATGCAGGGTGTCAAGATACTCGTCGAAGTACATCTGGAGGTGCTCAGTTTTTGGGTGATAAGCTTGTGAGCTGGTCTTCAAAGAAGCAAATGAGTACTTCTATTTCCTCTACAGAGGCTGAATACATAGCCATGTCATCTTGTTGTGCTCAAATCTTATGGATGAGATCTCAATTATCTGACTATGGCTTTGAATTCAACAAAATCCCTCTGTACTGTGATAATAAAAGTGTTATTGCTCTCTCATGCAACAACGTTCAACACTCAAGAGCAAATCATATCGACATTCGACATCATTTCATCAGGGAACAAGTAGAAAAAGGTGTGGTGGAACTCTATTTTGTGAGGTCTGAATATCAGTTAGCAGACATCTTCACCAAAGCTCTTCCAAGAGAACGTTTTGAGTTTATTCTTCCACGTCTTGGCTTGAAAAGCCTTCAACCAGAAACACTCAAACGTCTTCAGGAGGAAGACGAGGAGTAAAGGTCTATCTTCATCCATCTCTTGTATATATCTATTGCAAAAACAAAATACAAAATTATAAAACCTTCAAAAATCAAATAGAAAAATATAAAACTTTCAAAATCCATAAAAATTTGAAAAATTCGAAAAAAAAATTGTCAAAAAATATTGTCATTTTGTCATGTTTCTCTCGATTCGATAATATCTACGGTCTTGATGTTGTCATTCAAAGAATGACACGGGTCTTTAGATGTTGTTCGAATTTAAAAAAAAAATCAAAAAATATTTTTGGGAGAAAGAGAAACAATGGTTTATTGTCATTTTCAGGCAATAACCCGGTTTTAAAAGAAAGAACAGAGCCATGTTTTACCATGTTTTCAAATTCCATGCTCTGATTATATAAACATTTATCTGCTGAAAACTAACTGCTTTGAAAAATAACTCGGTCTCTATTTTTGATAATCATCAGAACTTATTTGCAAAATCTCTATCTCTCAATCAACAACTAATGTCATTGATTGAGGGGGAGAATGATTTCAATTAAATTAAAAAGTTATTTGGCATTAAATTGTTTTCAAAAGATATACATGCATGTTTTATCAATGGAGTTTAAAGTCTTAAAATCCGATCCTTATCAGTTCAAACGCTTTCATAATCAAGTCACAATTCTCCTTAAAAGCTTTCAAAATCAATTTAAATCTATAAGAGATCACAAATCTCAAATGATTTGATAATTGTGATCGGGGGAGAATGTGTGATTTAAATTGGATTTAAACTGATAATTCGGTAAATGGTTTTATAAGGATGTACATGATGTCCTTCCCACATGTGACAAACGATTTCAAATTTTCAATGCACATGTTGAGGGGGAGCATCTATCTTAAACCTATGATTTGAAACGTGATCATTTATCCCAATGTGCAGGGTCCCTCTAGTATGTGCAAAACTCTTTTCTAATCTCGAGGCACATATTGAGGGGGAGCAAAATTATGGAAACCTCATCCTTCCCGGAAATGCTTTATCTTCTTGATTTGATCAGGGAAGTGATGTTGATATCTTTTAGAAAATGGTAATCAAAGAAGTAAATTCTTCCTCTTACCTCCGTGTGAAAAACATTTTCAAATACTTGATGCACATGTTGAGGGGGAGTTCTCGTTCTAACAAATATCAAAAAAAAAAAAAAAAAAAAAAAAACAAGTCAGGTACAAAATGCTTTGATAATATATCACAAGTATCTGATTTGATTTTCAAATGGTTTTCAATTGGTTCCAATGGCAGATGAACAATACCAAATTGACCGACCAACTTTACTTTATGTACGGTGATATAAGGATGATAAGGTTAGGTATGTGTTCCCATGATCCGCCAGAACCGGAGGGATCTACCCAGGGACAATCCACTAGTTAGTGTAGAAGTCCTTAGGTATGATGATAAAAGGAGAAAAGTGAGATACGGGAAGAGTGCGGAATGAGATAGAGCAGGTACTGGAACTAACCCAACAAGGTTCTTGCTATGAAGTCTCGGTAAGCACTGAAGGGGTTGAAGAATTAAAAATAATTGAATTAGAAAAGGGTGAAAACAAATAGCCCTCCATTTATTCAACCTTAGGGCAGAAACCGGGTTCACTTCATATGCTACTGATGGTAACATCGGTATTGAAGACAAGACGTCATGGACCCAGTGACGCACTGCACTTCAACTTTCCAAACCACTCAAGTTCCTCTTAAAAGGGCTTGTTTCATTCTCACGGGGAACCGACATTATCTATCGACTTTCTCTTAGAGATTGTTGATATTGAAGAAGGAGACCCTCTCCCTAGTCTCCGGCACAGGATCAAAATATGCACAAATTGAGTCTAGAGCCACGAGTCATCAATAAATCTCATTAGGACACCTTCAATGAAGACTCTCTGTTTCACACAATGTGGAAAGAGAGATTATATCTTGAGTCCTACGCATTATCCTTGTGGTATTGCCAGAACATCTGAGTGATGTGTATACATATTCACAATGAATATGGAAAGCCTTCTGGAGCCAACATCAAACAAGCTCCTGGTAGGTGGCATGTGAGATCTATTATATGGATCAACCATGTGACAACTGAACAGAAACAATGGGGCGATTCAATCTCTTGAATCAATCCTGGTTCAGGTTATGGATTGACGGATACCTTTGAAAAACCGGTCTTTGTGCTTAACAACTCTTTTCTTTAGCACATCGACCGTGTACTCATTTTTCAAACCAAAAGGTGTTTTTATGATTGATAATTGATTTTCAATAAAACCTTCGTTGTATTGCAAAAACAATTTCTATCTAAGATCGAACCAAAAGATGTTAAAACCGCCATGAATGAAGATAGCTGGTTCAATGCCATGCAAGATGAAATTCATGAGTTTGATCGACTTGAAGTATGGGAGTTAGTACCTGCTCCAGATTGTGCTATGATTATAGCTCTTAAATGGATCTTCAAAGTGAAACTTGATGAGCATGGTGATGTGTTGAAGAACAAGGCTCGATTAGTTGCTAAAGAATACCGTCAAGGGGAGGGTATTGACTTTGAAGAATCTTTTGCTCCAGTTGCTCGAATCGAGGCAATCAGAATCTTTCTGGCTAATGCTGCTAGTAAGAACATGGTAGTTTATCAGATGGATGTGAAGACGGCATTTCTGAACGGAGATCTTAAAGAAGTCGTCTACGTCAGCCAACCTGAAGGATTTGTGAATCAAGAGCATCCTACTCACGTTTATCGTTTGAAGAAGGCTCTTTACGGTTTAAAGCAAGCTCCAAGGGCATGGTATGATACACTGTCAAAGTTTCTTCTATCAACCGGATTCAGCAAAGGAGCAGTTGATCCGACATTGTTCACCAGGAAGTCAGGCAAACATTTAATTCATGTTCAAATTTATGTTGATGATATTATTTTTTGCCTCGACAGACCCAATGGAATGTGATCGTTTTTCGAATGAAATGAGTTCAAAATTTCAAATGTCAATGATGGGACAAATGTCATTTTTCTTGGGATTACAAATTTCACAAAGTCCCAGAGGCATTTTCATAAATCAATCTAAATATGCAACAGAGATCTTAAAGAAATTTGGATTTGATTCAAGTGACCCTGTTGACACCCCCATGATTGACCGAACCAAACTAGATGAGGACAACTAAGGGATCATGATTGACCAAACAAAATATCGCAGTATGATTGGATCCCTGATGTACCTCACTGCTAGTAGACCAGACATCTTGTTCGCTGTTTGCATGTGTGCTAGATACCAGGCTAAGCCTACTAAAAAGCCCCTTGAAGCAGTTAAACGGGTCTTTCGGTATCTCCAAGGAACCATCAATATGGGTCTTTGGTACCTGAAGGACACCGGTATGTCACTAACGGCCTATGCAGATGCTGATCATGCAGGGTGTCAAGATACTCGTCGAAGTACATCTGGAGGTGCTCAGTTTTTGGGTGATAAGCTTGTGAGCTGGTCTTCAAAGAAGCAAATGAGTACTTCTATTTCCTCTACAGAGGCTGAATACATAGCCATGTCATCTTGTTGTGCTCAAATCTTATGGATGAGATCTCAATTATCTGACTATGGCTTTGAATTCAACAAAATCCCTCTGTACTGTGATAATAAAAGTGTTATTGCTCTCTCATGCAACAACGTTCAACACTCAAGAGCAAAGCATATCGACATTCGACATCATTTCATCAGGGAACAAGTGGAAAAAGGTGTGGTGGAACTCTATTTTGTGAGGTCTGAATATCAGTTAGCAGACATCTTCACCAAAGCTCTTCCAAGAGAACGTTTTGAGTTTATTCTTCCACGTCTTGGCTTGAAAAGCCTTCAACCAGAAACACTCAAACGTCTTCAGGAGGAAGACGAGGAGTAAAGGTCTATCTTCATCCATCTCTTGTATATATCTATTCGAAAAACAAAATACAAAATTATAAAACCTTCAAAAATCAAATAGAAAAATATAAAACTTTCAAAATCCATAAAAATTTGAAAAATTCGAAGAAAAAAAATCGTCAAAAAATGTTGTCATTTTGTCATGTTTCTCTCGATTCGATAATATCTACGGTCTTGATGTTGTCATTCAAAGAATGACACGGGTCTTTAGATGTTGTTCGAATTTTAAAAAAAAAATCAAAAAATATTTTTGGGAGAAAGAGAAACAATGGTTTATTGTCATTTTCAGGCAATAACCCGGTTTTAAAAGAAAGAACAGAGCCATGTTTTACCATATTTTCAAATTCCATGCTCTGATTCTATAAACATTTATCTGCTGAAAACTAACTGCTTTGAAAAATAACTCGGCCTCTATTTTTGATAATCATCAGAACTTATTTGCAAAATCTCTATCTCTCAATCAACAACCTATGTCATTGATTGAGGGGGAGAATGATTTCAATTAAATTAAAAAGTTATTTGGCATTAAATTGTTTTCAAAAGATATACATGCATGTTTTATCAATGGAGTTTAAAGTCTTAAAATTCGATCCTTATCAGTTCAAACGCTTTCATAATCAAGTCACAATTCTCCTTAAAAGCTTTCAAAATCAATTTAAATCTATAAGAGATCACAAATCTCAAATGATTTGATAATTGTGATCGGGGGAGAATGTGTGATTTAAATTGGATTTAAACTTATAATTCGGTAAATGGTTTTATAAGGATGTACATGCTGTCCTTCCCACATGTGACAAACGATTTCAAATTTTCAATGCACATGTTGAGGGGGAGCATCTATCTTAAACCTATGATTTGAAACGTGATCATTTATCCCAATGTGCAGGGTCCCTCTAGTATGTGCAAAACTCTTTTCTAATCTCGAGGCACATATTGAGGGGGAGCAAAATTATGGAAACCTCATCCTTCCCAGAAATGCTTTATCTTCTTGATTTGATCAGGGAAGTGATGTTGATATCTTTTAGAAAATGGTAATCAAAGAAGTAAATTCTTCCTCTTGCCTCCGTGTGAAAAACATTTTCAAATACTTGATGCACATGTTGAGGGGGAGTTCTCGTTCTAACAAATATCAAAAAAAAAAACAAGTCAGGTACAAAATGCTTTGATAATATATCACAAGTATCTGATTTGATTTTCAAATGGTTTTCAATTGGTTCCAATGGCAGATGAACAATACCAAATTGACCGACCAACTTTACTTTATGTACGGTGATATAAGGATGATAAGGTTAGGTATGTGTTCCCATGATCCGCCAGAACCGGAGGGATCTACCCAGGGACAATCCACTAGTTAGTGTAGAAGTCCTTAGGTATGATGATAAAAGGAGAAAAGTGAGATACGGGAAGAGTGCGGACTGAGATAGAGCAGGTACTGGAACTAACCCAACAAGGTTCTTGCTATGAAGTCTCGGTAAGCACTGAAGGGGTTGAAGAATTAAAAATAATTGAATGAGAAAAGGGTGAAAACAAATAGCCCTCCATTTATTCAACCTTAGGGCAGAAACCGGGTTCACTTCATATGCTACTGATGGCAACATCGGTATTGAAGACAAGACGTCATGGACCCAGTGACGCACTGCACTTCAACTTTCCAAACCACTCAAGTTCCTCTTAAAAGGGCTTGTTTCATTCTCACGGGGAACCGACATTATCTATCGACTTTCTCTTAGAGATTGTTGATATTGAAGAAGGAGACCCTCTCCCTAGTCTCCGGCACAGGATCCAAATATGCGCAAATTGAGTCTAGAGCCACGAGATCATCAATAAATCTCATTAGGACACCTTCAATGAAGACTCTCTGTTTCACACAATGTGGAAAGAGAGATTATATCTTGAGTCCTACGCATTATCCTTGTGGTATTGCCAGAACATCTGAGTGATGTGTATACATATTCACAATGAATATGGAAAGCCTTCTGGAGCCAACATCAAACAAGCTCCTGGTAGGTGGCATGTGAGATCTATTATATGGATCAACCATGTGACAACTGAACAGAAACAATGGGGCGATTCAATCTCTTGAATCAATCCTGGTTCAGGTTATGGATTGACGGATACCTTTGAAAAACCGGTCTTTGTGCTTAACAACTCTTTTCTTTAGCACATCGACCGTGTACTCATTTTTCAAACCAAAAGGTGTTTTTATGATTGATAATTGATTTTCAATAAAACCTTCGTTGTATTGCAAAAACAATTTCTATTGAGCAATACACGATTGTTTTTCCAATCTCTTTTCATCAATCAGTGGACTTAAAATTCGCTGGTTCACTCACTCCGTGTTGTCTTCTTTGAGATGTTCCGGTTTGAGAACAGCTAGAGCAGCTGCGAAACCCTTTCAAGGAAATTCTTCGGAATGATACCTGATCACAGGCAGTACTTGTACTGATCAACGGGGAACCGTGGGCCGTGTACCTCAATTCAACGAAAGTGATCAAAGACACTTTCGTGTGATTTATTGCTAACTGTTGTATGCAGGTACACCCGACGTTTGCAGCTGATTAGAATGAAGCGGTCAATCCATAGCCGCATGCTCACTTAACACATTCATCTCAAAAGAAATCATGATTAGTGCATCAATGACTCTGATATTTTCACTCCATGCTTCTGCTACGCTGCTGCCAATATCATGAATCAACTAAAGCTTCTGCTACTCTGATGAGAAGATTTCATGATCCAGAATGTGAGCATGTCGGTCCTAAAGTCACAACATCACATAATACCAACACCACAAAGGATGTCTCAGAGATTTTTAATAGCTGATGATCTCAAAAGATGGCTCAAATTTATTATCACGTGGATCAGTAAAAGACCTCCACTTGGAGTAACCAAACATGCAATGTGAAGAATCAATGACTACGAGCTTAGGAGCAAAGGACTACATCAAGAATGCAAGATCATTTGTTAATGTATTATCTAGTTGTATTCAATGTAATTTTGGTACATGATTGAGGTGACCTCCCTTAGGGGGAGATTGTTAGGAATTAGAAATTCCATGTATTAAAGAGTCGGTCACCTCAAGTATATGTAATCGTTAGAAAGCTCGTAGTCGTAGTTCTTTTAAGTTAAGTAGTATTTAGTTAAGTAACACCGTGGAGGACGGACGGGTCTTTACCCACTGTATGCCTGATCCACAGCCCGATGTGTGGCGATTTATGTAAGACTATAAATACTCTCTACCTCCCAAGGTAGAGAGTTGGAGCTCATAATAATATCTTTCACTTTCTCTCACTAAGTTCCCTAAACCTCTAACTTTCTCTCTCTAGAACCTCATTCATACGCCACTTTGTGTTATGGTTTGATGTGTATGTGAAAACTAATATCTTACAGAATTTCTCCATTTCCCTCTAATGGTCCATTTTGGATTATGAGGAGACATCAAAGTCAACCACCCAAACACATGGAAGTCGACACTTCCCTACCTCCACAATCAACCCTTGTTAAGCCACCACTTAATGTGCCTCCACCAATTCCTCCTTCATTTGAGGATCTTCAACCCACTTCACTTGAACCTCCACTCCAAGACGCTCAACTTTTACCACCATCCTTTCAAAACCATGACAAGGATTGCTATCATTGTCAACATGTTGAAAGGTTGATACATGAACTACGTGAAGAGCAACATTTCATATTTTATCTCCTCCTCGAACGTTTCGATGAGGTCAACAAACCTAAACAACCATGAGCCTAAGGAATAAAACCGTGTCCTAGTATCAAGCTTAACTTAGAACGCTTAGGAATCCCATTTCATGTTTGATCATTCTTAAACTCGTGGTTGCTTCTTAAGTTTAGGTCACTCATTAGTATTGGAAGAATATGTATTACATGGCTAAATCATTCTCTTAGTTTTAGAGATTTGTTGATTATCTCTTTGTTTTATTGAATGATAAATTATTTGCCATATTGCTTTGAGTATATGTTTGTTGTTTGTATACATATCTCACTTTGATATTAACATTGTTTGTTATATCACCATTACTGAAAATCTGTCACCAGACAGACGAATCCCTGGAAATTGCCTAGACGAATCCCTCCAAGGAGGGAACCGTGGGATCCGTGCAACAGAAGAACAAAATTCTACTAACTTGAGTCTTATTTGCAGGAAATTATGCACTATATACTTGGTTTCTAACCTTTATTTTGTATATTTTCAAAATACACATGGAGACTTTGACACCTCAAGCTAGGGGAGCTTTGTGTCCAACCATACATTGCAAAACTATTTGCAATATAATCCTTATTTGGATTACACTTCATGGCATCCCATTGCAAAGTTGCAATCTTCAAGGGGGAGCATTTTCATCACAAGGATGAAACCATTTGCAAACAAAGTTGCAATGCATTAGCTTATTAGTTTTTATTTACTTGACGCCCTCACAAAGGGATGGACTCGTCAAGGGGGAGTTAAGACGAGAACTATTCCCGTCACATGCTCTCTTTACATTTTTTCTCTTTTACATGTTTTTCTTAAAACAATGTGTTAATTTCTTTTTGACGCTCTTTTTGTTTCGACAAAAAGGGGGAGAAGAGAGTAAAAACTCCAATTCGAACTTTTACGAATTTTAGTTTTTCCTTAAAAAATTTTATGTTTTGTCATCAACAAAAAGGGGGAGATTGTTAATACAAATAAACCGTAAAAACGTTTATTTATATTTTACGATCTTCTAATGTTTTGTCGATAACAAACGTAAAATCATTTTAACGAAACAAAAAAAATACGTAAATAGTTTGAGCCAATAGTTTTCTAACACACTTACGTTTTCACATAAAACACTAAAACAAGTATAAGTGATTTTATGATTTAGTAATACATATGTACAACAACTAGTGTTTACATATTGGGCAAATATATACATAACTAGTATGTATTATAATGAGTAAAAACTACAACCCATAAAACATATCCATAACCCATGGTATTGACCCATACCCATTTGACTAGATGCATTGCACCCATTAGGTACATTGTATCTAATGAAATACCCATAGATCAACCCATAACTCATGACCCATGACCCATAACCAAAATACCCATGGGCAAAGAGGAGCGTCCCACGGATCCCTAACATTACACTAGACAGATCCCTTGAGGGTGGGATCCGTGGAACAGTATTTTTTTTTCCTCTATAAATAGTGATCCATTTCTTCCTTTTGGGTTGCCACTCTCACACATACTTTCCCCAAGTATTGTAACTCTCTAACCACTGATCCTAAGGGATCTTTCTATGTAGTTTGTCTTTTGTTTTTGTGTGATTCTCTAGGTTCCTCTTAAAGGCGAGATCACCACTTCTTGAATTCGAGGAAGCTCAAGTCCATGAGTTGCCATGCTTCGTCATCATCAAGACTAATGAGGTTCTCTTGTTGATAGTTCTTTCTTCCTCCATAGAAGTGTTGTGTCAAAGGCATTAGTGAAGGATGCCGAAAGAGTCAAGACGAAAGCATTAGTGAAAGGTGCTTAACGTTCGTGTCAAAATCATTAGTGAAGAATGCTAAAGGTGTCAAGACGAAGGCATTAGTGAAAGGTGCCAAGCGTTTGTGTCAAGGGCATTGGTGAAAGATACCTAGGAATCAAATCAAGTGGCATTAGTGAAGAATGCCAAGGTCGTATAATCGATGAGGTGCATCATTATACAAATAGTGATAGTTTTTTTCCAAGGATGTTGATATCCTTGATGGTGTTGTAATAAGGAGCGGGTCTCCTTTGGGATTAGGTGTTATGTAGTGTTGGGTAGTAGTTCCTCTTGTAATGGAACTCGGTACTTAACCTAGTACCGGATAAAGGGTAGGCGACATTGTGATAGGTGTGGTTTACCTTGGTGAAAGAACCCGGTGGTTAGCCTAGTACCGGAAAAAGAGTAGGCGACGTTGTGAAGGCTTATCCGCCATAAGGAGTTGGTGTCGTGTAGTGATTACGAACTCTCGAGTAGGTGACTCGGGGAGTGGAGTAGGGCAAGGAAGGTGTCCTTGTAGCCGAACCACTATAAATACTCATGTTGTAGTTATGTGCTTCTTACTCTTTGTCTTTCATTACAGTTTTATATATCTATCTATCAACGTCCAACATACATATCTAAATAGATTGACATAAGTCGATCTAAATATTTTAAAACTAAGATTTTAATTGGTAAAACTATTCAACCCCCCCCCTTTCTAGTTTTCCACACCAGCTGTCTTCAGACATTGCAGTCTTGACGTCTTTTGGTTCGATCTTTGATAGTACAGAGTTGAAGAAGCACCACAAGGAATCAGTGGAAAGTTGCTTTCTAGTAGATACCGGACGAGATGGATTCCCAATGATGTTATCGAGTGGATGATCATGTGTCCATTCTCTGAGATGTTCATGTGGTTGTTGATAAGGAACTGATGTAGCAGAGTTAGGATCCCCTGGTGAAGATGTTTCAGGAGTTGGTTTAGGGGAAAATATATTTTCAAACGGATCATCTTCGGGAGTAGCAAAGGGATTATCTCCAAAAGAATTATCAGCTGCATTTCCTTGATGTATAGAAGATGATTGAGGAGTCGAAGATGATGATGAATGATCAGCAAATGAGGCTTCTTGAGATTAAGACATTAAGACCGATGGACCATTTGTGTTGGTTGGATTAGGAGCAGCATCAGTTGGTGGTGTAGAGTTATCATTAGCTGAGGGCTCATAATATTCATCATACATTGGATCAAACAGTTTCTTCAAATCTTCTTCTGAGAGAGGTACATAAGGAGCTGTTGGAGTGGGATATTGTATAGAAGTTGGGTTAAGTTTTTGAGAACAAAGGATGAAACTCCTGAAGTTATCATTAAGCTTATTAAATAATTACAGGTTAGGCTTAACAAAATAGTTAGAATTATCCGGACAGACAATGGAAATGAATTTTTGAACAAGGAACTTAGTCAGTTTTATGAAAGCATTGGAATCAATCATTAAAGAAGTGTTCCACGCACTCCTCAACAGAACAGTGTAGTTGAAAGGCGAAATCAGACTCTTATAGAAGCTGCAAGGAATATGTTAATATTTTCAAAGGCTCGAATATGGAGAGAGTTTAGAGAGAGAAAGTAGAGAGGATGGGACTTCTAGAGAGATAAAGTGATGTAATATTATGAAGCTCCACCCTTTGCCTTGGGAGTCAAAGGGTATTTATAGTGTCTTACATAATACGCCACCTACGGGCTGTGGATCAGGTATACAGTGGGTAAAGACCCGTCCATCCTCAACGGTGCTAATTAACTAACTAATAACAATAACTAAATGACTACGACTACGAGCTTTCTAATCCTTACACATACTTGAGGTGACCGAGTCTTTAACTTACGGATTTTTGAAATCCTAATAGCATGGAGTGCTGAATAAAGGGATTTCCTGGGTAAAAGGGTGGTTTTATTTTGTTCTTGCTCTTCGGCATGTGTCCCTTCAGAAACACGTATGTTCGTTCGGTATCCCTATCAATTTCAAGCTTCACAGTGGTATTAGGGTTTGCAGACTGCAATTCACCAATATAGTCTCTAAGCATTGCATACTACAGTGTGTGATCACCTGCAACCTCTCTTTCAGCTTTAGCTTTGGCTCTGAATACTTTGCTCATAGATACCTGAAACTCTAAATCACGTTGGAGTTGGTCTTGAACTTCCTTTGCTGAGATCTGTGGATTAACCTTAACTTGGTCAAAGAACTTATTTGCCAAATATTTATAAGTGCAGTGTTTTATATCCCTTGATTGAAGGCAAGTGTGTGTATTTATGTATGTCTTCACAATCCAATTTTTTGTTACTCTGTCTTTGCTAGCATACATGAACCATGGGCATTGATTGCTTTCATCACTAGCTCCTACATTGTTCCTCTTCCTTTTAGTACCTCTACCAACTAGGCCACTTGATCCACTAGGCCCAACACCTCTTGCTGCACTTGGCCCAATTGATCCACTACACTCTGACTCTGTAAAGATTGTGATAAGATCGTTTATAAGCTCAGCTAGGGATTAATAACAAAGATTATAATGCACAGCGGAATAAACTAATCGATACTTTGTTATTGAACAAGGTTTTCATCACCATAAACTAACTAACTAACTTACCTAGGCGTTTACAAGACTATACGCCAAGGACACACACACCTTTTAAGTCGACTACATCTTGGAAGACATATATATTAAAACCTACACCCCATGTCCTCTTTATATACTAGAGGATTAGGGTTTACAAAATACTACAAAGGAATAATAAATAAAACTTTTTTTTGCAAGCAAGTCCTTCCATCTTTTTGTAGGTTTCCTTCTTGTCGTATTAAGTCCCACTTGTTTCATTCTTTTTGTCTTATCAACTCAAACGTATAATTCCCAAAAATCTTCCCCTAGTTGATAATGACAAAACCATTCTTGAACGAACTTCCCTAGATGAAGTAGAGAAATTAAGATCAGGGATCTCACCATGAATGAAACAAGTATGTCTTCCTTTGTCTTCCCCTTAATCCATGCCATGCCACTCAAACATCTCTTCCCCTTTTTGTTATTATCCAAATAGGGAACGTATGCAAATAATGATCTTAACCAACACGAACCAATATCATACTTCCAATCTAAGTCGTCCAATGTTTCGAATTGCCCTCCATGAAGAACACCAAAATGCTTACTAAAAATGAATCCAAAACAGTAGAAAACTCCAACTAGCAGTAGCAATAATGATCAACAGTAGTAAAAATCAAACACTTCCCCTTGAGTGGTGCATGAATATCAAATGATTCTTCAAATCTGTAAGCTCCTTGTAATGATCACTTGTGAAGAAAATCAAGTATAACGAATTTGATGAAGAAGTAAAATAACCCAAACTTGTATCTTATGTCTTGCACTATAGATGACATCGAACGTATACAACCTATGTATAAGGAGACCGCAATCCCTTGACAATAATCACTGAGCACAATAATGTCACTCGTTTAAGTGTTATGTCAATTCTTCGTCATAATCATTGAAGCACGAACAAGTTATCTCCAAAGTCTAACACCCACTTTGAGATATGATAAGAACACAAACCTGTGAAACTCAACTACAACATCAAATAAATGATATTTAACCTTCTTCATAATCAATTCTTCAATAAAAACCAAAAACAAGCTTTTTTTAAAACATTGAAGAACAAATAAACCAATCTCTTTGTGTGTGTAAACCAATAACCTGTGTGTGTCACTTATCACGCTCGACTTCCCCTCAAATCCAAAACAATCCTATTAGCAACACTTTGACAAGTAGCAGTACTTTGAACAGTACTTTGAGAAGGAGCAGAGCAGTACTTTGAATGAGAAGCAGTACCTTTAGCCAAAGTACATTCGTTTAGGAGTACTTTCGAATAACAACAGTACTTTCAGTAGTACTTTCAATAATAACAGTACTTTCAACTTGGATAGAGCAGTACTTTGCATTCATGGCAGTACTTTGAAA
Organism: Chrysanthemum seticuspe; assembly: GCA_019973895.1. Taxonomy (NCBI): domain Eukaryota; kingdom Viridiplantae; phylum Streptophyta; class Magnoliopsida; order Asterales; family Asteraceae; genus Chrysanthemum; species Chrysanthemum seticuspe. The sequence continues at coordinate 111,898,646 of BPTQ01000009.1, read as the reverse complement.
ACTCACAACAGCCAACTTCGATGCCTTATATCTTTTTACTGGAAGTTCAGATCGAAGATCCCTTCGGCGAAAGTTAGATGGCTATATAGAGTACATCCACCAAAAATTTCGTCACGATCTAACGGTTAACGAAAAAGTTATGATCATTTCAAAACAGTGCTGTAATAACCTTACGGAATTTTTTTCAGTTTTGCAGCAGACTTCGACATTGAATAACTTTTGATTGCGAGCTCCAATTCCCAATCCCTCTGGTGAAAAGTTAGATGAATATACTGAGATGCATCAGCAAAAATTTTAGCTCGATCCAACGATTCAAGAAAACGTTATGCCCTCTTGAAAACTGACCTGCAGTGAGTTACGAAAATTTGTAACAGCTTCGAATTTTGCATCTTTTCTTCGAAAAACCTTGTAGATCCCTATATCAAAAGCTCCCCACTCTGATACCAATTGATAAGATCGTTTAAAAGCTCAGCTAGGGATTAATAACAAAGATTATAATGCACAGCGGAATAAACTAATCGATACTTTGTTATTGAACAAGGTTTTCATCACCATAAACTAAATAACTAACTTACCTAGGCGTTTACAAGACTATACGCCTAGGACACACACATCTTTTAAGTCGACTACATCTTGGAAGACATATATATTAAACCCTAAACCCCATGTCCTCTTTATATACTAGAGGATTAGGGTTTACCAAATACTACAAAGGACTAATAAATAAAACTTCTTTTGCAAGCAAGTCCTTCCATCTTTTTGTAGGTTTCCTTCTTGTCGTATTAAGTCCCTTTTGTTTCATTCTTTTTGTCTTATCAACTCAAACATATAATTCCCAACAGATTGGTATTTGGTTATCATATTTAGCTCTCATCCTAACAGCGTCATTCTTTATCAAATTCAAATTTCTCCTGGTCTCAATTGCATGCAAATGTACTATTTCATTCACCTCTTCTGGAGTAGAAAATATTTGGCCACTGAAAAAAAGTATTCCTCCCCAACAGGCTTCTTTGACAAGTTATTTTCCATACCACTTCTTATTGACTTTAACTCCTTGCTTCTACTATAACCTGATTCATCCTTATAACCTGCTTGACTATCAACACCTTCTACACTTACGGCTTCTATTCTTCTACAACGTCTCCAATTTGACTGCAGTTGCCAATGTTGTCAAAAGCTTTATTCTTAATTAAATGAAACAAATTTACTTGAACATCAGGCTCGGGTGCACGGTGTCCTTCATCATGCATAACACCCTCTTCTTCCTTATTTCTATTTGCATTGTCACTAAGTATCCTTCATATTCATTATCACGATCACTATCATCATGTCATCCTGCACAACATGTTGTACATGTTCACGATTACTCTGCACACTAACTTCCTCACTTCTACGCTCTACAAATGCAACTTCTACATGAACATGTTCCTCAGTTCTACCAGCTTCTCGCAATTCAGTTTGGACAAAATTTAGGTCAACATTTGATAGCGGGTTCAGGGTTGAAAGACTTCCTTTCCTATGATCAAGCTTGACAACCCACTAGGCAGTGTACCTAATCGTTATAGTGTAGTATGGGGTAAGCCCAGGGGGATGATCATTCTCTAGGGGAATAGAGATGCTAGGAAGAGATGTATGACGAGAAGGTAAAGTTGAGGGAGATTCTTTATAGCCTTTTATAATTTTTTGAAAGCAAGGTAAATATCTCGGGGTATAAGAGTAGGGGGTGGTAATTCTACTAATTTTAACTACTTTTAATTAAACTAATTAACTACTTAAACAATGAAAAAGTAAAGATAGGTTATGCTAACGTAAGTGTGCTCTTATGATGATTAAAAATATGTTTACTTAGATGTTATTACTCCCTAGTTATCTCTTATTGGACGGTTGAATTGTCACATCCTCATCTTAATTGGTGCGTTGTATTCCGTTTGGTCATAGGGCGGTGCTAAATTCCCTCCTCTAGACTATCCGAGATCGCCAAGTACCGTATTATCTCGCCCGAATACTCTATTGTCCTAAAGCTACAACCCACACAATAAACACGACAATGGCCTAGGTGCACTCCTAAGCTTTTTGATATTTAGGATGTTTAAGCTCGCAACAATTAAAGAAGAAGCCAGTTTTCCTTACTCTAGCGTCTAACAATCAAGACAAAAGACAACCTAACAATAATTAACAACTAAGTATCATAGATCTAAGCAAACACAATGATAATTTAGCTACTCATGGTAAATAAGCAAACATACACACAAACAATGAAACATGGGGTAGACATAATGATAATATGGATTAACAAACTTATCTTATGATGTAAAGAAGGGTATGGAACTCCAAAATACTGTCCAAGTCGGACTACAACCAAATTAGGGTTTGCAATCCAAATTTCTACCTCTCTAAATGCAAAAAAATCGAATTCTATATATAGATTTACAAGTGCGACGGCGTCGCCTTTTGTTGGTGAGGTCATCAGGTCGCCATCATTAGGGTTTCGTTTGGGCCAAGTCATCGTTGGGACGGCGTCAGCTTATGAGTGTGACGTCGTCTGTCTTCAATAGGGACGTCGTCTGGGATTTGTTCCTTGGTCGTATGGTGTAAAACAAAGGGTGACGCCCTCTAGAATTAACACGTGACGTCGTCAGGCTTTCGAACCAGAAAATCACCAGAGCTGTCGCATGGTCTTTTATTAAAATCTTCAACAAGTGACGATGTCGCCCTTCGAGATGGGACGCCGTCAGGCTTTAAGAACAACTTGAGTCATGACTTTGTTGTTTTCTTTATGTTTTCGCTCTTTTTCGTTCCATCATTTTGCTTCCAAAAGACCTAAAATGTGAAAAGGAACGATTTTAAGTAGTAATGGATATAAAATGTGTTGATTTAGGGCTTAAATGACCCTCTAAAAACGTATGTTTTATATCCTTATCAAATATCCCTACACTTGGAATTTGCTTGTCCTCAAGCAAATGTGCTTTTGGCCAATTAATTTATAAGTTAGGGGGCATGAAGCATTGGTTTAAAATAATTACAACAAATATAAGCGCCACAATAGTCATAACAAGCACGGAAATTATACACTGGCACCTCACAATTGGTGTTTGGATTCTCTTATCTCTCGGATTTATATGAAATATAATACGTAAGGAAATGAAAGATAAACACTCATTACCTGGCATAGTACATAGATTACCATAAGCTTGAGAATAGATCAAACCTTCACTGTTTTGGCGTAAGCACCTAGGAATAACTATCTAAGAGGTCTTTACAAAGGGTTATAATGTTAGGCTTATGGTAGGGAAGTAAAAGGTTTTGTTGGATAAGGGATATTTTTGTGGTGGCAAGTCAAAAATCTTATGTTACAAGCATGTAAGACGCGGCGTTGCTAAGCCAAGAGTCGACTCACTAACACTAAATAACAACTTGAAACAAAATTAAAAGACATAAATTTAAAAACATAAACATAAAGATAGATGTAGGATGGTAGCCCGTATATTTTTTTCATCATTTTTTTTCAATACCTTTTTACTCTACCATCCTCTACGATAACATCAAATTAAAGGGATTTATAAGAGCATCCCTACACTTGAGTTTTTATTTCACTAACACTAATTGACCCGATTCAAAAAGATCAAAACACTTGGAGTACTTAATTACGTAGACAAAGGGAAGTTGAATTTATCATTTTTTCCCGTTGCACCATAAAATACTACTTTAACCCATGAGTCTCAATCGTCCCAAAACTATATACAAATGATATGACTCGACTTAGCAACCATGCAAGCAACTAGATAATTGAACTAAGGTGTGGAAAAATAGAAGGGGGGTTGAATAGTTTTGCCAATTAAAACTTGTTTTAAACTATTTAGATCGACTTATGTCAATCTATTTGGATATGTGTTGGATGTTGATAAACAAACATATAGAAGTATAAATATGTAATGAAAAGATAAGAGTAAGAAGCACAAAACCACAACGCGAGTATTTATAGTGGTCCGGCTACAAGGACACCTTCCTTGCCCTACTCCACTCCCCGAGTCACCTACTCAAGAGTTTGTAATCACTACACAACACCGACTCCTTATAGTGGAGAAACCTTCACAACGTCGCCTACTCTTTTTCTGGTACTAGGCTAACCACCAGGTTCTTTCACACCAAGGTGAACCACACCTACCACAACGTTGCCTACCCTTTATCCGGTACTAGGCTAAGTACCGAATTCCATTACAATGGAGGAACTACAACCCAACACTACACCAACGACTAATCCCAAAGGAGACCAACTCCTTATTACAACATCATCAAGGATATCAATATCCTTGGATCTAAGGCTAATCTATCTTGTACATCGAAACACACCATATCGAATGTATATCTTAGGCACCTTTCACTAATTCCTTTAACTAGATCTTCAAGACACCCTTCACTAATGTCATGTGACTTGACTTCTAGGCACCCTTCACTAATGCCTACAATACGGACGATCGACACCTTTCACTAATGTCTTCGTCTTGACACCTGAGACATATTTCACTAATGTCTTCAACACTACACTTCTTAGTAGGAAAAAAAAGAACCATCAACAAGAGGACTTCAGTAGTCTTGATGATGAGGAAGCATAGCAACTCATGGACTTGAGCTTGCTTGACTTCAAAGGTGGTGATCTCGCCTTTAAGAGGAACCTAGAGAATCACACAAAAACAAAAATACAAACATAGATCACTTGGATCTGGGGTTAGAGACTTTTTAACTCAAAGGGAAAGTATGTTGGAAAGGGGTGAGCAACAATGAACAAATGGCTCACTATTTATAGAGGAAAATGTCTACTGTTCCCCAGATCCCACGGATCTCTCCCACAAGGGATCCGTCTAGCGTAAAGCTAGGGATCCGTGGGACGCTCCTCTTTACCCACGGGTATTTTGGTTATGGGTCATGGGTTATGGGTTGATCCATGGGTCTTTTACTAGATACAATGTATCTTCTAAGTGCAATGCACCTAGTCACATGGGTATGGGTCAATACCATGGGTTATGGATATTATCCATATATGATATAAGCATGATTTAATGCAATGGGTTATGGGTCAAGCTCCATGGATATAGGTCATGGACTTTGGGTTGTACCTAACTACATTCAATGTATTTGGTCAATGGGTTATGATACTTAAGTTTTTACCCATTTATATTACCCAATATACTACATACTAGTTATGTGTATATTTTACCTAAATATGTAAACATTAGTTGTTGTACATATGTAATACTAAATTATAAAATCACTTATACTTGTTTTAGTGTTTTATGTGAAAACATAAGTGTGTTAGAAAAACTATTGGCTCAAATTAATTACGTATTTTATTTGTTTCGTTAAAATTATTTTACGTTTGTTATCGACAAAACATTAGAAGATCGTAAAATATAAATAAATGTTTTTACGGATTATTTGTATTAACAATCTCCTCCTTTTTGTTGATGACAAAACATAAAATTATTTTAAGGAAAATATAAAATTCGTAAAAGTTTGAATTTGTAGTTTTTACTTTCTTCTCCCCCTTTTTGTCGAAACAAAAAGAGCTTTGAAAGGAAACTAACACATTGTTTTAAGAAAAACATGTGAAAAATAGAAAAGAAAGAAAAAGTAGAGAGCAAGTAACGGGAAAGGATCTCGTCTTAACTCCTCCTTGACGAGTCCATCCCTATGTAAGGGCATCAAGAAAATAATACTAAGCTATTTCATTTGCAATTAAGTTTGCAAAAGATTTTGTCTATGTGACGAATGTACTCCCCCTTGATGATTGCAATTTTGCAAAGGGATGTCATGAAATGTATTCCTAATATTGCAAGTAATTTTGCAATGTATTGCTTTGACACAAAGCTCCCCCTAGCTTTAGGGTGTCAAAGTCTTCATGTGTAAATTGAATAACTACAAAACAAAAGGTTAGAAGACAAGTATAATGCATAATTTCCTGCAAATATGATTCAAGTTAGTAGAAAAATAGTTTTCTGTATCACGGATCCCACGGTTCCCTCCTTGTAGGGATCCGTCTAGGCAAATTTAAGGGATCCGTCTGGCTGATGATTAATTTCAGCAATGGTGATATAACACATTATGTTAATATCAAAGTGAGATATGTATTATACAACATAATCATATACTCATAAATATAGCAAGTAGCATGTATTTTCATTTAATAAAACTAGAGATATGATATACATGACTCTAAAAACTAAGAAAATGATCGATACATGACTTGGAATTACTAGACTTATCTAAGTAACGCTTGATACTATGACACCACTAAAATCCTCTAGCTCAAGTTTGTTTAGGTTTAATCTCGTCAAAACATTCGAGGAGATGATAAAACATGAAACGTTGGTCTTCCCGTACTTCATGTATCAAACTTTCAACATGTTGACAATGATAACAATCTTTGTCATGGCTAGGTAGTGGTGGTAGAAGAAAAGAAATTGCTTGATGTAAAGGATCAAGTGAAGCGGGTTGGGGATCCTCAAACGACGGAGGGATTGGTGGAGGCGCATTTGAGGATGGCTCGACCAAGAATGATGGTGGTGGTAGAGATGTGTCAACTTCTATATGGTCGGGTGGTTGACTTTGATAATTTCTCAAAATCCAAATGGGATTATATGATGGTGACGGCGAAAAGGAAGCCGGAGCTAATGTTGACTCAACACCTTGATTTTGTACCATTATTCCTCCTAATGAGGAGAATGTTGCCGGTGGAAGAGGATGAGACAGCCTAGGAGGCAAATCCTCTAAATTGCAGAGGTGTGGTGATGATAGTGGAGTTGTAAATCAGATAGCTCTAGGAACCAATGGTGATGGTTTAGTGGAGATGGGATTGTTTAGCCTAGGAGGTATGGTAGTGTTTGGCATAGGTAGTTATGTGGGTACTATCCTTTTAGGAATTGGTTTGATTGGTTGAGTTGGTGGAGGAGGAATCCTTGCATTTGTGGACTTGACCGGAGATGATTCGGTTGAAGAGATTTCGTGTACAACACGAGCAATTTTCTTGGGTGGTTCTTTGGTGGATAAGTTGCTACTTGGAGTTTTCCTCATGATGAGATGATTTCAAGAGGTTTGTAAAGGTTTCTAAGTGCTGAAAATGAGCATGAAGATGATGACTTTAGGAGTCCTAACAATGTGGTTTATAAACCAAGGGATTTGCCAAGTGCATTCAAGACTTAAGCCACTAAAATTCATTGGAATGTGAAGATTAACATGCACAAGAGTCAACTTCAGAGTTGTATTGATCTAGGAACTCATTTAAGATGAGATGGAGTGTTTAAGTTAGAAAGATGAGCTTGAAATGATTGTTTTAGCTAGAGTTGGCATGAGTCTATCAAACGGATCTCACGGTTCCCTCCAACGAAGGATTCGCCTAGGCTAATCCTAGGGATCCGTCTATCAGCAGCTAAGAAAAGATAGCAATGATGTTTGTAAGGTCTAATGCCTATTTCTTCTTGAGTGTTTCAGTTTATCTAAGTGTCTTAAATGAAGGGGTGCTTAGGTACTTGAGGGTAATGAGTGATGTAGTTAATGATTGCCTTTTATGGAAGAAGTTGGAACTTTCATGAGTACCAATGAATGAACAAAGATGACACTAAAGATTTTGATAGTGTCAAGTGGAGCTAAATGATCCTATAGATCAAATAGTGACATAGGATAATGTTTTGGAGAATATCCTAGAGGCTTGAAATGGAAAAGCTAGAATTTGATCAATTTCAACCAATTTTGAGGTAAGGATGATTCTGATCAATTTTTCCATAATCAAAAGATTTCCAAAGCTAGATATGAGGGATCATGTAAGAGATGATGAGTGAGCTTGACAGCGGAAGAGTAATGGGTTTAAGTGAAACGATAGATCTACAAGCGTCTTGATTGTGATCTAGGTGAGTTATGAGTAGGAAGGATCTACTTAACTTGATAAGGACTTAATTTGCCTTAAGACATTATGTCTAGCTTAGTGTGAGGTGTTCTAAGGACATGTTTGAAATACAATGATTGCAATTGCATTTTCTGTTTGTCGGATCCCACGGTTCTCTAAGAGTAGGGATCTATCAAGAACAAGTTGTGGGATCCGTCTATCTACTAAGCAGAACCTTTATAAAAGGTATGCAATGACTTTGACAATGCATCATATTTCAAGGTTAGTTTAAGAGATTCTAACACTAAGATATCAAATGTAAGATGTTTTATTTCATGAAAGAAATTGGATTACATTGATGAAACATGGATACTAAGGATTGATCCTATTGGAAAGAAAACTAAATTCCTTGAGTGTTTTCGCTAGATGGATCATCAAATAGTTGATGAGTGTTTGTTGATTCAGGAATGAAGAAAGTATTCATGAGAGATATGTTTAGAGGTTCCATCATCTTGTTCACAAGTACGTACAATGGACTTTGAAATTGTGCATGGAAATACATGATGTGACGATAAAGGTGTGTCAAGAACATTTCATAAGGGATGAGTTTATTCTTGGACCCTTGAAGGTTTACAATTCGCCTTGCAAAGAAATAGGCGAGATTGTATGGGTGTTGTGTTAGCAAACAATACATTATGTGAGCACAACAAGCGGGAAGGATTTCTCGATTTCCCCTAAGACTCCAAACATTTTCACGTAGGATGAGTGCGAGAGCCTTGTACTCTTCTCGGATATCCTTTGTATAGATAATGTTTGGATCAGAGTAATATGGTCGAGGTTTGCATATTATGCGATTCAAATCCTCCGGGGAGGGTATGTGTGAACAATATGGACTATTTTCTTCACAAAAGTTGAAGAGAGAATCAAGAGACAAATCTTCGCTGAAGGCACATTGTCCATGATTTGGAATCCGGAGGATGTGAGCAAATTGCCCGAGGGTTAAAACAAACTTTTGGTTTTTGATCCAAAACCAAAGAGATAGAGAGCGATGACGGAAGAATTCCATTATGAACCTTGGACATATCTTCTCATTGATTTCGAGAAGACATTCTAGTCCTATGGCTCGGAAGGAGGTATTGATACCTTCTTCGAATTGTAGAGAGGTGTCTACAATACGTCCTTCGTGGAAGTGACGGTTTTCGAGATTATTGAACCCACGGACATGACTGCCAGGTGTGTTGGGCTCAAGGGAGATGTTAGGAGTGTAGACGTTAGTGAGTGAAAAATCAAACTCATATTCATGCGACATAGCGAAACCTATAGGAGAGACAAGTTAATAGGATGTGACTTATTATGGGTAAAACAATGATTACCTAACGTTTTTACAAGATATTTTTATTAACAATGACATTTAACTAACTTAATGTTTTACATTCTAATAAAACATTTCTTTTTAGGAAGAAAGTGGTTTTTATTTTGCCTGAAAATATGTTATCCAGAAGGACGGTTCCCTTCTATAAGGGATTCGGCTAGTATACTTGCCGGGATCCGTGGGTCTGTAGTAACAGAAACAGATTTGATACAAACATAGGTTTTACAATTTATACCAAGATATGTGTTTTAGTCTACATTTTCTTTTAGCATGCATACATGGCTTCTAATGTATCATGAAAGAATACGAAACATATAAATCAAAAGAAATGACAAACACATTATGATAATAATAACCTAGATAAACTAGACTATTAATAATATTTCATTTTAATGCTAAGAATGATACAAAAGATTGGGTATATGATCCCAATATAGATTAACAACACAAAGTATATATCTCTGTATGAGAACTTCATCATAGGGAACACAAGAGCAATGAGTGTTAAGACGATGAGCACAAGGGCGATGTAAACCATGTTGATGACGAACCTTCTTGGTTTTGGTTTGAGATGAGATGAGAGGAAGATGAAGTTTTGAATGAGACGTAATTTTTGAAAGTGTAAGATTTGAAAAAGTGAGGATTTGATAGAAGGGTCGACGAATGGTTTATTTATGGGGAAGGAGGAATTTTTGAGATTTGTGTTTTGTTTTATTATTAGAAAGATATGATTTTTGGATTAAGTGAAATAAAACACAAGTTTTATATACCACGACTTTAGACGAAAAAGTAACACGTATGTGAGAAAAGGCTTCCTAATGAAGCTTCATGGAATTCATGTATATGCACAAAAGATAATCATATAAATACCTATGTAGGCATACTTAATTATCAAGCTAATGTCATTTTAGAATTAAGTAGAAAATCATACCTCTAATGCACTTAGGAATGTCTTTACAAATGATACAATAAATGTCAGTAGACAATTCCAGCTCCTTTGTGTTTAAGATACCTTCTTAGGGAAGGTATTCTTGTTACCAAGCGATTCCTAAGGCTTGGTAGGTATGAGCTTTGACTAATCAACATGACAAAGAGGATTAGTGCATTTAAATAAAAAATAAATATTAAGAAAAATGTTGTCATTTAATCAACATCCAAAGAAAGAGTTTTAAAAGACATGGTATTTGTTTTTATGAAAAAGCTTCTTTGTAGTTTTCAATTAACCATGGATCGTATCAAGTTTTTAAAGTACAATATACTTCAAGAAACTTGGTAACGAAGCTCTGATACCAATTATGGAAAACTAGAAGGGGGGTTGAATAGTTTCGCCAATTAAAACTTGTTTTAAACTATTTAGATTGACTTATGTCAATCTATTTGGATATGTGTTGGATGTTGATAAACAAACATATAAAAGTATAAATATGTAATGAAAAGATAAGAGTAAGAAGCACAAAACCACAACGCGAGTATTTATAGTGGTTCGGCTACAAGGACACCTTCCTTGCCCTACTCCACTCCCCGAGTCACCTACTCGAGAGTTTGTAATCACTACACAACACCGACTCCTTATGGTGGAGAAACCTTCACAACATCGCCTACTCTTTTTCCAGTACTAGGCTAACCACCGGGTTCTTTCACACCAAGGTGAACCACACCTACCACAACGTTGCCTACCTTTTATCCGGTACTAGGCTAAGTACCGAATTCCATTACAATGGAGGAACTACAACCCAACACTACACCAACGACTAATCCCAAAGGAGACCAACTCCTTATTACAACATCATCAAGGATATCAATATCCTTGGATCTAATGCTAATCTATCTTGTACATCGAAACACACCATATCGAATGTATATCTTAGGCACCTTTCACTAATTCCTTTAACTAGATCTTCAAGACACCCTTCACTAATGTCATGTGACTTGACTTCTAGGCACCCTTCACTAATGCCTACAATACGGACGATCGACACCTTTCACTAATGTCTTCGTCTTGACACTTGAGACATATTTCACTAATGTCTTCAACACTACACTTCTTAGTAGGAAAAAAAAGAACCATCAACAAGAGGACTTCAGTAGTCTTGATGATGAGGAAGCATAGCAACTCATGGACTTGAGCTTGCTTGACTTCAAAGGTGGTGATCTCGCCTTTAAGAGGAACCTAGAGAATCACACAAAAACAAAAATACAAACATAGATCACTTGGATCTGGGGTTAGAGACTTTTTAACTCAAAGGGAAAGTATGTTGGAAAGGGGTGAGCAACAATGAACAAATGGCTCACTATTTATAGAGGAAAATGTCTACTGTTCCCCGGATCCCAAGGATCCCTCCCACAAGAGATCCGTCTAGCATAAAGCTAGGGATCCGTGGGACGCTCCTCTTTACCCATGGGTATTTTGGTTATGGTTCATGGGTTATGGGTTGATCCATGGGTCTTTTACTAGATACAATTTATCTTATAAGTGCAATGCACCTAGTCACATGGGTATGGGTCAATACCATGGGTTATGGATATTATCCATATATGATATAAGCATGATGTCATGCAATGGGTTATGGGTCAAGCTCCATGGATATGGGTAATGGACTTTGGGTTGTACCCAACTACATTCAATGTATTTGGTCAATGGGTTATGATACTTAAGTTTCTACCCATTTATATTACCCAATATACTACATACTAGTTATGTGTATATTTTACCCAAATATGTAAACATTAGTTGTTGTACATATGTAATACTAAATCATAAAATCACTTATACTTGTTTTAGTGTTTTATGTGAAAACGTAAGTGTGTTAGAAAAACTATTGGCTCAAATTAATTACGTATTTTATTTGTTTCGTTAAAATGATTTTACGTTTGTTATCGACAAAACATTAGAAGATCGTAAAATATAAATAAACGTTTTTACGGATTATTTGCATTAACATAAGGGTTTAATAATGATAACAATAATGCACTAAATATGAGTGCATACAAGGTAGGCTAAGGCGATTTGGGTGTAACATTTGGGGTGGATTGTGAACAATGTTCTTCATTGATATTTCGGAGACCGGAACATCATGAGAACCGTGAAAAGGATAGGCTCTAAGGGGTTAACTAGGGGTATCGTGTACTAAAAATGAGTACATCTCAAGGCTGTGGGGAAAATTACTCAACCGATGTGGATGACGTAATTAAATTACAGGTTTCAAACAAGGGTTATCCTAATGCCTCTTATCATTTTGTTAATCCTAACTAAACAAGTGTAGTCTCACTAGCGATCTTGGAATGCATCACAAAACAAGTTTTAAAATCTATTATACTACCTGTACACTCACTAAGCATTAAAGATGAATGCTTTTATTCATAAAGATTTAGGGGCAAACTTCACATTTTTGGGGTGGAATTTGAGTGGTATACGGTTTTTGTACTAGTCATATACTAGTAATTTCTATCAATGAGACGCTTTATTAAGACTAAAGTTTAACTCGTATTTGCCACAAAAAATTAAATTTGGTGCTAAAATTGCCCTAACAAATACTTCTCATACTTTATTACACAATTTACTAAGGACAAGACAAAAATCAAATGAGTGAATAGTTTCTAAGTTCCCGTTTTATTCTCCCTCCCTAAACTTAAACTGAACATTGTCCCCAATGTTCCCCGAAAGTATCAAAGTTATGATAAAGGAAGGTAAATAAAAGAGAAAGAAACTAGTACTCCCCTGATTAGCTCGGTAGGATATGTATAAAGTTGCGGTTAAATCCTCATCCAAGAAGAATGAATAAGTAATAAGTGCTTCCAATATGTCTCTCTTCTTCTTGTTTAATATAACTTGCACACTTATAAGAAAATGAAACGAAACCTCGCGTAACATCGGCGGTAAAACTATATATGAAACAAAACTAAACTAGAAAACGAATAAGATATAATGCTTGTGGAATGGATGTTTGCAATTTTTCTGGAAATTTAAGAATTGGAAATTCCCAAAAATCACAAGTTACAAAAAAAACGAAACTGATATTCTGTTTCTACATTGCCAGACGTTGTCAGGTGTTAATCCTGACACTGTCAATTTTTCCTGACAGAAAGTGGTCTGGTGCGTTTTTCTGAAAAAATTCTAGAAAATTTACCTCATTATAACATGAAAAAATTCATGCAAAAGATCTATTATGACTCTATACAAGCATTTGACAAACACACAATATATACAATTCCAATTATTGTTAATCTCATGTTCATGTTCTTAAAAACACATGTGATCTTTCCTACACTTATCTTTTTGTAAAATACATTTATATGCAATTAAGACGAAGTTAGAAACAAAATAAAGCATTTTTACAAAATCTTACAAAATCTAACATGAGAATAAACAACAATGAAAAAGATATATAAACACACAAACAAAATTGAAAAACAAAACAAGCAAATAATTAAGCATGGTTTGCCTCCCAAGAAACGCTTTTCTTTATTTATGAGTCTTGTAGCTAGACTCGAAGTCATGCCCCTATGTACCTAGGTGAGTGAGTTCATCCTTAAGAACATCGGCGGGATCAAATTTCTCTTTTAATTTCCTATTAGTACGCCTAGTCCTATACGCTTTCTCAAACTTCTCACCATTGGGATCATAAATTGTCATCCTAATGTGCCACTCTCCGTTCTCATCTTTAGGTGGCTTCTCCTAATTCCATTTATGCTAGGCTTTTTACTCTCAAATTTCCATCTATTCATGCAAAGATTAATAGGTAAGGATCCTAGGAATTCGGCCATCTTCCTAAACACTAAAGCATCCTCGAATGGGTTCACCTCAATGTCCCTAGCCAATTGTTTCTCTAGGTTGCATGTGTTATTCATGAAGGTCTCTTCTAGATACAAAGGTCGTTGAGGTCCTACAAAATCTTTATCGGTCTAAGGTCCATATCTAGATGGTCTCCAATCTAAGATGATCTCATGAGGGACTTGTTCACCCTCATTATCATAGGAATGCTTCTTAACATCATAGATTGACCTAGCACTTCCTTCTCCTACCACCATTTTGGGCTTCTTACAATCAATTATGGCACTAGCGGTAGCTAAGAATCCTCTCCCAACCAATAATGGGCACGTGGTATCACTATTCATATCTAGCACATGAAAATCCGCCAAAAGAGTTAATTAACCTATGTGTACTACCATGTCCTTCATTATCTCTACCGGATATGCAAAACTACCATCCACTAAACCTATGATAGTCTTCGTTGGTTCTAACTTACCTAGGTTAAGGCTTTTATGGAGGAACAACGGAAGAATGTTGATGCTTGATCCTAGATCGTCTAATGTGTCAAAAGCTTTGGAATTTCCAATGCTACACAGAAGAATGAATAGGTAGGGATCATTTAACTTCTTAGGTAACTTGTTTTGTACAAAATCAGACCCACATTCTCCTAATTTTAGTCTTTGCTCTTATTTATCCTTCAAAGCATTATAGTAAGGCGCATGAGTCAAGAATTCAAGAACCGATTTTTCTTGGTAAAGCTCCTTAAATTCCTCTTCTAGAGTGGATTTGGGTTCTTGATTAGTTGGTGTTTCAGGATTTGGATGGACCATCAACTTGGGTTTTTGGTCTTTTGGAATGGTTTGCTTGAAACACGTTTTGATGGTGTTGACCGAGTGGACTTGTGGGTGCGAGGGGCATGGATATGCATTCTCCTTTCGTGAGAAAGAACATGAAGTCAATGAAATCGAATTCACTTTTGGGTTCTTGATGGTGTCACTTGGGAGTGCTCCCGCATCTCGATCATTAAAGGCGTTTAGGAGGGTGTCTAGCTTGTTTGTCATATTGCTTTGTCGTTGCTTGAAATTGGCTTCAAGCTTACTCAATTGAGCTTCTTGAGATGACATGAACTTGGGTACCATTCCCTCAAGATTAGTGTAAGTTCCGGTGTTGGGAGGGTTGTTGCAGGTGGTATGGTTTGGTTGGAACTTATTAGGTGGACTAGAGGAGTTGTTTTGAGGCGGGTTTGAGCTTTGGCTCCACCTAAGGTTAGGGTGATTTTTCCACGAGGGGTTGTAGGAATTTCCAAGATTGTTTTGCTCAGGATTGAAAGTGTACCACTTTTCTACCTCTCCTTCGGTACGCGTGGAGGCGTAGTCCCCAAAAGCTTGTTCGGGGAGTTTTGTGCAATCACGAGTGTCATGGGTACCACTACATAATTCACAAGGTAAGGTGATTTTGTTCACTTGGCGTAAAGGTTTAGGAGCTTCGTAGGAACTCATTAGGAATTTGACTTGATCTTCAAGTTCGAGCATCCTACGATCGGAAGGTTGTAAGTCAATGGGAGGCAAGGATATTGCCTTTACGGTTTTGGGCAACTCACGTGGGTCATTCAAACATTCGTTTTCATAGAGGGCCAGGTCCTCTATAGTACCCAACGACAAGCTTACCACCGGCCGCTTGGTCGATGGTTTACCTCGTGGAGAGATTGACATGATCGTAAAAGATTTGGACTTGAAGCCAAAGATCAATGCCGTGATGAGGGACTTTATTGAGTAAGTCCTTGAATCGAGTCCACACCTCATAAAGGGTTTCGACTTGATGTTGTTGGAACATCAAGATGTCATTCCTTAGCTTGGTAGTTCTCCTAGGTGGGAAAAATTGAGCTAGGAAACGGGTGGTGAGATCATCCTAACTTGAGATGGAACCTGTGGGAAGTCGCTCAAGCCTATTACTAGCTTGGTCCCGTAGAGAGAATTGGAAGAGACACAATCTCGTGGTCTCCCGAGTGGTAGCATCAAGGTCAATTGAGTCAACGATTTTAAGGAAATCCTTGAGATGATGATTAGGATCTTCGGAACGAAGTTCATGGAATGCGCATCCGTTTTGCACCAACCGGATGGTGTCAGATCGCAGGGCTGTAGTTTGAACTTGAAGTGGGAGCTCAAAGGTGTTCCTATAGGCTTGATGGCTCGGTCTAGAGTATTCACCAAGAGTAACGCCTCTTGGCGGGTCGAGTGGTGGTTTATTGAGTGGAAGTGGTTGATGTGGTGGATGATTTGTTGGATTGTTGTTAGGTGGGTTATCACCTTCCATGATGAAAAGTGATGAGGCTATGAACAAAAAACACGAAGAAAAAGATAGACTACAAGAAAGCTAATGAAAAAGAGAAAAAAGCTCACTTGATAGGAATCAAGCGAATAGACCTAAACGAGATATAGATCTAACTAGCTATTCTTTTCCCATGCAGCGGCGCCAAAAACTTGATAGCGGGTTCGGGGTCGAAAGACTTCCTATCCTACGAGCAAGCTTTATAACCCACTAGGTAGTGTACCTAATTGTTGTAGTGTAGTATGGGGTAAGCCTAGGGGGTTGATCGTTCTTTAGGGAATATAGATGCTAGGAAGAGATGTATGACGAAAAGGTAAGGTTGAGGGAGATTATTTTTAGTCTTTTATAATTTTTTGAAAGCAAGGTAAATATCTCGGGGTATAGGAGTGTGGGGTGGTACTTCTACCGATTTTACCTAATTTTAATTAAACTAATTAACTACTTAAACAATGAAAAAATAAAGATAGATTATGCTAATGTAAGTGTGCTCTTATGATGATTAAAAATATGTTTACTTAGATGTTCTTACTCCTTAGTTATCTCTTATTGGTCGGTTGAATTGTCACATCCTCATCTTAATTGATGCATTGTATTCCGTTTGGTCATAGGGCGGTGCTAAATTCCCCAATTCTATGAATCGTAACTCTCCTCTAGACTATCCGGGAACGCCAAGTAATGTAGTATCTCCCCCGAATACTCTATTATCCTAAAGCTACAACCCACGCAATAAACACAACGATGGCCTAGGTGCACTCCTAAGCTTTTTGCTATTTAGGATGTTTAAGCTCACAACAATTAAAGAATAAGCCATTTTTCCTTACTCTAGCGTCTACCAATCAAGACAAGAGACAAGCTAACAATAGTTAACAACTATGTTTCATAGATCTAAGAAAAAATAATGATAGTTTAGCTACTCATGGTAAATAAGAAAGCATACACACAAACAATGAAACATGGGGTAGACATAATGATAATATGGATTAACAAACTTATCTTATGATGTAAAGAATGGTATGAAACCTCAAAATACTGTCCAAATCGGACTACAACCGAATTAGGGTTTGCTCTCCAAATTTCTACCTCTCTAAATGCAGAAAAATAGAATCCTATATATATATTTACAAGTGTGACGGAGTCGCCTTTTTCTGGTGACGCCCTAGGTCGCCGTCATTAAGGTTTCGTTTGGGCCAAGTCATCGTTGGGACGGCTTTAGCTTATGAGTGTACGCCGTCTGTCTTCAATAGGGACGTCGTCTGGGATTTGTTCCTTGGTCGTCTAGTGTAAAACAAAGGGTGACGCCCTCCAGAATTAACACGTGACGTCGTCAGGCTTTGGAACCAGAAAATCACCTGAGCCTTCGCTTGGTCTTTTATCAAATTCTTCAACAAGTAATGGCGTCGCCCTTTGAGATGGGACGCCGTCAGACTTTAAGAACAGCTTGAGTCATGACTTTGTTGTTTTCTTCATGTTTTCGCTCCTTTTCGTCCAAATATGCTTCATTCCAGCATTTTGTTTCCAAAACACCTAAAATGTGAAAAGGAACGATTTCATGTAGTAACGGATATAAAATGTGTCAATTTAGGGCTTAAATGACCCCCTAATAACGTATGTTTTAAATCCTTATCAACATTCAAGCATACGTTTAATTCCAAGTCTTCAACTCCAAAATGTTCGTTATGACTTAAACCAGAAGTTGTACTGTCAACATTCATAGCATCCAAATAACTAAACTCTGGAGCCCTATCCAATTAATTATCCTCAAACATCATTAACCTAACGACATCAGCTAATTTTTCTCATACCACATCATTAACAGTTGGTTCCACTGGGGTGAAACTCAGGTTTAAACTGCCAAACTATGAATCTATATGTTGAAGGTCATTATTTTGGTTTTCACCACATTCATTGTCAGTCAACTGTGTCAATGTCAAACCTTGAGGTGACTTAGCTGAAGGTACACAAATATTTGTATTCTCGGGCCATGTCAAGTACAACATTTTATCAGGTTTTTTCCCTTACAGACACTAATACAAGGTTCATTAGACACATCTTCCTCTATTCTTGCCCTACTTTGTCCAGGTGACATTTGGTTACAATTAAGCCTAGTACAACCATGCTTTATGTACACCTCTATAAACTTGAAACTCAACATTAGGGAACTCAAACAACAAACATCCTCATCACATGACAGTGCATACAACCCATCATCTAGACTACTCATTGGTCTTAAAAATGGTGATAAACATAGGCTCATTCTTACCTGTGTAGCCTAATTGTGTAACCATCTTGTTTAGGTCAAACACTGAGAAAAATTTAGCATCAACTCTATCAAAGATATCTTCATCACAACCAGCGTATTGTCTAGCATGAAAGCTCATGAATGACCCACCATGGTGTATTCGTATGCTGAATAAATGCGGTGCATATTCTGCAATAAAAAGTCAGTCACTTAGTAAATCAACATATATTAACACAAGTTCATATCAAAATATATCTCAAAGAAAATGGATTTCAAGTCATTACCATATTCCTTTTCGCACTCCATTTTCAACTGTTCCGCTGTTAGACTTGCTCCTTTTTTCCGCATCTTCCATGTTGGTAATGACATTGTAGACACATATTTGTTTCACCTTTTACTCATATTGCAAATTTAGGGACAATACTTGAGAGTTTTGAGATGTGATGGGTGTTGTGATTGGGCAGGAAAAGGGGAAGGACGTATGGGAACTATCGTGTGTCAGGTACTTATGGAAAGACAATATGATACTTATGGAAAGGCAACTATGTGGTACAAAGTGGTGAAATGACCAAAAAACCATGCATGCCACATCAGCTAACAAGCCAAGATAACGCTAGTTAGCTATAACGGGGCTCCATAGACCAAATGTGCACCATTGGGAAAGTTCAGGTACCCCATTCGCCAGTGAATCGAAACGGAGGACCAAACGTGAAAACGGGGTCAACTTCAGGAACGAACGGAGTAATTTACCCTAATTAAAAGTTTTTTTTTTTAATCTAATTCTAATATTTTTAAATCTCGTAATAAGAAACTAGTTATAATATCCGTGCACGCACGGGGTTTTTTTCTAAAATTTTTAATTATGCATGATCATCGATTAGAAAACAAAAAACTTGACGTGTCTTAAATGTGTTGACTTAGTTAATTAAAAACAGAAAATCCTATGTATATATATGTGGATGAAATAGTTTCAAAGACTAATACATTCAAAGACAACAAAAATTAGAACTATCATTTGAACCATTGTATTTTAGGTTTTTACTTACAATATTTTTTAGGTTGTTGTTACAATAGACTCGTCCTATTGGTTGTGTTGGCGAAAAATACGAAACTTGTCTTTGATTATATCTTAGTATCAATAGATTTTGTGGAAATTTAGTTTTTATCACAACTACTAATTAGTGATCAAATAGATGAAATACTTGCTGAAAAGGAAAGAATAAGAAAAAATTATTCGCAGTTAAAAGTTACTAACATCTTAATGATGGTAACATTGCGGTGCAAAAACCTATCAATTTGGAACTTGATTATCTATACAAATAAATAAATAAATAAGGTACATGTCGCTTTTTTAGTGTGGTATAGGAGTAGTTGGTTTTCTTTTATAACAATATATACTAATAAAAAATCTAAGAGAAGTGCATATACAAAATGGTTCATAATGAACTCACATAATGGCATAAAGATTGCAAAAAGGTGCAAACTTTTTGATGGAATGCAAATAATTTATAACTTATCAGATAAGAAAAAAATGGAGGGTTGGGAATATCAACTTTTGAGATCAACGTAACGATGCATTCGTAAGAAGGAAAAACAGGTCAGACAAGCATATGGATCTTGCATCAAAAACCATATGGCCCCGGCTTTCGTATATGTCATGTCTTTGGTAACTTGCATGGGCTGGTCAGAAAGTACGAGTTTGTGTGATGCATACAATGCTTTCACAACAATGCTATGGAAACTGGCTTCGTTAAGTATTATTAATTAATCAATATGGGACCTTTTAGAGATTTGTCCAGGTGACTCATGACTCAAGAATATTAGTAATGTTTGGATAGGAGTGACTTTGGTAAGTAAATAAATGTAACATTTACATTATAGTGTTAATATTGACACATGTTCTCCATAGTAAGTAGGAACAAACTAACATATCAATACTACCATGACAGAATTTGTATTGACCACAAGCCTGCGATAATCATCTTCCTTATCATCTCATTTTCTTCTTGTGGTTTTTCACAAATAATTTTACTTGTAAAGCTGCAGGCCTTCACGAAGTTCCCTTTCTCGAGTTTCCTTTTGTTCTTTCTTCCTCAAGTAATTTTGCATCTAAATCATAAACATTGATCAACCACAAACAATGTCAATAAAAGTGACAAACTTGACCCGTCTACTTAAGACTGGGTTGATTTGAGTTATGTTCTTTTGCATGATTAAAACGAAATAGTCTGTAGGAAATAGCTTAAATGGGATAGACTAAAGAGTTTTTAGTGTTTCAAGTCAATCTAACCCAACAAATTACTCGTTTTGACCTGCTCCTAATCCACCAAACTTAAGCGTAAAAAATACATGCTACACTAAAACTATGAGGGTAGAAACATACTTGGATTTCTCTAAGTTTTCCGCTAACTATTCCCGAATATCTTTCAGCCTGATGATCTCCTTTTCTGTAATCTCACCCGCATCTTCCGCCCTTCCTGCCAACCAACCAAACATACAATTGATTCTTAACCCATGACTACAACCATTCTATGCTTTACTTTTATCAAGTGACAGTAGGTAGTCAGATAAGTTTAAGCATATCATTATAGATAGAGTAAAGACTGGAATAATGAACTAACCATATATCTTTTCCATTCTCATCATGAACATATGCTTGATTCTTTACCGAATGATGCACATAGTTCCATATTCTGCTGCATGCCACATCTATGTTCCTGCACTGCGACATTTTTAGCATTTGATTACCATATTTTGAACGATCACAATTTCACCTCAACTGAAAGAATTCTACGAATAATAAGAAAATATTAGCATGTATTTTCAGTATTCTGTCAATCTATACCAAATTATATAACTTTATTAGTTTACATTAGCAACAGATGCTGAAAGAGTTAATCTTTAAGTCAAAACTATAACAAAAACAAAAAACAAATTACAATTAAATTTAAACAAAAAACAATTTAGAGGTTTAATTGGTGCTCTAAGTATTTTTTTAATCTCTCGTGGCTTCTAATTATTTATGTATAAATTTTGAGCCTGTGTTTTGGTTTATGAGTTCAGTTTTGTAGTTAAGCCTTAATACACTATTTATTAGTTTGGGGAACGGGTTTTAAGTGGTAACTATAGAATCACATAAAAAACAGCTAATGAACATATTATACTAACTTTGAAAAATCATAAACTTAACTTTACGAACACAAACTAACACACATATTACCCAAAAACCTTAATTTTTTAAAACTCGTAAAATTTTACAACTTTAGAATACAACGGATAAAACCACGATAAAAAAATTAGGGTTCAAGCACATATTATACATCAATTAATATAAATTCTTAAAATACACAAATACTAAGCAAATTAAAAAAGATACCTAGGTGAGTTAATGATGAAGTTAATCTTTGATTAATTCTAAAGAATCAAACACAAAGTTCAAAGAATCAATAAATATATGGGTTTTGATCATATGTGAAGTTAACAATGATTTAATGGGATGGACTTATCTTTCTATATAGATTCAAAACCTCAATTGCTAAAATTTATGAGTAGATTCAGTGACGTAGAATAAATAAAAAAGTAAATGTAAATCATACCTTCGATTATGAGTTGTTAACAGGGATTTTGTGAATAGATGTGCCTGTTGTATGTTTTTGTGAATAGAGGTGGATTTTTTAGTTTCTTTTAATTTTAGTTTTCAACCTTTATCTTTTTAAATTTTACCTCATCTTTTTTAAAGTTTTACTTTTTTATATTGTTGGCACATGTAACTTTTTACCTTTTTATTTCAAAAATGAAACTAAACAAAAATTTAGCCAAATCAGGTAATATTCGTAGGCTATTTTATTAAACATATTTTAAAAAATATTAATAATTAAATTATTACTTAATAAGGTATGGTTTGATTTTTTTAAATGAAAAATTCCCACTAAAAGTTTTGTTTTATTATATAAAAGATATAACACGTTGAGCATTATTACCTCATTTAACTAAAAACTAAATAAGTTGGATTAAATTTTAAAAACAAACAAAATGTGGGGTTTTTTTATGGGTTGACTTGGGGTAAACTGTTCACCGTTGAACGAAAGTAACAAAATTCGGTCCATGTAACTGGAATGTGCTCACAAGTTTCATTTTCTAATGCTAATAATTTAATTTTTTGTACTTCGTATTAAATAATGTACCACGTTAAGCGTCATCTTATTTAAAAATGTTAATAATAATGAATATTCTTAGAATAAAGATTAAATTCAAACCAAACGTGTTGTTTTTAGATGGGTTAATTTAGAACTAGACGTTGATTAAATGTTAGCGGTGTGCGGTAAAATAAGGAAACTCGGTCCATGTAGCTTTGAATTTATCTACAAAGTCTTTGTTGGTGGCAATAATTAAAGATGTTGTATTTGTTAAAAAAAATGATGTCATATATAGAAACAAAAAACTGCTACTTCCGTTCCTAAATAAATGTTTACTTTTAACTTTTAAAGTCAATCTTGTTCAATTTTGACCTTAAATGTTTTTTTATGTTATATAATATTTGATAAAAATAATACCAAATTAAAATACATTTAAAACTCAATTCATTCATATATTTTGCATCAAGTATTATATAAGATAAACAAAAATATTTAAATTCAAAGTTGGATAAGTAAGACTTTAAAATTCAAAAGTGGACACTTATTTAGTAACATAAGGAGTAATAAACAACATTTTTATAATAAGAAGATTATAATCAAACTTACACGTTGTGATATTAACGGGTTTCTTTAGGGCAAATGATGATTGAAACTAGGGTGTTCACGAATTGGATAATACTCATATGAAATCGAACAGAATGTTTTAAAATTTAACCAAACTTAATTGAATATTCAATTTTTTATTTAGACATGATATTGAATAAAAACTAAATTAAAACAGAATTCACATGAATATATATATATATATACACATATATATATATATATATATATACATATATATATATAGGGGCCTTTATTTTGAGAACCCTGTTAAGTGCGAGAACTGCGAGAACTCCTTATGTACTCATAGTAATGCATATTGTGCAACATATCAATGCAACATGGTATTTTTTTAATTATTAAATCTTTTTATTTAATCCAAAAGGGTATAATAGTAAAAGTCAATTTTATATTATTTTTAATTTTTTAAAATAAACAAATCCTACTTTTTAAAAACATTCAATTTTCGGTTTATAATGCGTTTTTTTTTTTTTTTTTTTTTTTTTTTTTTTTTTTTTTTTGTGCTTTTTTCTGAACATGCATGTTTTAAAATTTATTTAGTGCATATGTGTTTTTATGAATTAATTTTATTATTTTTGTTTTTGGAATAGTTTTTTTTTACATATATGTTTTTCAAATGAAAAGGTGCATATGTGTTTTTAGATCATGTAAATTTATAACAACTAGGAACATAATGTTAAACACAAAATTCGATATAGATTGAAATACAATTTATAATAGGAAGAAATACATGAATATAATCTATTTTTACACCTGTGCACTAACAATAATTAACGTAAACGAACATATGTGCACAAAACATATGTGTTTGAAGTTTCTTATCATATTATTTTGAACATGTGTGCATGTCTTCCAAAAACATACATGCACGCCTTCCATGAACATATATGTACTTCCGGTATGTGTGCACGCCTTCAAAGAACGTCATGCCTGAAAAAATAATAGCCAAGATTAAATACTTTTAAAATAAAACTCAAGATAAAATAACACACATGAACAAGCTTAAACTAACAAACACAAATAAGCATGAGATTTTTTTTTTTTTTTGTGTATGCAAAACATATATAATCAAATCACAAAACATATATGTTTTATACGTAAACATATATGTTTTATACGTAAACATATATGTGCACTTAATGACTTCATGATCTTCAACTTCAATGGCAATAAAAATTTCGAATAAAAACGACACCATCGATCTGTTTTGAAATAAAACCACTTGAAACACAAATGCATGATCTTTTTAAGCATCCAATAAATGACGTAACAATACTATAATCACCAAAACTAGTATAACATATATGCAAAATCTTTTCATATATCAAATGATGTAAACGGATCATAATAAGTAGCATAACACATATGTCCAATATTTACTTATATCAAATTATGCAAATTGTAACCTATGAAACAAGAAACTATTTGATAAACTAGACACACAAATTAAAAATGGGATGGGCAAAAGCATAAATGGCGATTATTAAATGATGGAGCTCAAGAATCATTAAACGATACAGGTAGTCGAATTGACACAAATTGACCAATATATAAATGATTTGTAACTCCCAAAAAGTACAACTTTTTGTGAGTTAACCAACATGGAAATGTAAATATCATTTATATAATTTGGTAATGTCAACCATCAAGCAAGTATCAAGTGACTTAACCTCTGATGTTTAAAAACTACAGAAGTATAACTGATGTTGCACGAGATCAAATGTCAACGGACTTAGCTAAGCAGTGTGGCTGATTCATCGATTAAATATTGGTCTATAATCAAGTGACACCAATGGAGGAGACCATGATTTAGTATCAAATAAAGTAATTTATTGACAAAACGATGATTCTGAGGACACCTGGAGTCAAACTAATCTATACTTGTAGTTTATAAACAATCCAATTTATTCAAAGACAACATCTTATTTTCAGTGCATTAGTATCTCACAAAAGGAGATCTTTTTATGCCTTAAAATGTTCTTGTTTAGTTATATGTTAAATGTTAGTGTTTCGTGCAACCCAGACAAGAATTAAAAAAATATCCGGAAATGGTTGTGCAGCACATGAAGATGACCTAAGGTTGATAAAAACTGATGTATTAGTTTAAAAAGTTGACTTTTAAAGTTGAAACGAACATATTATCTGTAAATTGACAACTTATCCGGTAGATGAATGCCTAGTTTTTCCATGGGTCCATGGATTTGCTGAATGAATCAACGTCCATGTCACGTTCCTCTTTTTGTGCACACTTAAGATTATCTATACATACCAACACCAAACAATTGAAACTCATTCATTCACTGAATGGTGAAAGCTCAAACCATTTTGACAATAATAAGTTGATACGAAATGAGTTTTCTGAATCATATTGGTGAGCTAGTTGGTATGATCAGTATGGAAACCTAGATCTATGTAAAATCCTATGTTTTCTTAACGACAAACTTACACTATCCACTCTACACGTTATGATCTTGCAATTCCGAAGCCAATAATTTGATCATATAATGTTTAAAAAGACTATTAATTTCTACGGCGAAAGGACTAGCAGATATATGAAATGCAACCAAGTACGTGGTCCTAACATATGCATATGTAAACAGTTAATGAATTGAAGTATACAGTACACCTATTCAGAGTATTAGATTAAAAGGAGACCTTATCAAGCGAGCACAAGTAATCCACAGCTCGTTCTTTGTTGACCAAGAATGTATGTTCATCCATCTCGATGTTCGGAGACCCCCTGCAGGTTTTAATAATTATAACAACATTCAAAATTGAGCATCATCAATAAAAATGTATAACCCGGCCAAACAAGGATTGGAACAACTTACTTTCCCCACCAAAGCTCATCTTCGGTTGTCTCGTCTCTAACAGCACGTTTGTCCCTTGGTGATCGCCCTGTCTTGGCACCAGATAATGTGGCGAAAGCACCACTAGACGTAATAAACGATCCTTTCTCATACTTTATGGCATGCTCATAAAATTCTGTATAACCATACATATCATAAGAATTAACTAAACAATAACTAGCTAGTATTTTGTTCATCTATATGTTATCTAGATGAGTTAATTACTGTTATATTTACCAGCAGGGGATGGGTTATAGAGGATATGAGTGAACTTGAGAGAACTGTCACTGGTACTGAG
Source organism: Chrysanthemum seticuspe (assembly GCA_019973895.1). Taxonomy (NCBI): domain Eukaryota; kingdom Viridiplantae; phylum Streptophyta; class Magnoliopsida; order Asterales; family Asteraceae; genus Chrysanthemum; species Chrysanthemum seticuspe. Next base: position 111,872,174 of record BPTQ01000009.1, on the reverse strand, counting down.
TGTAGGAGCATGCACGTGACGGTGTTGGTGAGTCACTTGCGCTCTCGGAGTTTCACTTTTCCTGTCTGGATCTCCCTTCACCACCTTCGGCCCCGATTCCCTCGTCAACTTTCTTTTTTCTTTCAAAAATCCAGATCTAAATATATAATTTTTTTTTAACAAAACACATTCAAACCCTAAATCAAACAAACAAACATGACCAGATACTAATTTAATGTTAACCGATTTCTAACAGAATTAATGAATCAATTGAAATTAATAAAAAAAAAAGGGGTGAAAAAAGATTACCTGAACGATCCTGATCCGGCCATCTTCTTTCTTTTTTCAACCCTAGCGTTGTTTTATATTTGTTTGTTTGTTTTGTGAAAAAAGATTTACATACCTAATACTATTGATGAACCCTAGATCACTTGCAACCAAATCTTACCCGTCAATCACGATGGTTATGATGACAGATGGAAGGAGTTATGGTTGGAGGCTGTCAAAAATGGTGATTGTAGAAGAGATTGAGAGAGAGAGATTGAGAGAGAAGGCTGCTAGGTTTTTTGAGAATGGAAAAGAGAGATAAAATCTGGAAAATCAAAACCGTATATTTTGCATCATTGGAAAATTTTGAATTATCAGTTAAAGAGTGTGAGAATGTTAATTACCCTTAATGCCCCTACGAATTAATTATATTAATTTAAAAGAAAAATGGTTTACTAAATTATGATTGGTCAGAGGGGAGTTCTCGCAGTTCTCGCACTTAATAGGGTTCTTAAAATAAAGATACACTATATATATATATATATATATATATATATATATATATATATATATATATATATATATATATATATATATATAGTGTAGAGTTATTTTCAGAACAAAAAAAAATGCGAGAACTGCGAGAACCACGTTTGTACTACTAATAATGCATAATGTATATCATGACAATGCAAGATGGCATTTTTGAATATATCTATAACTTATTTTGAAAGAAAAATTAAATTAGGGGTAAAGTGGTAATTTAATATCTCCATAAAAATAGCATCCCATCTCCCTGACAGTTATTTATTTTATTCTTTTCATCTTCTTCTTCACCCCAAACCCTAGCCGCCTCTTTTCATTATCTCCCTAAAATTTGTATTTCTTTCTAACCCCAAAAATCTGATAAATCAATTAATCTACATTTTATCCTGCTTTAACCTAAAAAATGTCGCCCTCCCCCGAAACCACCTATTTCAGACCGGGAATGGGTATTGGAAGGCGACTGGGAAGGATAGGGCAGTATGACACAAGTCTCAGACGATTGGGTTGAAGAAAACGCTTGTGTTTCATGGTGAAAGAGCGCCGAAGGGGAAAGGACTAATTGGGTGATACATGAGTATAGGCTTGTTGATGATGAGTTGGTGCGAGATGGTGTTGCTCAGGTTTGGAATTGAATCATTTAGTGAAGTATGATTATTGTTTTCGTATGGGAAGTTGGATTGAAAGTAATTTGTTTTCGTATGATTATTGTTTTAGTACATGAATTTACTGCAAATTATGTGGAAAAACTGGAAAATAAGTGACACCATTAATGCGTATGTTTGATATCTTCTTGATTTGTTTTTCAATCATCACACATGGGCCAAATCTCAAGATCTGGAAAGTTATAGTATATATACTTCTTTAATAACTCGATCTTAGTTTCTTGGTTCTTATTTGCTTGATGATTAGTAATGAAAATCACCCATGTAAAACATCTTACATCCCAGAATCTGATTATGGCAAATTGAGATTCCTAAAGAAAATACGATATATAAAGAAGGGTACAATTATTGAATATTAATCATATACTCACGTTATTTGAGTTATTGTTGTGTAGTTTAATGCAAATATCTAGGAATTTACTATACTTAAATGATACCATTATATGACATTTTATTTTGCTTCTATATACGTGTGTATGTCAACGAAAAAACATTTTTCTTTAAAAATTGTATTCAATGTGAATTCATTTATCATAAGTAGTTAAATGTGTCTTTTAAATATATGTTTTTAAGAATACTTATGTTTGTGGATTTTGTAAACTTATGATAATTGTACATGTGTTTCGGTATGTGTTAGTATAAGAGTTTTTATTAGTCAGATGCATTGATAGTGTATTAAAAATGCATAATGTTTTTAGTTTTTAGTTTGATATAAGGATGTTTTGTGTATAGTTTTAATTTCAGGATGCACTTGTGTTTTGTGGTTGATATAAAATTAGTTCAATTATGTGCATACGTGTTTTAAGGTTAGAGTGCATGTGTGTTTTATGTCTGGTAAAAATGCGTAAAAAATCAATGAAAGGGAGTTTGCATATGTGTTTTAAGTTTCATATAAACCAAAGAAGGGGTACGCATTGACAGTTTGAATTGGTGTTTGACTTCCTGAAGGGCGATGTTTATCGGTGTTAGACTTGGACCTTTATTGACATTATTTATTTACGAGTATTTAGTTGTTGTATTAGTGTTGAAATTTGGGTTTCTCTGCTTGTATAAGTATTGTATTAATGTGGAAGGTCATGGTGGCAGGTTACTTGGCGTCGTTGATACTGGTACAGACTTGTATTTATTGAGATGAGCGAGATGATAAAAACATATGTGCACAAGGATCAAAAACACTTGTGCAAACTTCATGGGTTCTTGAACCAGGGGACGAATACATGTGCACAGAATTGTATCATTTAAGATTAACGAGATGATAAAAACACATGTGCACAAGGATAAAAAACACATGTGCAGATTCTATGGGATTTTGAGCCAGGCGAAGAATACATGTGAACGCTTAAAAGACGAACCAACTGTTGAAGACTTTGAATTATGCATATATGGCTTTATATATTTGTAATAAAATTGAATACAATTTGTAAATTTGTAAATTGCATAAATCTATTGTTAAAGTTTCGTTATTTGTATTTATATTTATGTAATATTTCTCAAAAATACATGTGGATATACAAAACACATATGCATAAACGAAAAGTGCAATTGTCATAATGTACTTAGTAGTTAACTTTTTTTTAATAAAACACATGTGCACATAATTTATTTTTAAACATCTATAATACCAAAAAAAAAAAAAAAAAAAAAAAAAAAAAAAAAAAAAATCCTAAACTTTAGGAACTAAAAAACGTTTTTTTTTTTTTTTTTTTTAATTAAAAAAGAAAAAAAAAAGTAATTTTACCATTATACCCTTTTGAATTAAATAATAAAATTTAATATAAGAAAAAATCTGATTGGTTGATGTTGGTTCTCGCAGTTCTCGCATTTTTCTGGGTTCTGAAAATAACTCTTCCCTATATATATATATATATATATATATATATATATATATATATATATATATATATATATATATATATATATATATATATATATATATATATATATATATATATATATATATATATATAGTGCGCTTCTAGAGAAAAGTGAGAAAAAAAAAATTATAGGGTCTAATTTGAAACATCTCAAACTTCAGGGGTAAGTTTTGAAAACCACCCCCACCCACCCCCCCCCCTCCCGCCGCCCGCAAAAAAAAATTCCGGCCAAAAAAAAATTTTTTTTTGGCAAATTTTTTTTTCCCGCCAAAAATTTATAACTGTGATGCACCTTTTTTTTTGTGCATCTCAGTTATAAACATTGGTGCATCATAGTTATAACTACTTTTTTTAACTGTGATTCACCAAAATAAAAAGGTGCATCAGATCGCATATATTATTAACTTATTCCAGAAAAAATTTTGAATTAGAACCGTCAACCTTTGTGTATAAAAGAGAGATTTTTCAACTGATTCAACACGCTTATTTTATTAATCACATGGTTAAATATACAATGAAATCAATTATTCTAACATGTTTCAGAGTCATTTTATTAATCACACGGTTAACTTATCATCAATTCACGATTGTTAATATATGCACTAGCGTTATCCCAATGACAAAGCATGCGACGCTACCATGGCTACCATAGCTCCGTCTCTGGTTGTACAACTAATGCCCCTTAAAGAGCATAGTATACTAAGTTATTGCAATGTTATTGAAGCATATTAGGTAACAATCGTTGGGTGCATCTCGGTTATAAAATTTGGTGCATCATAGTTATAACTAATTTTTATAACTGTGATGCACCAAAATAAAAAGGTGCATCACAGTTATAAAAATTTGGCGGGAAATTTTTGGCCAAAAAAAAAATTTATCCCCCAAGAAAAAAAAAATTTGGCGGGAATTTTTTTTTTTGGTGGGAGGGGGGGTAGGGTGCGAATTTACAAAACTTCCTTAAAGAATGAAGGAAAATACAATTAGGTCCCTGTAGTTTGGTGTGAAAAAAGGGAAGGGAAGAGGGGGTGATCCAATGGTTGAGATTACTTTTCTCACTTTTCTCTTGAGATCAACTTTTTAAATGATCCAAGCTCTCTCTCTATCTATATATATATATATATGTATATATATATATATATATATATATATATATATATATATATATATATATATTACTTTTCTCACTTTTCTCTTGAGATCAACTTTTTAAATGATCCAAGCTCTCTCTCTATCTATATATATATATATATATATATATATATATATATATATATATATATATATATATATATATATATATATATATATATATGTATATATATATATATATGTATATATATATATATATATATATATATATATATATATATATATATATATATATATATATATTACTTTTCTCACTTTTCTCTTGAGATCAACTTTTTAAATGATCCAAGCTCTCTCTCTATCTATATATATATATATATATATATATATATATATATATATATATATATATATATATATATATATATATATATATATATATATAGAGAGAGAGAGAGAGAGAGAGAGTTAGGATCAAATAAGAAGATTACTTAAAATAAGAAGGAATAAGAAGAACTATAACCGCAAATCCGAGATGCACCGACCTAAATTAGATGCATCCCTATAATCTTAGATGCATTATAACGCACCATAGTGTGTTTTCTAGCTTTTAATCTGATGCATATACGTATATTAGATGCATTTCATGATTTCTCTTGTTTTTTGTTCCTCTGCATGTGCCGAAATCATCAAAATCAATTTGCACCATCTATACATCAAATTAACTTTCGAAACTGAAGATGTTGCATCTATGAGTAGAAATGCATCTAATGCAAGTCGTTGCATCTCAAATGCATTGTTTTGGTCACTTCTCACCACTTCTTATTTTAATTTAATTCTCACTGGATCCCTACTATATATATATATATATATATATATATATATATATATATATATATATATATATATATATATATATATACTAGTGTCAAAACCCGTCCGATGGACGGGTATGACTTGTGATTTTTATTTTTAGGTTTTAGTAGAACAAACATATACTAAAAAGTTAAATTAATCAATTTACAACTATAATTGATGTTGCTAATTTAAGGTTTTCAATTTTATTATGGGATCATTTTGCTCGTCTTACCCGTGTTAAGCGAAACCACGTCACTCCATCCACTCACTTACCCAGTGATGACTGATTTAACTACAATGGAGTGCTTGGCATAATATTTTGCTTGACCTTAGTAACAGGTGTCTTCTTCTGCACAAATTATATACAATTTAAAGCATCAAAAGAAATAGATATTGTTACCAAAAGGCAATCTTTTTTTTCTTTCAAAAAGTGAAGTCGAGCAAAAAATAAAACTGGAGTCGAGTGAAAAATAATGAAGTAGAGCAAAAAATAACATTGTAGTCGAGTAGTGGCGCAGTCGAGCAGTCTATATTTGGAATTTTTTTTCCATATAGAGAAAATGGTCTATGCGATGGAAAAAAATCTCTTGGTCTATTTAAGTCATTGGCCCTAAAAACAATTCGTGGGATGTGCTATGCTCACCCTGTAAACTTCTTTACTATTGCTAAAAAATTATGTTCTTTCATGGGGATAAGCAATTTTTTAAGCCTTTGCTATAGCAACTACCGACTTAATATGCTCCATCTAATATTAACCAAATGCTTATGTGTTGTAGTGTATTGTTGCTTATGTGTTGTAGTGTAGTGTATTTTTTAAGCATGGAACCAGCCGCGTTGCGGCGGGGGTGTCTTTCCTATTTTTGCAACAGTCACGGCGGAGCTGGTAATGCTTCAGCAGTTACGCCATACTTCGCTGCAAGTCACGCGCCCAGCTTGAAAGTTCTGCGGCGTTTTTCTTCGGATCCTGGAACATTAAACATGACACTATTAGGTAAGGTAAGCAACCAAACATAGTTCAAACTTGAAAGGAAATAATTTATAGGATAAGAATGGCATATAACTTCGTTGAGTCTAATGGTATATCACTTCTATTTAGAGTTTACATGTACAATATGTTGCATACCTCAAGACATTGATACTCCAAAATGACCTATTTCAGCCACGGGTTTATCCCGTAAACACATCAAGGCAGCGCTGCTTCAAATTCATACCTCAGACACCTTGGTTGACACTCAGGTTTCCTTTTGCCCTTTCCCTAGCTGCACAAATATCAGACGATCCCGGTTCACAACGTACATCTTAGGAAGTAGGCTGGTCCACATTCTGTAATATACGACAAATTTCATAATAATCAAATAAATTTAGCAAATATATGCATCTGATTTAGCGCCCGAGTTACCTGATTGAGAAGGAAAAAACGGGGGGTTGCATAATGGCACTGGTGTTAATTTTTGAAGCCTAGCTTATAATATACTCAATGCACCTATTTCATCTATTACAACTTTTTTTCTACTCCATTTCTGAATTTACAAATATGAAGTGTAACCTGATTCAACCCATATTTAGCCAATGTACTAACTATTATTTAAGTTACTAACATCATTTTAATAATCTCAAATACTAATTACACATATGAAAATGAAAAATAAATGAGCAGGAAGTTAGTACCTTGGTGATTATAAGTTTCAGCAAGAACTTACGACGTTAGTATCTGTAAGAAGTCAGGACGTTAGTATCGCTGCTGCAACGGAAATAACCTCGATTTCATCTTTTTCTGTCAGCCACAGCACTGAAATAATGACAACATATTAGCGTTAAAATTATAGGTATTTAATGTGTACGTCAACACATCGTTATGTAACTGGTTGTAAGTAGATTATATGAAAATGTTTTGCCACCATGACTATAAGTCTTTAACACAAAGGAAGACATCAATATTAAAATCGGCTTTCCGATAGGTTCTTCAATATGACTGGAATTGTATGTGTACTTTTATTGGTGCATTTAAGCCTTAATGAGCTTGAGTATCTATCAAAAATCCGGTAACACTTCACGCCTAAAATAAGCTTGCAACTTTATTAAATATCAATAAGAATATGCAATGCATCTATATTACTATAGGGATATCAGATTGCGAGAACTTCATACATGTATTATTTGAAAGATTGAAATAACTAAAAATACCTTTTAAGACTTGCAATATCATCACAATTTTGTAAGGCAATAACCAACAGGCAAATACACATCATCTTAGCTTATGATTTAGCTAAAAATGGAACAAAGCAATGTTGAAAATTTGCATTAGATATGGGACATCCCCAAAAGGAAAATGCAATATTTATATGGGACAAATTGTTAAGAATTTCAAAAAGCGTGCTTCAGTAATGAGTTCAGTTGTAAAAAGAGGATGCAACTTCGACACATCTGCTTATGAATGGGTCACTTCAGTAAGTGGATTTTGCACATAATTAGCTTATAGTGTGCGGTTAAAATAATTACTCTAATGACTAACATATTTCATTTATATATAGATGAACCAACGTCGGGAAGATATTTGTGATAGTGCTAAATACGATCAACATCATTCACGGTAAAAAATATAAAGATAGTAGCTTCATGAATCATGACTACAGTCACTTATTAGCATTACTTAGTGCTATTTCACGTCAAACAATTTTGGTAGAGTACATGATACAAACTCTTTTAGTACCCACTTCTCTTTGGCATCAATTACACACAACAAAACTGCTGATGTATCGCCTTACTGGACAATATTTGGCTGTCACAATGGTAAAAGTTAGTTTTTGTTTTTTTTTTGTTTTTTTGTTTTTTTTCTTGTTATGTTCAACTCCCAACGTTTATAAGTCTTCTTATTGCTTCAGGTCTCAGATTATTTAAAGAACAAAGAAATCATGAAGGCCAAAAAAAGGTTGGGTCTGCATTAGAGGTGGCAATGTCAAATCGGGTTGAAAGTAGCTCGAATTGTTTTTCTAATGCATACAATATCTGTTTACTTATAGATCATAAGATTGCAATTGTTTCAATTTTCTTTTCGTAATCATATTTAATGGATTAACTACCTATACAGAAAGGGACAAAACGGTGTTTTAGAGTCAATCCGCCATGACCTGACCCGTTTATGACTGTACTAAAAAACTGACTTGTTTTGACCATATTGCCAACTTTAGTCATTTAACACACGCCTAATGTTGCAAGAGTATATTTTATGTGTAGAGTAAGAATGGCAAACCTGCAATAGCCGCCATGAGTGTGATAGATGGAGCGCCAGAGCTTGTTTTTCAGATTCTTATGTCTCTCGGTTCTTCAAGATCACAGAAGTTAATTTAACGTATGAATTTAGTACTCCGTATTAGCTATCAGCGAGAAGCTTAACTGAACAGCTAGAAAGAACTTGAAAATGGACCAGATGATTTCCAAGAATACACCGATTAGATCTCAATTCGTCCCTCCACAATTCCGTATACATTTATGAACTAATCATTGTAAAAAAAACATTAACATAATTCTTCTATGCATAAACACAATGCCCCCGTGGCAACGCGCGGGCTCAATGACTTCTTCATATATACATAAGATACTTGATTAGGATTCCAAAGGAATCTACGAATATGGTGTAAAAAAGAAAGTAGAACTACACAAATGAAAAGTTAAACAACTTGTTTTTGCTTAGTGAAAGAAATTATTCTAATTAACCAATAGATGTATAAGTTAATATAGTCAAACCTTCACAACCATATCGATTACATTACTATTTTTCATTTATATCAAAAATTTAAATAGAAAGAGATAATGTATTATTTCCTAAGTTAAAAAGTGCTCATGATAACCAAGTTAGTCTGTATCTTAAAAAAATATAGGAAGGATCCTTATTGATATAATTACATTGGTCATGCCATAAACGAACAACTGAACCATGTTCCACTATCAATGTAGTGTTAAATATTTTTCTTTTTCAAAAGCTCTGTGAGCCTTACGTTGTTCTACTCCCACTTTTACCGATGAGGGATTCCGCCTCAAGTTCGGAAATTGGCTTTTTCTAAAGAAGTAACAGAAAGATATATATAAAAAATGCTTTTAATGATAGCAAATGCAACTGATTGCCTAAGAAAACACCAAATTCAGCAAATGTAAAAGAAAATTTTACCCAACTATGAACCTCTCAGAAGCCAAGGCGGTTAGAGAAACCAAGCACCACCTGCAACATAATCAGGATTAATTTTAGTATTGAAACGTGCAATATCACATTCAGTATGTCCTTTCTGCCCATTACTTATGAATGGGTCAAGTTGGGCTACACAAAAAACAGCTTTTAAGATAATGTTATGATGAGGGAGTAGAAAGTGTAAGCTTGTTTTAAGGTGACAGATCTTTGAAAAGACAAATATGAGACCAAAGAATAATTTATATGGAAGTAACTAACCGGCCCGATGAGTGGACAAAATCAAATCACATGTTTCCCCTCCTCCCACATCTGTAGCGTGTGTTTATGCTAAGCAAAAAACAGGAAAAGGCTTGAAAAAATTAGGTATAAGAACACAGGTGCAATAATTTTATTATTGAAACTAAATTGATTAAGACAATAACCGCACGTGTATCTTGTCTATGATCAGTTGGTAAACGTGATGCAGTTACAAAAAAAATAACAGACATATATAAGTATAATGTGCAGTTGTGTGGCTATAACAAAGCTAAATATTAGTGGTAAGCAAAAGCATAAAAATATAAGAATACTCACTGTTATGACCCGCTGACTTTTATAGATAGATAATAAATAAGCCATGGCTAGATTACAATGACAAACATAGATTAACAACAACCAATAGATTAAGTCACCTTCTTATTATTCTATCAAGTTTTGAAGTGGAGCCATAGCTATGTTATGCAAAGGAGTGTAGTAAGGACAGAAGAACAAAATCTAGTCGTATAAAACAGCAAAATCGTCATATCAAATCAAAGAACATGATCAAATCCAATTATGCAGCTTTAATTTAACTTCTGAAATTCTTGCCAATTACATAGATTTAGTTCATCTACGATAAAACAGTGAAATATTATTCAGGGATGACAGATATTAATGAATGAAGGGTGTTACCGCTAACCTCATAGTTTGCTGAGGAAGAGAGTCACCATCAATCTGACTAAAGTTGTTTAAAATATTTCTCCTTTGATATTTTACTTGTTTTTATGGTATTTCTTTTTGACCATCAACTTGCAATATATTTTTTTCGGCCTGTAGCATCAAAATTCAAACAATGACACCTACTCATGACTCATGTTCATCGTTTTCTAATAATTCATCTACATTAATATTTAAATGTTTTATAATCTGATCTCACTTCACGTTTCTATTTTTCTTTTTAACGTTATTTATTTATTTTTGATGAATAATGTTTTCTCATTGGAAATATTTATTTAGTTAGAAATTCAACCATCAAAGGCTAAAAGGTGCTTCAGAGACACTATCTGAAGCCTGCAAGTGTGAAATAAATGAATGCATACTTCAACAGATTATTTTGTTTCATTAGCTTTTGATATTGTAAAACTTGTATTGTGTTACTCTTATTATGTTGTGTAAAAGAATTGAATGTATGATCACAAGTCGGCTTGATGTGAGGATTACATTTAGCACATCTCCACAATATTAAAATTATAGCACTACTCAGTTTCTTAGCATATGTTTGCAATATTTAATATTATAACTTATAAGTAAAACATAATTACATTTTATTTACCTACAAAATAAGACCATCTATGATGACATTACAATTCGTCCTAAATTCCTCGTACTTACAAACTATGATGTTTTTCGGGCATCAAAATCCGATAACTCTTGACCAATGCTCAGATTTTCAAACCAACATCTACCTTGGACCAAAAGAACTGTCGGAAACAATGGGTGCCAAGATGGTATTGCTCACCTTAGCTTTTAAATTTGCAATAAACTCGTTTAGTTGTATGTTCCTATGAGATGTAAAAGGAGGATAAGTAGGCATAGGTAGGGGTTTAATATTCTTAGATAACATTTGTAAGGCCATAGACATTGTTGGTATATGTGAAGGTTGTTCTTGGGTGCAAAGAAGTCCTATATGTACCACACTTTGTATTTCCTTCTTAACGTCGTTATCAGTGTGATTCTGCAACATCGAGTTCGGATCGAAAATTTCCTCCACTGACCCTTGGTTAAAATGTTCCCATACCTTTTACATCACAAAATGAAAAACAGATAAGCTCTAACACAAATTTTCAGTATATGAAATAATTTTTTCATAGAAATGACACTTACAAGTGAAACCAAGTTGTGAATATACTCTGATGTGTGAATTGCTCGGTTTGGCTTTCTAGTAACCACCACGAGAATTAGCACACCGAAGCTATATACATCCACTTTTTCAGTTAACTGACCATGAGCTATATATTCTGGAGCCATATACCCACTGCAGTAATAAGTAATTCTTCAGTGTACGGATAAGTAAATGAGGTTCCCAAAATAAATAAAGAAAGAGCTGACGGAAATGCATACAGTGTTCCTGCAATCCCGGTGCTGATGTGATTTTTATCCTCTTGATAAGATCTTGCTGATGTGTAACCGTGAAATAATTATGTTATTAGTTACTTTATAGATATAAATAATCTTTGAATCAAAATTTGTAATAAGCTTTAATTGGACCATGAAACAATAATATTGGTAAAAATCACTATAAATTGCAAACAACAATAGACAAGTCATTACCTGGTGGAAATCATATGTGATTATAGTTCATGATACCGGATGCTTCAGATGAGTTGAGCAACAAACCTCATTTGGTGACGTCATAAAAGTAGGCATATCAATGTACTAATGGTATTGGTTTTGGTTATGGGTCGGTATATAAAATATTTGACAGTAAAATATTGTTGCTAAGCTTTATGCCAAGTCAGCTATTGCTATAAAGGGAGTAACACATAATAGAAAACAAAAGAGAAAGTGTAACGGTAACCTACTGGTTTTTGGAAGCCCTTGCTTCAGAAGGTTCAAGCAGTTCTCCAATCTTGCATCTTCGAGTGAAGATGAATCGAGAGAGAAGATGAATCGAGAGACACGCATACCATTTCTTTCAGGGTAAAAAGTCCCACAATACACAATTATTTTGCTGTCAATGCTGCAAAAGATGCAACTGATTTGGTAGCTAAACTGCGTACCGATCACAATATTGCACAAACCGAAGCAGATAAGAAACATATATCTAGGTAAGATTCTTTTACTTTAGTCTTAGTTGATTGTAGTTTATGCAATATATTCTCAGGAACTTTTTGACTATTTCTGGACTCTCATGCGATGGACCATGGGATTCTTTATTGATGACAAGGTAATCACATAAATTGTTGCAATTCAAGATACTAATTATGGTTCGACCCAATGAGTCACTAAAGTCATTAGTTACAAATCCAGAGACCAAATATTTTGAGTCGGTATTGTTCACCAAATGTATCAAAGAGAAAGAAAATAAAAGTTGCTGCAGAGTAATAAGATTATCACATATATTTCACATATTCATACGGCCTATTGATTAGTTGATGTAAAATGACTTTGAGCCAAACTAATGGGGTGCTTGTTTAAGCTTATTTTTGAGATTATTAACTCCTATAAGCCCATTATAGAAGGTGATAAGTTGTAAAATAAGTAATAAAATTGAAAAAAATGAAACATAACCTGAAATCAGATAAGCTACTAAAAGCATATCATAACTTAAAAAAGAAAAGAAACTTATTGAGATCATCTGCCCTTTAACTTTGTGAGGCAACTCAATATCACCATCAACATTCAAACCATACCCCATCTCAGCGGGCAGTTTCTATGGACTAAAGTATTGATCCTTTTATTCGTTTTCCTCAGGCTTATATCTCGTTGTACGGGCTCATGTCCAAACCTGCAAAATATATTGCAACTTTTTAATAAGAAGCATGTCAACTTCATAAGCTTAACAATAGCAGCATTAATAGAATAATGCTTCAAAATTTCACCTTTTACACATGTGGGAAACACGATTGGCAGCGAAGTCTCTAAGCTCCCAATGGTTGTCAGCAATTCGTTTTCCTAAAGAATGCATGTAATAACAGGTGGAATGAGTTGGTGCAGTTGCAGGTTCATGCAAAATTTTAGAGACCAGATGATATAACAGATAAACATTTAAAAACTTACAGTAGTAGAATTAGTTGCGTTTATAGTCCCATTGTCTGATATCAATGGCCTTGGAGATGAACCCTCCTCTAATCCTTCTCTTACGGGTGATGGTGGTTGCTGGAGAGAAACATAATTAACTTTTAACTTGCATTCATCCACTTGATTTCCAGATTCCTTGTTAAAATGTTGCAAAAGATGCATAAATCTCTGTTCATAAATTCAATAATATGAACATAATCTGAACACCTAAATAATTACCAACTATAATCAACATGAAGCTGGTATATTTCCATGAACAAATTAGAGGCATGTGATTAATAAATTTCCTGCAATTCATATTTGTTTCCATTGAATATAACACTTTATATGTAAAAACTCACCATTTTTATGATGTAAAACACTACAACTACACAAATTGCCATTTACCTCAATTACGGATATGGTGCTCCATTATATAAGTCCACTGCACCAAAAATCTACCAATTGATATCTATTTACATCACAATTTCACAATTCATCTTTTTCAATCTTCATTCGTCCTGGATTAAGAAAGAAATGAGCTTAGTAAGCCGGTTTCAATGAAGATATGGCGTACAAAATACGCCCTTTCCACCATTGCAATATATTATCTTTAAAATCATCATATTTAACATTAACATCATGTAACCCTTCCTTTCCGTTACCTACTGAATAAAACCAATAAGAAATATTAACTGGCATATCCAAACACTCATTAAAGCTATAAAAATGCAGTTGATGCAATCACATTATTTGATCTACCAAAATTTAGTATTGCATTATGTGGCTTAACTTAATTTGATTCATACGAATTCTCGTGTGTGCGCTGGGTCTGTAGAACATAGTTATGCAGATGAAGTTCAATGTAATAGCTTCAAGTTACAACTTCACATTATAAATAAAATAAAATAAAATAAAATAAAAAAAGCACAAACCTGGATTGTAATCTCCAAATATGTTTTCTGCAAGTGCATAACCGCGAGCTTGTCCCGGGTAACCAATCGATATAATGCTGGCAATTCGTGGGTCCCTTTGAGAAAAGGATATTCTCATCGACCTAATCAGAACCAAAAGGCATAAGACGACTCATTTTTCACTTGCCATATTCGTCTGAATCATCATCATTGGCTCCAGCTGCATTAAGATCATTGAACCTCTCAATGAACCTTTGTTTCCTCAGTCACAAGTCAACTTATCTGTAACATTACACAATAAATATGAAAACGGTTAAAAATGAATCTTTAAATCATAAAGGGTCAAACAAAAAAATATAAATTGCTATAAGCCAAAAAGTGAACTATCAATACAATTACAATATGTCAACAGCTTAGATTACTTAAAAATGTAACATGGGGCACACACAATGTTAGCCGACATAATCAGTAGACCAAAAAGAAGTACTGGTTTTATTTGTTTAGTCAAGCACCAAAGAAGGACACACTAACTTGCATAGTAAGAACATCCACTACAAAAAATTGGTTCTCGAAGTTCAAGCCTGTTACTGCTATCACCATCATAGGTATAAATTGCATCTGTTCTAGTATCCGCACCAAACCAATTATTAGCAGTATCATAATCATCACCCGGTACTGTTCCTTGGTACCATTCATCTTCATTCTCAATTGAGTTTGCATCTAAGCCATCATTTGACTCGAGACTGGTCAAATGATGCCATTCAATATCAGTGTTTCCTATAATTGTTTCCTCCTATTCTTCTGCTTCCTTTTTGCCTTCCAATTTCAAAACTTTTAAGCAAGTCGAGAAGATCAAGTCGGCCAAATAACATACGAATAAACTTGAAAAAAGAACAGAACTTTAAAGGAGCGACAAAAAAAATGTAAAATATACACTAATAACTTAGATGGAAAAGAATCGTGAATATCATACCGAGCGCTCTACTTGTGAGCCATGTAATATGGTAGACATTGTCCTTTGAGATTTCGAACCTAAAACCATAAGATATAATAAACTACATCAAGTCGTTTAAGTTTTCAACGCTGAGCATTAATTAACTTTACAACTGAGCAGGAAAACTCTACATATGATAAATAATGAATACGGAAAATATGTTAACAAAAAATTGTGTGAACCCTAATACATGAACATACGAAAAAAATTAAGATTCATGATCCCAAAAACGTACCTTTGGTGTATTATGATTGCTTTCCAGCTTCATTCATTAGTCAATACCCCTAATACACGAACAACAACAACAACAACAAATGATTGAGTGAACAAATGCTTGATGTAAGATCCATTTTTAAATTAAAACTGAAAATATAACTAAAACCACAAAACACTGAATTAACCAAATCAAGATACATGTACCTTGAAGGGGTTCACGTGATGATAAATGTTTACATGCAAAACCCTGATCTGTTAAATGATTATTTTTAAATATACCTTTGAAGGCGCCATGATGAATATTGAAAGAAGTTTGTGAATCAAAGAAAACTCTAAAAAGATTAGGGTTGATAGCTTGTTGATAGATTTAGGGTAGAAGGCTTGAATACAGGAATTGTTACACGCTCCTCTTGTGTAGGTGAAGTGATTTGAAGAATGATGAGTTAGTTAAGGATATTAATATTGTTTTGAAATATCTATCATAAAATCTTTAATGGTCCAGTGGTTGAAGGCTTGCTCGTGGATGTAAAGACCATAGTTCGAATCCGGTAAGTGACATAACTTTTTTAACAAATTCCGAGAAATTGTGCATTGTATGGTATTAAAGCATTGCTTATGTGGCATAAGTTGCTTAGGTGTATTAATGACATGGCATTATGGGATGCCAAGTGGCATTATGACGTGGCATGCCTCCTCTTATATATAATGTATAGATATATATATATATAAGAAAAAAATATTAAAACCCTTTTCAAATATGAATATAATACTTTTTAAGTTTAGAAAAAAATTATGCTAAAATTTTATATAATTAAATTAAAAAATATATATAAATTAATTACTCCATTCGTCCTAATATTAATTGTCCACATTGCTATATTTAGTTGTCCCACATTAAATATCCACTTCCAAAAATAGTAAATAAAAATAAGCAAACTTCCAAATATACGCTTCAATAAAGGACACGATATTGACTGCTGATTATTGATAAAGAAAATATTGCACACTATAGTAGTAAAGCACATTGGCAATCCCATTCCACTTTTTATGCTACTAGGAAGCTGTTTTATTTTTTTATTTTTTTTTAAGAATTCATACATGAACTACAAAAAACTTCATGCATGAATTACAAAAGACATTACATATTGTATTTCCATAAGACTTCATGCACGAATTATGCTACTGAGAAGCTTTTTTTTAAGATTTCATACATGAACTACAAAAGACTTCATGCATGACGTACAAAAGACATTACATATTTCCATAAGACTTAATGCATGAACTACAAAATGCAATGTATGGTGTTTTTTTATAAGTTTTTGCTACTGAGATAAATACGCAACAACTTGGTTTATCAAATTTGCATCATAGTCAACTTGTAGTGGCAAATTTCCTTGACGTTCCAATCTAGCTTTACCGATATGTGGCGCTTTATAATTGTTGCTACCACGAATCTCCATAATTTCTTTCATGCACGTTTGTAAAGTTAGAAACACGTTATTAAGTTAATGTGATGACATTCTCTCGAAAGATCTTTCAACCGCGGAAACTAATTCATTAATATTTCTCAAAACCTCTTGCTCTTGAAGTGATTGAATTGCACGAAAAAATCCAAGGTCTAACACATTTAAATCCGGACTATTTGGTGGTTGAAAGCGAAGTCTAATGTCAAAGCCATCTCGAGACGCTTCTTGGAGAAATTCGGCATCACTAACATCAATATGAGGTTTCGCATTATCTTGTTGAATAAAGATTGGACCCGTATGATCTTGTGGCCATTTAGCTCGAATAGCCGGTAAAACTTTGTGGGTCAACCACGACCTCGTTACATCTTTAGTTACGGATAAAATAGGCTCCGTTTCCGATGTTCCCGTAACACGATTTTTACTTGAATGCTTGGCGGGTTCTAAGGTTGTGAAAGGGAATATACCAATCTTTCCGGAAAATATTTCATTTCCCGATATATCAAACCGGGGTCGTGCAACCGCGGCAAGAAACATCACTTTTGTTATAAACTTTTTTGATTTACATGTTCTTAACGGCTCTTCTTCACCGGGAAGAAGGTAATATCGTTTTGTTGGTTTTGACATGTAAAACTATTTTTCATCAATGTGCATAACATTAAACATATCGGTAAATTTTAGAGTAGTACCTGATAAAAATGGAGTAATCATAGATAAACAAAAGTTCAACCTTGTTGTTTTATTCTCATCGGTGAGAGCCAGCTTGATAGCATTTGTATGTGGTCTAAGCGCACCTTCTTTAATTCGTCTATGCATCGTCGATTTCGAAACACTAACTAAGTTTGCAAGAGAACGTATATTGGTTCTATGACACAATGGAATTTCTGAAATATGTGAAAACACTATTTGTACCCTTTTTGGTCCAACAAGCTTTGGCATCTTCAAAGATAGATTAACAATTAATCCATTCGAGACTTGATGTTGGGCTTGATGCCATATACGACTGATGGTTCGTGGAGATACACCGAACATCCGTGCTACAAGAGTTATTGATCTTTTTTTTAATATTCCATTCAAACTCTCTTGCAACAACAAATGATAAATAGTTTGACGTTGGGAATCACTTAAGTTGGGTTTATGGCATGAGATTCTCAAGTCTTCCATTATCAAGAAGACAATAAAGAAGAATGTTTAAATGAAAATATGAAAATCTATTTTAATGTATATGTGCATGGTGTACAGAGTGTTACTGAGTTCAATAAAATTGGTGGGATGAAAGATTTCAAGTTACATGGAAATTTTTTGAATGGTAGCATTTTGGTGTGTAAAAAAAGTGGCGCCAACATTCCCTCCAAAGTTTAGCAAAGTACAGTAAATCTCAATTTTAAAAGTTAGACTTTTTTCCTTTTTGATATTTCCAGTTTGCTAAGTTAACAGTGATATGGAGTAGTAGTAAAGTATGCTAAGGTTAACTTGGTCATTTGGTCCCTTAAACTCTTATTACCTAAAATCTTGTGCATTATTGTGGTGGACAATTAATAAGGGACAGAGGGAGTATGCAACTTGAGTTATTTGGGTCAACTCAAAAATCAAACCGAATTTAAATTCGGTTTTCGGATCGGTTTAATCCAATTTGGATTTGGTTCGGCTCAAAATTTGATTTTACTAAAAAAAATTAACCGAACTAATCGAACCGAATAATCCGATAACCAAATCGATAACACCCCTAATTGAAACATAAAAGTTAAATAATAGAACTCATTCTATTTAACGTGAAAGTTTGGCCCAAGTATCTTTCATCCAACCCAAGTATTATTATGGGGTAATTTTGGAAGAAGGCTCAGTCTATGCGCTTTATCACAATGATCATTTGGTCCAAAACCGAACACAGACACCCAAAAGAAATTATTAAAACGATAAAACTAGCTACAAATTTATTTTGCTTTCATGTTAAGGGTTTGACTAGAATTCTTATTTAGTTTTCAAGTTAAACTATGGGCCGTGTAGATTATTCAAAATACTTTAGTTATCGAATATAGTTTTCAAATGTAATATCAAGCTATTTGACCCGATATCAAATCTTTGTAAAATGGCATGGTCCTTGAATTTATCAAACCTTGCAAGCTACTCGGCTTCAGTTTGGTTCTTTTATATCCCCATATACAATTGTGATGCTGTCTTGTCCTAATCAACGAGCATCAACACAATGCATAAATCTTGTAAATCGACTTAAGAGTGTTAGTTTGAAAAAACCCCGTAGATTGTTTTTCATTATTGAGCAATATTTATAGAGTACATTTAACATAACAATAAACCTTAATGAGCTTAAAGCATACACCGTAGCAGGTTGGGCCATCTAATCTATCGTCTAGAGTTCGGCTTCAATATCACCTTTTGATCTTGAAAAGTATTATGAGTTCTATATCTTATAAGAATAACTTTAAAGACAATTATAAACTTATAATCATGGTTTCAGTTCTGCAAAACAACAATACAAAGACATCATTCAATAGTAACATACACAAAGTCAGAAAATACAATCTAAAACCACCAAAGTTTAAACTACAATTGCTCTAAAATCCATAAACTACTAAACCAACGTAAATATATATTTATGGATCCGTCACTAATTACTACTCAAACGCACCCTATTCCCACCACCTTTCGACACAATAACAAGTTATCGTCCCACAACAATCGCGGTCACCAACTTTCAATTTATCCAACAACAATTCAACCTCGCCACCACAGCTAACCACAATACCGATATACAAATCCACACCCTCAACGGTTTAGAAAACCCTTGTGTATTTCGATTGTGGATTCAAACATGTTAACCCTAATTAATTACAAGACTAATAAAACCCTAATTATCACAAAAAAACATAATTTAACCCTAAGCATAAATCGACCCAAACACATGCATAACCAAAATAAGGAGTCGATTTTTATGGCAATATTAACAATTACAAAAAACCCTAGCTAGATTATATATGTTTGGTATGGCTACGATACCACTGTAGGGTTTTGGTGGTCATTCGTGCGGTTATCAGACATGCACAGCGGAAAAATAAACACATAAAATCATACAGACAAAAACCCAAAGTCCAGATCTACTTAACAGTGATATAACCGAATCTAACACGTATTAAGGGTATTTTGAAGACTTACTTGTTAATCATGATATTCGTAAGCTTTTTTGACCTTTTCTGGTGCACGAAACACCTTCTTGATGTTTCACGAACCTTCTGAAGGTTTCTTGAGGATTATCACTTCTTCGATTGCGTCAGGTACCCGCCGGGACTGTACATCTAGAACTAGGGCTATGAACATATTGCAAGTTAGGCGAGCACGAATCGGGTAAAACCCTAAATCGGCAAAGCAAGTCGAATAAAGTGGAAACACCCAGAATCGAACCTGGGTTTGTCAGCTATCACACGCACAAGCCTCAACAGCAGACCCACATGACCATCTGAGCTTGCACTTGACCTGTAAATCGACTAAGCAAGTCGATTTATGGATCGACTTATGTAAGTCGACTTGTGGTCGATTTATATGATCGACCAAAGGGATTATTCCTTTTGGTTGATAGAACGCACAACAAGAGATATAAGAGAAGTGATTTTAGGGATCTTGTAAGAGTTATACGAATAAGGTGCCTTCTTATTGATAGGACCTTAAGGAGGTTCTAGAATACTTGTTGTACAAGTATTGGTATTTGACTAAAAGCCAAATACCCTCCCCTTGGGTTTTCGGTCGACGCCTCAAAATAAACAACCCTTAGGGTTTGTTGTTTTGTCTTTTGTCTTTACTTACCCTCTAATATTTATCCCGGATAAATATTAGACTTTGGTAATTATCGTATACCCATTCAATGAATATAACGTCATATTTTCATTTCCTCGTTACTCTCCTTTTATTTCGTTAACTCGTGTCTTATTTTCGCTTGCATTGTTCTCTTTACTGTGCATCGATGTGACCTTTCGGCATTTTTGTGAAAGAAATTGTGAAAGTCGTTGTATTGTTTGCACACAAACCCTTAAGTTGGACTCGTTAATAAGTAATTGACCTAAACCTTCGCACGCCCTTAGGGGTTTGTGTGGGCTTTTGGGTCTGATTAATTACTTAGAGGACAAGATAAATATTTTATTCTATAAGATCAAATATTTGAATAAGGAAATTATCTTTTTATAATTGTTAAATTTTATTTGTTATTTAAATATAATATACTCTTTAAGATAATTATAAATATCTAATTGTGAATTAGGGTTTCATAATAATTGGTCTTTGGTTTGAGATTTTTGGCACCCCCTCCTCCTCCCTCTATTGGTTTTGGCTGAGCACACAGTAAACACACTCCCGTGTTTGCTATACTGGTTAGATTATTGTTGTGGTGTTCATAAGATAAAAAACTGGCATCCTATGAAAGTTGCATGAGCGTTAATGTTGATTAGTCGTAGATAAGATCATACTATTGAACTTGTTTACTATTCTTCTCTCCAAATCACAAGACAAATAATGGTTATATTGTTTTCTTTTTGATTAGTCATATATATGTAACCAGATAATTGGAATAGAAAAAGGGTTTTGATAATTTAATTGCTTTCACTGTAATTTGATTAATGACTAATTAACTGTTAATTCAAAATTTACATTAAATCACGTTTTCCATCACAAATAACATGATTTTTATAGGTTTTGAGTATAAGAAAGACGCTCTAGCAAGTAGCTAGAGGTGAAAAGCCAATAATGAACTTTACAAGGTTTTTTGGTTTTTTAAAAGAATTAAACTAAAAAGGCTCAATTGATACGCTTATGTAGACTATCCAATAACAAAAGAGTTTTAATATCCGCGCTTACATTGTCTTTCTATGGAGGCTTTGAATCAAAACACACATGATTCTTATATCGTCTAATAATTCGATTTGTTGTTTGAACAACCGCATCAAAGTACGAATAAGCCGATGAAACTAAATTTTCTAAAAATAAACCGGGTACGGTAAGGCATTCCCCACCAAGTCACAACCAAGATCTACATGTTGCTAGCAATTAGGCATTGAAAAAAACAAGTGATATCGCTATTAGAAATCTGTCGAGTATTAAAACTTATACCTCATAGCTAAATAAGCTATTTTTTTTGTTTTCATCAAAATATTTAGAATGTTACAAATTAACCTATGCTAATCTCATATAATATCTTATTTTTTTTAATCCATTGCATAATTTGCAACAGGAGTTGTTATTTAAAATATTTTTCATAGCTTTGAAATATAAATAATTGATTTCGGAAAGTTGTAAAAAATATGTTGGTAACATTTTGTTTAGAAATGATTTGTCGTTAATGACTTAATTCCAGTGGTAATACACAAATTTAGTAACGGATTTATGGTTTTTGGTTAATTCTCAATGACGGTCGCACTTTTTTAGTAGTGGATGTTTCAATTACATCATTAAATATCATGCACCACGTCGAGTTGAGGTCAATTCCATGTTTCTTTTTTTTAACCATGATTTCCGATCTTTTGGCTTACTAATCCACGGAATTTGAACTCATCGTCACACAAACTCAAACCAGGTAAAGCCCTCCCACCGGTGTGTATTTGTGTAATGGAGTCATTTTAACTTTAATGACCATTTTTGCCAAGAAGCTACAGATATGAGTTTTAATGGCTAGCTTGTATTCTAATAAACGTCCTAAACATCATAAATAAATTAAACTTAACCTATCAAAAGGAAGGAACCAAGTGTGAACTATTTATTAATGGATTTAAATTCCACCAAACACGAAAATAAATCCATGTTAGTCTGGGAGATACGAAGAGAAGAGAGGTGTCTTTCGGCGTATGTCCAAACAACTTTTTGACTCACACCTTCTACGGTCACCGCCGCCATCTCCTCTTCTTATAGCTTTAACTTTAATGTTGATAACTTATCAAAATTTTAACGCTAAAACCATACGTTGTATGTGACATGTTTTGATCATGAACGATGTCCTTCACTATATGTACGTCCTTCACTACATGTTTCTCATGTTAAATACAATGTATATGTGAAGAGGTAAAATATCGCTAGTCAGTAGATTCAAGCATATTAAGAAATACAGTATAGAGTAGTAAGATCCATTTCGAGGTTGTTTACACAAATACAATAAACAACCTAATTTTGCATTAGCGTTTTTGTCCTAGTTGAGGTGAAAAAACAAACAGAGATGGATGTTTTGGATACATGAATGAAGGTGACGCGGCCTGCTAACAAAAGAAGAAGAAGAAGCAGCACATTTTAAAATATAAAAGTAGAAAAACAAGCTATTAAAAAAGAAAACAATGTAAGTACTCTTGCACTCTTGCACACATCTAAAAGTAGATGGACGTATGATTCCAACTTCACCATATACTTTGGCCCCGATGAACAAACTTTTGAAACCACTAACACGAAGAATACAAAAAATCCAAATTGAAATATATACTAGACACTGCATGTATTCTACTATAAATTTAGCATCTTGATATGCTTGAATCTACTAACTAGCGATATTTTACAATTTACATATACAAGCTAAGAGCACAAGGTGAGAGGGAAGAGCGGATAACACGTTATTGGTATGCTACATCAGCGTCAACTCATCACCTACTCAATAATACACCAATAACTAAAATACCCTCCTACATAACACACCACTAACATGTTATTGGGTCCCACAAAATACCTCACTAAAAATACTCACTCACTCACAATACACACACAACATCACCAATGGCTTGAGCCATTCAAATGGCTTGGGGACCTTTGGCACACCAACGACACATAACACGGTATGATAATAACATATTATTGGTTTATAGTTGGGACGAATGGCATGTTATCGGTATCCTATACCGAGTGCTCTAAGCTAAGTGCAATGTCACTTTTAAAATAATAATAATAATAATAATAATAATAATAATAATAATAATAATAAAGGGAAAAAAAATGTTTTTGGATAGACGAATATACTTATCAAAATCAAATTTCGTTCAACCCACGCAGTTTCATTAATTCTAGAAAACTTACACTCAAGGGTCCGTTTGGTTGGGGTGTATGGGTATGGGGCTATGACTTTGAAAATCATTGATGTTGTTTGGTTGGTTATGGGGCCCACCACAATGGAATGAGGATACCCATATATGTAGGTTTCCTTATATATGATGTGCATGGGTGGTTTCTTCATACCATCAACTATCATTCTATTCTATATCAATACCCATACCCATTGTGATTGATAAGGACAAACCAAACGCATCCTAATGCACACATATTAGATGCGGTAATATGGGACCTAGATATATTAAAGTATTCTTTTTGAACTTGCAGTTGCAATCTTCTTAATTAGCTTCTTTATTCGCTCCTAGAGTATCTAGCTTGTTACTTAGGTTGCGATCCTTCATAAACGTTAAACTACATGCGATCACCTTACATTACATATTTTGTCCAAATTAAGATTAGTTTGATACCACAACTTTTTTATAAGACACTATACTTGGATGTTACTAAGCATTACAGTTCCTTTTTTTACGATTAATTTGCATATTACAAGTCTTGACATCATACTTTGTCCCCTAATTTGACCTTTGTGTATCATCAAGGATCATATGCATAAGCAAGTGAAAAAGGAAAGCCAAAAAGCAAAGTTTTGGTAATGTAGGATATGGTGGAGATCTAGTAGGGATCACTTACCTTAATATTTATTAATGTTTGCATATTCTTCCCCACCATATATGGGAATTAGAGGACAATCTCATTTTTTTTTTTTCTTTTTTTGTGTATGACCTAATTTTTTTGTCCTCAACATATCCACCAACCTCAATTGGGGCATTTTGTTTGTTATGGAAATAGTCCAAACAGTTGTATAAATGGAGTACATGTTTTGAAAAGAAACACAATATAGGGAATTACTGGATTAATTTCTTATTTTAGTTCTTCGAGATTTCCATCGATGTTCAAATACAGTGAAAGCTTGTTGAATCATGCTAGCGAGTAGTTCAAAACACGATCCGGTCGTATAGTTTATATTGGATTTATACCATATTTTAAAATAAGATCATCTTTTCATCTTTCACCAACTATGTGTGATGGCCAACATGAACTTTCATGATTCTACATTGGCGACTTGCTAATAGCCTAGTAAGCTTTCAGCATGTTATAATGTCGTGTAAAAGCAAACACTAAT
Organism: Chrysanthemum seticuspe; assembly: GCA_019973895.1. Taxonomy (NCBI): domain Eukaryota; kingdom Viridiplantae; phylum Streptophyta; class Magnoliopsida; order Asterales; family Asteraceae; genus Chrysanthemum; species Chrysanthemum seticuspe. The sequence continues at coordinate 111,846,906 of BPTQ01000009.1, read as the reverse complement.
ATATATTAAACTTTTTGGGAAGAAAGTTAACTGTGTTTTATAGGGTTTATCACTTTATCTCAATAGTTAATTGTCCAAATAAATATATTTTACGTGTTTAAGCTTTAAGCTTATAGTCGCTGTCATTTTCTTTCGTACACAATATTTTACCATAAAATAATCACCCTCAATGGAGAAAAAAATATTGACAATAATAAAGTCAAGCCTGTAGTTTAATTTGGTCATGGTGAGCGGTAACAAAGGACCAAGAGTAGATATAGAATGAGTATTTCTTAAGAAATGAAAAGCTATGAGTTTTGGGAGTTTTGATGTAAATGACTATTGATTGAGGACAAAAACTGTGATTTACCCTTTGAGCAGTTGGGATTTACCAGAAATCAAATTTTAGTACTCGTAAAATTCATAATTGTCTTGGAAAGTTAGTACAAACATCAATATATACAAACAAAGTTAAGTTTTGTTTCTTACGCTGTGTTCTCGAGTTCATTCATTAAAAGAAAAGAAGAGAAGAGAAAGAAGAGAAAAGAAGGGAAGAGAATCAATTTCCTTCCTCTTCCTCCCAAATCCGGAAAGAAGATAATCTACCAACAAAAACACTAACAACTTCCTTCCACTTCTTTCCACTTCTCTTCCTTTCTTCCCTATAAAAAATCTCGAGAATACAAATTTTTTCAGTTTCTTTCCTTTTCTTTTCCTTTCTCCTGTAAATTGATCTCAAGAACACAGTGTTAATGCACGTAACGATTTATTAAAATATAGTTGTCAGGATCCACTACTAGAAAAAATGTCATTAGCAATAATTATTTTAACAACGATAGAGAAATCGTTGCTAAATTGTGCATTTAACATCTAATTTTAGCAACAAAATTGTTAACAAGGTTACAATTTTTTTAGCAAAAAAAAAAATTAGTTGGTACTTCTACAAAAGATCATAAATATTTGTTGCTAATTTAGCAACCACTAAGCAATTTTTTTGCATTCTCAAATTAGCACTGGCCGAATTAGCATCAATTGATGCTAGTTGCTAATTCGATCGGTGCTAATCTTAGAATGCAACGAAATTGCTTAATCGTTGCTAAATTAGCAACAAATATTTATGGTCATTTGTTAAAAATACCAACTAATTTTTTTGTTGTTAAAATAAATAGCAACTTTGTTAACAATTTTATTGCTAAAATTAGATGGTAAATGCATAATTTAGCAATGATTTCTCTATTGTTGTTAAAATAATTGTTGCTAATGGCATTTTTTCTAGTAGTGATCCTGATCCTGATCTTAGGATCTTACGATTTTACGATACTGCAAAGCAAAAACGATCCGGATCCTACATAGGATCTTTGCAAGCTTAAGATCTTATAGAATCCCGATTTTGACCATACGATCTTACGATCTAATCCGATCCGATCTTACTTTTCTCGGATTACAAACTAAAAAACTACAAATTTATGGGTTGTTTGTTTGTAGAATACAAAAAACAAAATGTTATTCTTTTTAAACATTTTATAATCATAATTTAGGACAATATTTATATGAAACATTCATAGTATTTTGTGGTTATAATGTATTAGAATTTGTAGATTTGTATAAAATTACATAAACTATTAAGAAATAACATTAGAGTAGGATCTTAAGATCCCGATCCGATCTTACGATTACGATCTTGCAAAGACGAAAACGATACTGGGTAAGATCCCGATCTTGACAACCTTAGGTTAAACATCTAACTAAATATTCGTTAGAAAGAAAAAAACAAGGTATGTGTATTTTTAGTGTTGTGTGTATACATGTCATTATCTAGTGATTAAGAAAACAAGATTTAAACACGCTATGGTTAGGCGGCTAGGAACCCAAGACGCACAAGGTTTCGAATCATGTGGTCACCATGCTTCAACATGAATCACCAGGAATTAAAGAGGCGAAAGGTCTACTTTACTCTACCATGGTTCAAGATGTTCTTCGATTTTTGGAGTGGTATTTGTTTTAATTAGGTCAACTTTACTAGGTTTGGTTTCTTAATTTTGGTCGTTTGATATGGTTGTGTTCAAGTGTCTTTCAGGTGTAATTTTCTTTTAGGGGTAATAACCTTTTAAAGCACTATATTTGTAAAGAATGACAATTCTACGTAACGAACTAAAAAAATAACTCTTTTATACATTAATGTTTTAATTATATCATTTTACCTTTTTTTGAATTTTTTTCGAAATACTGTTTTTTTGAATTTTTTTTTCCAAAATATTTTTTTTGAATTTTTTTTTCGAAATTTTTGTTCCAAAGTTTTTTTTTCTGAATTTTTTTTTTCGAAATACTTTTTTTTCAATTTTTTTTCTGAATTTTTTTCGAAATTCTTTTTTTTTTCTTTTTTTCTGAAATAATTTTTTTAGAATTTCTTTATTGTGACATGCGATTTCTTTTTAGATTAAAAAAAAATTCTGATTTTTTTTTCGAAATTCTTTTTTTTTTTTTTTTAATTTTTTTCTTAAATATTTTGTTTTTAGATTTTTTTTTTGTGACATGCAATTTTTTATTTTTATTTTTTAAATTAAAAAAAATTTTGAAATTTTTTTTCGAATTTTTTTTTTTAAAACATTTTTCGAAGGGTAAAATGATCATAATATTTAAAGAAAGACAAAAATATCAACATTACTGTCTAAAAGAGTTATTTTTTTAGTTCGCTACGCATAACTGCCATTTTTGACAAATATAATGCTTTAATAGGTTATTAGCCTTTTCTTTTAATACAAACATGCAGTTCCAAAAAATAAATTACGATACGCAAGGTACATTGTCATTGTATGTAATGCGTACGATTTTGTGTCTAGAAATATTAGTAGAATATACTGAGCGAAACGTAAGAGCAAACTAAAACACTATTAGAACCTAGTAAGAAGGACATAAACAGTAATCTTAGTCGAGAATGATCATTTAACTTGTTAATCAGCATAAACACGACGTTAGAAAATATAGTAGCTGTACTTCCATTTGTTTAAATTGTTCAAAACTTATTATTCACTACAAAATGAGCCCCATGAATGATAAAAAAAACACTAGGTCCCCAAAATTTAATTGTTGGTGAATCAGTAAGAACTTGATTCTCATTTCTTAAGGGTGTCTATATTCTTTTATGGTTAGTTATCTTTGACTTCACTGACTGCCGTGAGTCTCTTATGAGGTCAATCAGTAATTGATGGAACTCTATAATATCCTACATTCCTACTTATCTTCAATGTAAACATGGGCTGGGTTAATGGGACGGTACCTAGTTTTTTAGATTGACCCCCTTTACTTTTTTTGTTTTGTTTTTTTTTGTTTTTTTTTTTTTTTTTATTTTCATAATTTTGTTTATATCAAAAAGCTATAAACCTGAAAATACGGAACTGTAAATATAAAGTTTAATAAGCCAAACGCTTAAAACTGTCAGAAATACAGAATAGAAACTGACAAAAATTGTGTTGTACTGAAAAAAATGAGGGGACAAAAAGAATATTCTTTATGATTTGACCTCATAAGGAGAGTTTATATAGTACAACCCGTAAACATTTTATTTTCACACTGTTTCATGGATTGGACTGAAACAAAACAAATAATTAAAAACATGACAATTATAATCAAAATGTTTTTCCAATGCTAGTATAATGCGCTTCCGAGTAATGATGGAGTACAGTATAAACCGCACAAAAATGAAGTTAAATAAGAGTGACGATGCATGTTCAAGAAACATTTTTCAATTATAATCAAGTGAATATTAACCACTAATTTTTCTATAAAAATAACTCAAACTAAAAAATAACATATTGTTATGACTCGTCCTCCTTTATTGATATGTTCCTTTATGCTTTCTTTTCTCTCATGTATATAAACAGGTTTATACTTTATAGTCATTTTATATTAAAATTGTATCACGCTTAAGTTGTAAGAACTATACTTATGTCGTTAAAGATGGTGGTGGTTGGAGGAAAAGTTTTTTGTCAAAGAAAATGATGTGGTTTTTTTGTGGAAAGCTCGATGTTTGTCGTGTGCTTGTTGATGGCTAATGTGAATATTTTGTTAGCAGACATTTTGTAGTTGGCTCAAGCTCATGATTTAAATGGTTCATTGTTACCATCAAGAAACATCTTTGAGAGGTCGCAGTTGATAGAAATACATGATGGATTCTAAAGAGAGAAAGTAGAAAGAGAAATGTGAAGAAAAGTGTTTATTACAAATGAATAAATGAAATGAAGTTACACTATTTTCCTACACCTTTCATGGAGAGTCATGAGATGTATTTATACGCCTTTTACAACACTAGTTATCCCCGTGTACAATATTAGTCCCTACGAGTGCAACTAGATTACTTATCTAGTTTAATTCACGTGTAAAACGTTATCTTCATAAAATAGCAAAGCTAACAATCTCCCTCCAAGATAGCGTCACACATGAATGGTTACAATGAGACCTATAAGTACATAATCAAAGTTAAATAACAATAACCAAAATTAGATAACAATGTTGACAATGTCGTTGAAAGGCAGAGCCTATGTAAACAAGATACTGAGGATGACTTGGAGTTCTCTCTTCCGATGATCTCGGATTTGATCTTTGGCACTGACGGCTATGATCTTTTCTAGCTCTGAACTCCTTATGCATCATGCATCATCCTTGAAGTTCCTTCTTTCGAATACTTCGGCATCGATCATGGTCCACTGAAGGCGCTGATCCTTGGAGCTCTGAACTTCATGTGATATAATGGTCTAGTTAGGTTATTACTCCCTCCTAACTAGTGAGCCTATTCTTTTCATCTACTCCCTCCCAATCTGACAACCCTTATTAAGTATCTTTAATCTTCTAATCACTCAGCAGATAAAGTAGACAAAACACTTGAATGTAGCACAATGGTTGTATGGTCAAGGAACATCGTATCAACATAACTCACATACGTTTGCATCTTAAGACCCGATGTACACATGAGTGAATACCGAAAAACCTACCAGAAAAATCAATGGTGTATATGCGTATAGTCCTTCTTCATTGACCCGATAAGTTCCCAAGTACACTGCTTCTCCCTCTTGATGGTTGCGAGTTATCGGAACCATCATAATATAGTGTACATGCCGTAAAATTAACTTGTACCGGAAGCAATATTAAAGCCATAACAGCCCGTTTAAGCATAAATCCATGAGTATATGTCGATCTATAACTCTTTTCTTTCTACGATCTCATCTCTTTCCTTCAACCTATAAGCGACCTCTTTAAAATTAAACCAGCTAGTAAAGACCACATATGGAGGGAATGGGATCCTCTCAAGTTGAGAGGTACAACTTGACTCAAGTTGGATAATTGTGAGCCATTGGATTTGATCCAGTGATTCAAATCAAAATAATTGCTTTTGATTTAAGCCGTTGGATCAAATCCAATGGCTCATAATGCCCCAACTTGATTAAATTTGTACCTCTCAACTTGAGAGGATCCTATCCCCATATAGAGACTACCTAATATAACCAATCTTAAAAATGAAGTAAACACCCTAACTTTGTGACTTGATGCTTGTACTAGAGGTAGTGCTTGAAATATTCGCCTATTGAACAATCCACAACTTCGTGTGACACTAAGTACTACAACGTAACTCCTTAAAGTGATAGTTATACACTGTGAGCACTACAACGTAACTCCTTAAATTAGGTATAACTAGATATTTAAGTCTTAATCACTATAAAAAATGCCCAGACAAGTTATCTTGAGACATGTAACCAACCAACCAACGTCTCTAAGATAAATAAGTACACCCGTGAAATGTCACTTCAATCCCAAATAAGCAATATCGTATAAAAACTCCGTAGTTACAAAAATCTCATACTAGCCGTTGTCATTTGATTGTGATTCTTGATCAGGATATTTTTAGCTATATGTGGTTTGTTTTGAAATGGGATAAATTGGTGTTAATTAAGATAGTGAAACGATAAAACGAATCATGTTTGATAAGTGTAGACAAATAATATCCGATGTGTTTTTGGTGTATGCGTTAATTATGTATATACCACCTATTCCGCATATCGAACTAGGGTTTTGTATTTTAGATATTAGGTGAAATCTTAAGAAACTTAGAAGAATTCCACTACTTGAAGCACGGTAAAAACCTTAGAAATTCAGAGGAATTTGGTGAACACAAAATTCGGAGAACCCAAAATTCGGAGAATTTTGGTTTGTTCCAAATTCGAAAATACACTTCTTTTACTGAGTATTAGAACCAAATTCGGAGTAACACAAGCTCGGAGACCCAAAACTCAGAGGATTAGGGTTTCATAGCTCAGAGAAACGCCAAACTAAGAGACATCATCTGAAATTCGGAGAAAAGCATACCAAATTCGGAGAAATGCATACAAAACTCGGAGAAACTCATAAAAATCATACTTTTCTGATAAAAATCCCAAAAAAAACACATTTTTCACCACAAAACACCACGATTCACCCCAGTTAGCTCTGGTACCACTGGTTATCATCAAGAAACACCTTTGGGAGGTCGTGGTTGATGAAAATGTGTAAAGTCCCGTTTAAGCCCATCTAGGATATTGTAACATTGATTTTCACAGCGGAATAATAAGAACAAGACTAAAATAGACCGTTGGTCCCTAAACTTGTCAATCCGCTTCGTGTTGGGACAAACCTGGGCATTATCATTGCCACAGGTCCAAAACTTGGGTTTTTAATGCCAAACTAGTCCTTTGACAAAGTCAATGTCTGATTTTTGTTTTGTAGTCGAGGGTATTTTAGTCCATACACATTTATACTTTGATAACACATTTATATTTTAGCCCTTCATGTTTATACTTTGATACCTTAGCATTATTCACAGCTTCTCGTCATTGTTTGCATAGTTACTTGTTGCTATTATCAACAGTTATAGAATCCATGTTGCCTTGTATTTTACTTGCTATTATTATCAACAACATATATGATATAACATCAATGCAAAGCAAACACACATTTTTCAAGAGATCACAAAAGAAAAGAGATAGAAATGGTATTCTCTATAAAGTGTTTGTGTAAGCTCCCGGAAAATTTCAATGTACTTAACGCTTTAATCAGGAATTTAACACGATCTATTTCGTCATGAAATTTTCTAAACATCACATTTGCATATCATTTGGCATATGCATGATCAACGCAGCTTGAGCGTTCATAAAAGATACCGTTGTGATCTAAATAAAATTCCCCACGACTTTGATAACCTTAATATACGCAGCGAAAACGTAAAAATTTGTAAAAAAATACGAATTTAAATATAGTTAAAATATATTCAGATTCGTATTGGGCCTCGCAATTCATTGGACTTTTCACCACTTAAACCCAACCTGTTAACGGGCCTTAAAACCGAATCAAACCCACACCCGTGATTCCTTTGGGCCTCGTTACCCAAGTCGAGCCCAACTCATTTATCTCCTTGGGCCTTGTCTTGCGTCCAATCCAACAAGCAAACCCAACATTTTTTTCTTTTCCTTGGGCCTCGCTGCCGAGCCCAACCCACCCATGTTTTGGCTTGGGTCTCGTTCATGTCACATGACCCACGAATATGTATTTGAGGATTTGAGGATTAAAATGTTTTGTGTTCTTTCTGTCATGACCAAACGAGATCAACTTAGCCAAGACAAAAACCAAACTAAACTTGAGACATTTTGGTCTCATACCTTGCGTATGGGAGCAAAAAGAGGAGACCAAATCCTTCACTTAGCTAACCTAGATCAATATTATACTCACCCTAGGACCATTTGACCAACTTTGACTTCATTAACCATCAGATAATGTGTTTAGAATGAAATGACTAATCAAGAACATGCTCCTAAGTGGTGCTACAAGTATGCACGCCTAGAGACACAACCCAAACCATGGCCAAGTTCAATGTAACACATGTCTAATAAGATTAGGAGTAGGAGAACTAAGGGATTTAAAAATTTAAAAGCCATGCTTGTATCCCTTTTAAAACATGCGACAAGCACACACACATACATCACTTGAACTCCCAAAAACTCATACACATCTCACCCTCACTAAACACCCACTTTGGTTCGAAGAAGAAACAAAAGGAAAAGGAACGAAACAAGGGACTTTGTGAAAGTCATAAGGGTACTAGAAATCGTGTAGTGTTATAAGGAGAACACGGGGTATTGAGTTCAAACCACCTTCTTGACATCTTATCCCCACTCAATCGAGTGTAGTAAGTCTTCATCAAACTCATTTTGTTTCCCACTCATTTCATATATTTATGCACGAATAAATGTTATATCACACGTTAAATAGTTAAACGCACCATGAAACCTAGTGACCCACCAGTTACACGTATCTCATGTCGAAAACAAGTTACAATAATCTCTTAAAACCTTAGAGCCACTCGTACGCCCTTAGGTTATACGCAAAAACTATGATAAAGCCCATTAAGCCCACAACTTGTCCAAGTAAAGCCCAACCCGGCCCAATATGATAAAAATAAGCTAATAAGCTAAAGAAATAAGCTAGGAATAAGTTTGTACTAGTTACACAAAGTTTTCGTTTATTTCAAAAGTATTTCGGACCAAATTTGCAAAACAAATGAATTTCGGGTTAAAAGCGTAACATTTAAAAAGTTAAAGGTTCATATATTACGTATATAAACATGCATGAAAAGTTAAGGGACCAATATGCATTTTTTCGAAAGTAAAAGGGGTATATATACGTGCATGAACACGCTTGAAAACCACAAGGACCGAATGTGTAATTAGCCTAAACTAGTTATAATTAAAGTTTAGGGTGAAAAGTGTACATTGGAAAAGTTAAAGTTTAAAACGTATAAAAATAAACTTGGAGGGCTGTTTTTGTAAATTCAGTTTTACCAAGGGTTAAAGTTGTCATTTCTGAAAGTTTTGGTATGAAATATAATTCGGGTGGAAAGTGTCATTTTCTAAAAGTCCAAGGACTAAACTCGTACTTTTTGTAACTCGAGGATAAAAAGTGTAAATTCGGGAAAAGTTTAGAGAAACTTATAAACCCATCCTAATTACGTAAAAACAAGTATTTTGATCTTATGAGTATTTTATTTCGGATAACGTTAAAGGTATTACTTATATATATATATATATTATAAGATTATAATTATATATATATCAAATCCGATAAAACACACGGGGAATTCATTCAAATACGTTAAAATACTCAACAAATCTATTAAGATCACAACGGGGGAACATTTCACTTATGCGTAAGTGAGGATAATTAATTAAGACGATGTAGCACATAAATTAACTTAAAACGTTAATCACGATCGCACACTATTGGATTGGACAATCCAATGATCTATTGAATAAGAATATTCAATGCTCTATTATTTTGGTCGCGGACCAAAATGCTCATTTACTGAGACTCGCCATCTCATCATTTTAGGTTTCGAGTTGGAACCTCCGCTACATTGTGCTTGATCTTTTTGTGCGTGTGCATTATCATCAAGGTGAGTTCATAGCCTCGATTTTACTTTATTTTTATAAACCCCGCGAGGGAGATACATGCTCTAAACTAGAACACAAGGTTTTTCATAAATGCTCCATCTTCTTGATTATTGGTACTGCCTAAGTATTTAGCCACAAGTCCCCTGATCATGAACCATTAGTCACCGCGAGTGAACGTAGATATCGTGAATAGTACTATGGGGATTAACGAACCCCGTTTCGGTTATAGAGAAATAACCGGGGCGCACCATATCGAATTTCTTTAGGTAATTGGCTATTACCTCCTTTGGGGCATACTTTCGTACACTGGTAATTCGGTGTATGCAGTTGAGTCTTGGTTTCATGAGCTTAGTGCATAATAATCTGTGATATTTTCTTATGATATTGTTAGTTTACAATGATCATGATCTTATACTTGTGTTCAACTTATTTTAAACCTATGGACTTCACTCAACATTTTTGTTGACCTTTTTAAGCATGTTATCTCAGGTAATCAGTGAAGATTATGACCAAGGTGCAGAACGGGGCATGGCAAGGCTTATCTGGTGGTGTAAAACATAAAAGTTATCATTTCTTTCAAACTCATGATCTTTCTTTTGGGAAAAACACTTGATCTATTTACAATGTTTTGTAACAAACTATGAGTTTTCGATGAATGATAACTATTTTAATAAAACGTCTCTTTCGAGTCGTTTTCTATAATTATTGACTATGATCTCCATTCAAGTAACAACCGAATTAGTCTTCCGCTGTCATTAAGATTTTCGGGGGTGTTACAGTTTGTAAGTTATAGTAAATCAATAAACCATTAGCTTACATGAACTCACCAAACATATTGAGAACTAGACTAGTTCTGCCTCTCATCTGTGGTTCAATATTTCGGCATCAAGACTTCTTCAACAAACAGGTTCACAATAACAACACTTAAAAGTGGTTGTAATCTAATTATCACCTTAGAATTGTTCATTTATACATAATAAACCATCTGTAACTTGTGAACCTGTTGAGGCCTTATTGAGAAAGAATCTTAAGATTGACTAGAAAGTCCTGTGTTTATTTGTCTTTGAGATCGAGCTGCTTTACCATCTGCAAGACCAGACGGTTTAATTTTCGACACTCCATTAAAAGAGTTTGAAAGACCTCCAACATTATTTAATAATTTTCTACCACCACCTAATCGCCTATTCTCATCGGTCAATGATGACCCTTTTGACCTTAGTGAAGTCAAAGATTCTCTATTGAGCCTTGGACCAGTATCCTGCGTTCGTTGAGTTTCCTGGAAATCCACTCGAATGAGATGAAAGACGACCATTCTTGCAGCTCGCACCTCCATCATGAAGGCTTCTTGTGAGTTTCTGACAGGAGGATCATTAACCTGTATGATACGTAAATGTTAACAATGTCACTTGGTTTTTAAACATGAAATTTAGAAACAGAGTCACACGGTCAATTAATCAATATTACCCCCCAGAAAGACATTTTGGTACAAACATGACAGTCACTCAATTTAATCCTAAACAGAACCCTATCCATATGCATTTGGTTTGCAGTCAAAAATCACAGCAGGCATGTATCAAATAGCATAGGCATAGTTGAACAAGAATGGATTTCTAGACACAAATTTTAAGGTACATATGGACGTTCCCAGTTTATGGGCGGCAAACACATTCCCTTAAACTCAGACCCTTAAACTAAATATACCACACCACATTATCAGACACATAACCTCAAACCAAACAGCCACATATTAAAATCATGTAAAAGTATAAGTGCTATGTGTTTGCACACATTAAGGACATACCCTGGCAACATTAACAACACTGTTGAAATTGTCAATGATGCTTCCAATGTCATTGTCAACTCTCTGCTGCAACGGTTTATGCTTTTGAGCAGCCGTGGCGGCGGCAGCAGCTGTGGGACCACTTGCCCCACTTGTACCTCCACCTGCCCCTACTTTGTTCATTGTAAAACTTGATGTGCTTCTTGCCGCACCATTCACACAGAAAAGACCAGTCAGTGTATGAGTAACAGTGCTCAACACGAGCAGAACAAAATCATCACAAATACAAACTAAACCCAACTTTTTTTGAATTTTTTTAGATATATGGACTTATAACACTATTGACACAAAAGTTAAACCGAAACCACCGCTGCCTAAAATTTCATTCAAAATTGTAGTTATGTGATTTGGCTATCGATGAGTATTTGATAACTTCCATTATTTCAGATCCCAAAACCACACGAGCTAGAATGCCGAATTCTATGGGTAGAGGCTTCCAATTGCTATTGTTTAGCAGATTCTAAACAATGATTGTTTTAAGTATAAAAAGCTTGTTGGGAATCTGCTAAAAAAAATCTGCAATCTATTATAATTAACATAGGATTTGTAAATTGGGGTTATCTGTTTCAAGGTAAAATTTTGCTTCTTAGTAATTTGTGTCATACAGGTTATTTGGATTGGCGTACTGGGGAGATGATGATTTGGGGAGATGATGACCAGGATGATGTTGGGGAGATGATGATTTAGGGAGATGAATGATTTGGGGAGATGATGACGAGGATGAAAGATGAAGGGCTAAAATATAAATGTGTTATCAAAGTATAAATGTGTATGGACTAAAATACCCTCGACTACAAAACAAAAATCAGGCATTGACTTTGTCAAGGGACTAGTTTGGCATTAAAAACCCAAGTTTTGGACCTGTGGCGATGATAATGCCCAGGTTTGTCCCAACGCGAAGCGGATTGACAAGTTTTGGGACCAACGGTGTATTTTAGTCTAAGAACAAGAATCAAAGTTACTCCAAGGTTTTCTTTATTTACTATAAACTAACAAACCCTAAGCGTTTTACAAACCCTGCGCCTAGGAACACACATACACACCTTTTGTCTTTACATCTTGCTTGATCTGCTAAAAACTAATCACCTACATCTCTTTATATAATCGATATTAGGTTTACAAGACTTCCATAGAAAGCCAACTAAGAAGATAATATCAAATCTTTTAAACTTTAAATATTATCTTCTAAGTATTCTATTAATACAAGAAGATCTTCCAGCTTTTATTTCTTCTCCCCAAATATCCAAAGCTGTCATATCAAGTTCTTGTAGTTTTGTAATTATCAAATTATAATTCCCAGCAATCTTCCCATATTTGATATTACAAAATAACTTCCCCTTGAACTAAGATTTTCTTGAACATGTCACCACATATGATAAGTTGCAACCCTGGTCCCAACTTCCCCTTTTTTTAATCATCAAATAGAGGCCTTGCAACTTGAATAATACCTCCCCTCAAGTGATGCATGTAGATGGCTTTATGTAATTATTACTAATGAAAAAAACTGAATATAACCAATTGATGAAGAAGTTGAATTTCCCAAACTTGTGTCTTATGTCTTGTACAAACCACGTGACTATGAACTCATACCTGATGATATATGAATAGACTTCGATCTCTTGATAAAATCCTCATCTTCAATGAGACACTGAGCACTACAACGTAACTCCTTTAAGTGACAGCAAACTCTACTTGCTAGATTTACCATGTCTTAGCCACAACATGAACGTACGAACAAGTTATCTTCAAAGTGTAACACCCACTTTGAGAGATGATAAGAACGCGCACCTGTGAAACTCAACTACAACATCAAATAAATGATATTCAACCTTCTTCGTAATCACATCTTCAAATAATGAATGAAAAATATCTAAGTGCAATAACATCATCATCTCTCATGTAACTGTTGCCTCATCCGGCGATCTACGCGTATTCCTCATCTGTCTCGTTGCCCAGCAATGAACACCAAAGGTACTCTTGTCACATAATCGATTAAAAAGTCATTGCACCAAACAAAATTCATAAATAGCCATCGTCAATCGGGATAAAAACATGTGTGTCGTCAAACCAAAAATATAATAATTACTAGGTTTCATCATTGAATAAAAATTCAACTCACCAATACTAGTAATTAACTAACCGTATTAACCTTCAGACGACCAGACTTAACATCGTGACCACCAATATTAACTTTCAATCGAACAGTACCAGACTTAAGTAAACCAGTACCAGACTTAATATAAGAACCAGAATTAACTTGTACTTGGGCTGAGTATGAGACCAATACAAACTGTCTCGAACAGAATTAACACCAAGCGAGACCAGTATTAATCATTTGACCACATTAATAACTGATATCACAAATATATGCCGCAACTAACATCACTTTGTCCAATACAAACGAAATAGAATGTGATAGCCCACGTGATCGACAAAATACTGCCCAATGTTACTAGCAGTAGATAGCTCATAGGTCCCATCGTGATAGCCAAACAAATTCTAACTCGTGGGTCCCAGCATAGATACATGAAATAAGCCTAGCATTTTACTCCCACGTGATTGATCAGCACAAGTGACAAACAATGACCCACTCGGATTTAACTCCCCACGTGAAGTCAAAACACAATTCATATTAAATCATTAATAACGCACCAATGAGATCTTGGGACCAGTACTTAAATTGAAACCAGTATAACGCTTGAGATCAGAATTAACGCGAACCAGACTTAAATCATGGGACCAAAATTAATGCTTGCAATCAAACAGTATTAATTTTGCACAACAAGCACGTCACTTTCAAATTTAGTTGTTGTCTTTCACATGACCCGTATTAAATTGTCGTATAAGATTTGACGTCACCAACTTGTAGGTCCAATTCATTCAATACATAGTATTAGTACAAACCAGTACTAACAAAACATGAGACCAGTACTAACTTTGAGAATGCGAATTGTTGACCTCCTAAAAAGTCTCCATTGACCTACTATCTTCTTCAAATCTGCAACTTAGCACCATAAAACCTTGAATAAACCCTAGCTATCACGAGCCACCCTCTCTGATACCAATTGTAAAGTCCCGTTTAAGCCCATCTAGGATATTGTAACATTGATTTTCACAACGGAATAATAAGAAAAAGAATCTAAGTTACTCCAAGGTTTTCTTTATTTACTATAAAGGGTTAATATACACAAAAGTTACTAAAGTTTACGAAAAATTTGTCCTAAGTCACTAAAGTTTTTTTGTTGTTATTCAGGTTACTTAAGTTAACGGGTTTATTATACGGGTAACCCAACGTTTAATACAGTGACATTCTTGTTACTACGAGGGTGGGCAACCGAATGATTTACCGGTTCCCTTGTCCACGTCATCACAATAGTTTGAGATGTTACAAGCAAGTTACTATAGTTCACGGGGTTTATTAAATAGGTTACTGAACTTTTTAAAAAAAAGTTACTATCTGTTTTTATACATTTATATATGTTTTATCTGTTTTCGGTTTTTTTACATTTTTCTCCATTTTTGTACGTTGTTATACGTTGTGTACGTTTTCTTTGTTGTCGTTTTTTTTACGTTTTACCACATTTTCGTACGTTTTTGTATATTTTCGTATGTTTTTTTACGTTTCTATCCGTTTTTATACGTTTGTGTATGCATTTCTCTGTTGTCGTACCTTTTTTTACATTTTTGTACTTTTTCGTACATTTTTGTATATATGTTTGTCCATTTTCGTACATTTTTTATGTATTTATTCTTTTTTATATGTGTGTGTACGTTTTTCTCTATATCTTTTTACGTTTTCATACATTACTGTATGGTTTTGTACATTTTCTTTCATTTTCATACATTATTTTACGTTATTCTACACCTTTGTATGTTTTATACGTTTTTATGTTTTATATGTTTTATACATATGTATATTTTATATGTTTTATCCGCTTTTATACGTTTGTATGTTTTTATGTTCTATACGTTTTATCTTCTTTATTACGTTTGTATGTGTTTATACGTTTTTACGTATAAAAATGTAAGAAAACCTATAACAACGTCCAAAAACGTATAAAATATCCAAAAATATATAATAATGCATAAAAACATATCAAAACAAAAAATTACTTCCAAAAAAGTCTAATAACGTCCAATTATGTAAAAAAAACATACAAATGTGTGCAAAATTGTAAAAAAAACGTGCAAAAACAGACAAAAATGTAAAAGAATGTAAACGTATAATAATGCCAAAAAGTTGTTGTAAAAAAACGTATAAAAATATACACAATTTTAGCAACTTATTTGTATATTAACTTACATGTTAAAAAATGTTAACGTATAGTAACTTAAATGAGCATTTTGGCAAACTTTAGTAACTTATTTGTATATTCACCCATTTTTTTAATATAAATGAAATCCAAAATATTTGCCACGTAGTATTATTACCGGTAATTCTAGGTTACCAAAACAAGAGTAACAAATATAACCGGTCACAATAAGTTGAGTAACCTGAATAGCAACAAAAAAACTTTAGTGACTTAGGACAAATTTCCCGTAAACTTTAGTAACTTTTGTGTATATTAACCCTACTATAAACTAACAAACCCTAGTCGTTTTACAAACCCTAAGCCTAGGAATACGCACACACCTTTTGTGTTTACATCTTGCTTGATCTGCTAAATAATGACCTACATCTCTTTATATAATAGAGATTAGATTTACAAGACTTCCACAGAAAGCTAACTAAGAAGATAATATCAAATCTTGTAAACTTTAAATATTATCTTCTAAATATTCTATTGTCACAAGAAGATCTTTCAGCTTTTATTTCTTTTCCACAAATATCCAAAACTGTCATATCAAGTCCTTGTAGTTTTGTAATTAGCAAATTACAATTCCCAACAAAATGCATGATAAATTCTAGAGAGAGAAAGGTGAAGAAAAGTGTTTATTATAAATGAATAAATGAAATGAAGTTACACTATTTTCCCACACCCCTCATGAAGAGTCATGAGGGGTATTTATAGGCCTTTTACAATACTAGTTTTCCCCGTGTATAATATTAGTCCCTACGGGTGCAACTATATTACGTATCTAGTCCAATTCATGTGCAAGGCGTTATCTTAACAAAATAGTAAAGATAACATTCAATCTATATCTATTTATGTATCATTGTTCGGTATTAATGAGATATACGAGTTTGGTAAACCTACATGGTATCACGCCTAAAACAATATGATCCTTAAACCCTAATTTTTTTTTCACTTACTGCTGTTTCAATCGATTGCTTTTGTTGGTAGATCGTTGGTTTCAAGATAATCAAACGCCGATTTTATTATCTTACGTTTATCGATAGCTTTGTTTGATAGCCAGTAAATCATGTGTTTTAGTTGTTGCTCTATTGTTTGTTGTTGGAGTAACAAAGCTCACCCGTCGATTTGTTGCTTAGTTGTTGCTCTATTGTTTGTTGTTGCTCCACTCATTAACTGGTTACTAGACAACTCTTAACTCTCATCATTCCATGTGTACTTTAACGATCCATAACCGTAATATTACTACAACCTTGCGATCCCTAAAACCATTACTATGACTGGTGACGTCACTCCTCAACCTATGATCTTGCTCTCTAACAAACTTATGACCATACCCAATATCACAAATATCATCCCGGTCAAGTTGGATATTGATAAGATGAATTACTCATCTTGGATATATTTTTTCAATAATCTATGCGAAGGTAATGACATATTGGAACACATCTTGGGTAAGTCCTCTAATGAGGTAGCCACGAGCAACCCCTTGCCTCATACCCCCGAATGGTTGAAGGTTGATACAATTATTCTTTCTTGAATCTTCATGACTTGTTCCAAAAATCTTCAACAATGTCTTGTGGTTAAGGATCTTCAAACGACTAAGGAAGCTTGGGACCTTCTTGCCGACATCTTCCATGACAATAAGCTTACTCTCTCGATTACATTGAAAGCAGAATTGCAGTCTTTCAAGCTTGGTGATTTGAGCATTGATGGCTATTTTTGGAAGATTGAGTCCATTGGTATTATTTTAACTAGTCTCGGGTCGCCTATCTCTAATGATGATGTGGTTACGTTTGCTCTTAAAGGGTTACTTGATAAGTATGAAAATATATCCACTATCACTGCTCATCGGGAACCCTTTCTTGATCTCAAGACGGTTCGATCTATGTTCACTACCGAAGAAATGTTGATGAAGTCGCAGGCTCATGCTACCAAAATTGATTCTACATCCTCTTCGCCTATGGTTTTAATGGCTAAAACCGGTGCTAATAATTGGCATCCTAATGTTGGAACAAAAAAGGTAAATAAACCTAGTTTAAGTTTTAATAAAGGTTTTTATTGTTTTGGTGATCGCTATAAGTTTTTTCACAATTGGGTCAATGGGAATTCGTCACTTTGTTCGAGTAGTAATGGCGGGGATAGCTCTATGTCACCAAACAAATGATGCAACTCATCCAAACTAAACAAACCCTTTTGGCAAACCTAGGTTGTGGTACTGTTCATGTTGGTACGGGGCAAACTAATTCAACAGGAGAAAACAAGCATGTTTTAACACCACATGCTTTGCATGTTACTCCCACTGTTGGGTTTCGAAGCACACCTGGATTTTTCCTTTTTCCTGCTCAGCACAATATCTCCTCGCTAGTACAATGCCGACCCAAATCCTTGTGTTAGGATTCCATTTAATGACTCAATGCCCGTTTGCATCACATACCACAACACTGGGTCCATTGGGCTCCTCGGGTTCTATGAGATAGGTGGGTAATACTGGACAGTTGGGTCAACAACTTGGACAACAATCGGGTTAGCGATTATGATGGGACAACCGAGTTCTATAACAACCTGAAAAAAATCCGAAATGACAATTGAAAATTGATATGAATAAAACCTAAAGTTAAACTACATGTTATGAAGTAAACTTTCAAAATATGATACACTAACATAAGTCATATATAATTTCGGCACAATATATAACTCCTAAGTATATCACACGACTACAAGTCCTATAGGGTTCCAGTTTTAATAAAAACTTGTACAATACTTAATTAGGATATTGTGATAATAATTATAATTTAGATTATGGAAAAGATTCTCTGTTTGACTTCTTTGATTTTATTTTGATTCTCTTATGATTCATTGTGCTTGCTCCTTATGATATATGATTTTGTTCAGCAGATCCCATTTGATTTCTTTTCGTACATTCATTACGATTCAGATGTTTGTTTCGTTTATATCTGTTCACTGCGCTTTTTAAGGTCAGCCGCGTTTCTTTCCACGCGGCAGGTAATAAGCAGGATGTTGGGCATTGATGGGCTGAGAGTAGAAGCTTATGAGTGGACCAACCTTACCTGGTTTTTTATCATTCTGGACTTAGTTTGGAGAAATTTTGTTTTGGATATTTTATTTCTTTTGGACATGTTGGATTATGTATTTTTCTTTTGAAGTCATTTCGTTTATATGACTTGGTACTCTATTTAATAAGACTTCTGCTTGCGTATAATGCTTTACATGACACCATAATGTGGCATTTCGACCCTTGACGGGTTGGGGTGTTACAATTATGGTATCAGAGCCTAGGTTTTGTCCTGTAGAGCTTAGGCTATGACCTGTGAGGATTTGGGTAGACATTAGGCTTCCTTTTGCTATGCTCTCTTCCTTTTGTTATGATCATTTCCTTCCGTATTTTGATCTTATACTCTTTTTGGTCTTGCTGATTCATTTGTTAATCGTTCAGATGGTGACTACATGTAGGACAGATGATGGTAGTTCAGATCCTGCCTTTGCTGCTATTGTTGCTCGTGAAGTTGCTGCATTGTTACCGGATCTCACCGTTCGTATCACAAATGAGATCTGACAAAACATGGCGAGTGGTTCAGGTGGTTCTGGTGGTGGAGCTCAGACCACCATTAATACATGGCTAAAGAGGTTTGGTAAGCAAAAGCCTCGATGGTTTAACTCTGCGTCCAGTCCAGTTGAGGCAGAAAACTAGATTTCGCATATTGAGAAGATTTTTGAAGTTTTAGGGTGTGATGACGAGTTCAAAGCTCGGATTGCTAACAATAAGTTTGAGAGAGATGCTCTTAGTTGGTGGAAAGTGTATAAGCATGCTAATGGCGGTGATACTTTTGTAGCAACTTTGAATTGGGCCCAGTTCCGTGATACTTTCTTTCTTCAGTATTTTCCGAGGTCTGAGAAATAGAAGTTCGAGAGAGAGTTTCATTCAATTCATCAGTTGGAAAGGGAAAATAGTTCTGAGTTCATGAAGAGTTTCCTTCGTTTGGTTGCATTCTTAGGGGACAAGGCAGGTACCCAGGAAAAACAGGCTAGGAGTTTTAAGTAGGCACTCAGGATGATATTTTAGATAGGATTGTGAATACCGAGTTTGAAGATGTGGCACAGGTTTCCAACGCCGCCCGTAACATTGAGATCATGCATGAGAAGGGCGAGATAGGGTAAAAAGAGAAATCGTGACGGAGATCGTGTGCGAGCAGTTCAGGAAAACAATCAGCGAAGTAATAATTCGAGGGGTAATGATCAGCGTGGTTATGACAGGTATGGCGACAACAACAACGATTAGAGGTCGTGACGCGACAGAGGCATCAGTCTCGTGGTTATCAGCAGAATCGTTCTTCGGGTTCGTCCAGTCAGAGGGGTGGCACAGATCATGCTTCGTCTAGTGCTTTTGTTTCTTGTGGAAAGTTTCACCCTGAAAGGACTTGTTATAAGGCTATGGGTGCATGTTTCTCTTGTAGATCGACTAAGCATATGGCTAGGGAGTGCCCTAAGCATCGGGTAAAAGGAAAGTGAGTTCGTGGTTCATGGTTCCTTTATTTTTATTTTGATTTGTGGGGGTATTATACCCATTCTATTATGCGTTTTGATACTCGCTTTATGCTTCTTGATCATTTGTACATATCTATTGTTCGTTTGAAGTTTAGAATTTATTTGATGAAGTTTCCTATCGTTTGGCTTTACCTTCATATTTGTTTTGTATTCATGATTGTGTTTCATATAATTATCATCCACTGTGTATATGTTTCGTATCCGCTAGATCAGATTCGTGATGATCTATCTTTTGTTGAGGAGATTGAGGCTATCTTAGACCGTCAGGATCAGGAAATGAGAAATAAAACCATTCTGGTTTTGTACATTTTCGTTCATTTTCATACATTATTTAACGTTTTTATACGTTTTCATACTATTTTTACGTTATTCTACACCTTTGTATGTTTTATACGTTTTTATGTTTTATATGTTTTATACATATGTATATTTTATATGTTTTATCCGCTTTTATACGTTTGTATGTTTTTATGTTCTATACGTTTTATCTTCTTTATTACGTTTGTATGTGTTTATACGTTTTTACGTATAAAAATGTAAGAAAACCTATAACAACGTCCAAAAACGTATAAAATATCCAAAAATATATAATAATGCATAAAAACATATCAAAACAAAAAATTACTTCCAAAAAAGTCTAATAACGTCCAATTATGTAAAAAAAACATACAAATGTGTGCAAAATTGTAAAAAAAACGTGCAAAAACAGACAAAAATGTAAAAGAATGTAAACGTATAATAATGCCAAAAAGTTGTTGTAAAAAAACGTATAAAAATATACACAATTTTAGCAACTTATTTGTATATTAACTTACATGTTAAAAATGTTAACGTATAGTAACTTAAATGAGCATTTTGGCAAACTTTAGTAACTTATTTGTATATTCACCCAATTTTTTAATATAAATGAAATCCAAAATATTTGCCACGTAGTATTATTACCGGTAATTCTAGGTTACCAAAACAAGAGTAACAAATATAACCGGTCACAATAAGTTGAGTAACCTGAATAGCAACAAAAAAACTTTAGTGACTTAGGACAAATTTCCCGTAAACTTTAGTAACTTTTGTGTATATTAACCCTACTATAAACTAACAAACCCTAGTCGTTTTACAAACCCTAAGCCTAGGAATACGCACACACCTTTTGTGTTTACATCTTGCTTGATCTGCTAAACTAATGACCTACATCTCTTTATATAATAGAGATTAGATTTACAAGACTTCCACAGAAAGCTAACTAAGAAGATAATATCAAATCTTGTAAACTTTAAATATTATCTTCTAAATATTCTATTGTCACAAGAAGATCTTTCAGCTTTTATTTCTTTTCCACAAATATCCAAAACTGTCATATCAAGTCCTTGTAGTTTTGTAATTAGCAAATTACAATTCCCAACAAAATGCATGATAAATTCTAGAGAGAGAAAGGTGAAGAAAAGTGTTTATTATAAATGAATAAATGAAATGAAGTTACACTATTTTCCCACACCCCTCATGAAGAGTCATGAGGGGTATTTATAGGCCTTTTACAATACTAGTTTTCCCCGTGTATAATATTAGTCCCTACGGGTGCAACTATATTACGTATCTAGTCCAATTCATGTGCAAGGCGTTATCTTAACAAAATAGTAAAGATAACATTCAATCTATATCTATTTATGTATCATTGTTCGGTATTAATGAGATATACGAGTTTGGTAAACCTACATGGTATCACGCCTAAAACAATATGATCCTTAAACCCTAATTTTTTTTTCACTTACTGCTGTTTCAATCGATTGCTTTTGTTGGTAGATCGTTGGTTTCAAGATAATCAAACGCCGATTTTATTATCTTACGTTTATCGATAGCTTTGTTTGATAGCCAGTAAATCATGTGTTTTAGTTGTTGCTCTATTGTTTGTTGTTGGAGTAACAAAGCTCACCCGTCGATTTGTTGCTTAGTTGTTGCTCTATTGTTTGTTGTTGCTCCACTCATTAACTGGTTACTAGACAACTCTTAACTCTCATCATTCCATGTGTACTTTAACGATCCATAACCGTAATATTACTACAACCTTGCGATCCCTAAAACCATTACTATGACTGGTGACGTCACTCCTCAACCTATGATCTTGCTCTCTAACAAACTTATGACCATACCCAATATCACAAATATCATCCCGGTCAAGTTGGATATTGATAAGATGAATTACTCATCTTGGATATATTTTTTCAATAATCTATGCGAAGGTAATGACATATTGGAACACATCTTGGGTAAGTCCTCTAATGAGGTAGCCACGAGCAACCCCTTGCCTCATACCCCCGAATGGTTGAAGGTTGATACAATTATTCTTTCTTGAATCTTCATGACTTGTTCCAAAAATCTTCAACAATGTCTTGTGGTTAAGGATCTTCAAACGACTAAGGAAGCTTGGGACCTTCTTGCCGACATCTTCCATGACAATAAGCTTACTCTCTCGATTACATTGAAAGCAGAATTGCAGTCTTTCAAGCTTGGTGATTTGAGCATTGATGGCTATTTTTGGAAGATTGAGTCCATTGGTATTATTTTAACTAGTCTCGGGTCGCCTATCTCTAATGATGATGTGGTTACGTTTGCTCTTAAAGGGTTACTTGATAAGTATGAAAATATATCCACTATCACTGCTCATCGGGAACCCTTTCTTGATCTCAAGACGGTTCGATCTATGTTCACTACCGAAGAAATGTTGATGAAGTCGCAGGCTCATGCTACCAAAATTGATTCTACATCCTCTTCGCCTATGGTTTTAATGGCTAAAACCGGTGCTAATAATTGGCATCCTAATGTTGGAACAAAAAAGGTAAATAAACCTAGTTTAAGTTTTAATAAAGGTTTTTATTGTTTTGGTGATCGCTATAAGTTTTTTCACAATTGGGTCAATGGGAATTCGTCACTTTGTTCGAGTAGTAATGGCGGGGATAGCTCTATGTCACCAAACAAATGATGCAACTCATCCAAACTAAACAAACCCTTTTGGCAAACCTAGGTTGTGGTACTGTTCATGTTGGTACGGGGCAAACTAATTCAACAGGAGAAAACAAGCATGTTTTAACACCACATGCTTTGCATGTTACTCCCACTGTTGGGTTTCGAAGCACACCTGGATTTTTCCTTTTTCCTGCTCAGCACAATATCTCCTCGCTAGTACAATGCCGACCCAAATCCTTGTGTTAGGATTCCATTTAATGACTCAATGCCCGTTTGCATCACATACCACAACACTGGGTCCATTGGGCTCCTCGGGTTCTATGAGATAGGTGGGTAATACTGGACAGTTGGGTCAACAACTTGGACAACAATCGGGTTAGCGATTATGATGGGACAACCGAGTTCTATAACAACCTGAAAAAAATCCGAAATGACAATTGAAAATTGATATGAATAAAACCTAAAGTTAAACTACATGTTATGAAGTAAACTTTCAAAATATGATACACTAACATAAGTCATATATAATTTCGGCACAATATATAACTCCTAAGTATATCACACGACTACAAGTCCTATAGGGTTCCAGTTTTAATAAAAACTTGTACAATACTTAATTAGGATATTGTGATAATAATTATAATTTAGATTATGGAAAAGATTCTCTGTTTGACTTCTTTGATTTTATTTTGATTCTCTTATGATTCATTGTGCTTGCTCCTTATGATATATGATTTTGTTCAGCAGATCCCATTTGATTTCTTTTCGTACATTCATTACGATTCAGATGTTTGTTTCGTTTATATCTGTTCACTGCGCTTTTTAAGGTCAGCCGCGTTTCTTTCCACGCGGCAGGTAATAAGCAGGATGTTGGGCATTGATGGGCTGAGAGTAGAAGCTTATGAGTGGACCAACCTTACCTGGTTTTTTATCATTCTGGACTTAGTTTGGAGAAATTTTGTTTTGGATATTTTATTTCTTTTGGACATGTTGGATTATGTATTTTTCTTTTGAAGTCATTTCGTTTATATGACTTGGTACTCTATTTAATAAGACTTCTGCTTGCGTATAATGCTTTACATGACACCATAATGTGGCATTTCGACCCTTGACGGGTTGGGGTGTTACAATTATGGTATCAGAGCCTAGGTTTTGTCCTGTAGAGCTTAGGCTATGACCTGTGAGGATTTGGGTAGACATTAGGCTTCCTTTTGCTATGCTCTCTTCCTTTTGTTATGATCATTTCCTTCCGTATTTTGATCTTATACTCTTTTTGGTCTTGCTGATTCATTTGTTAATCGTTCAGATGGTGACTACATGTAGGACAGATGATGGTAGTTCAGATCCTGCCTTTGCTGCTATTGTTGCTCGTGAAGTTGCTGCATTGTTACCGGATCTCACCGTTCGTATCACAAATGAGATCTGACAAAACATGGCGAGTGGTTCAGGTGGTTCTGGTGGTGGAGCTCAGACCACCATTAATACATGGCTAAAGAGGTTTGGTAAGCAAAAGCCTCGATGGTTTAACTCTGCGTCCAGTCCAGTTGAGGCAGAAAACTAGATTTCGCATATTGAGAAGATTTTTGAAGTTTTAGGGTGTGATGACGAGTTCAAAGCTCGGATTGCTAACAATAAGTTTGAGAGAGATGCTCTTAGTTGGTGGAAAGTGTATAAGCATGCTAATGGCGGTGATACTTTTGTAGCAACTTTGAATTGGGCCCAGTTCCGTGATACTTTCTTTCTTCAGTATTTTCCGAGGTCTGAGAAATAGAAGTTCGAGAGAGAGTTTCATTCAATTCATCAGTTGGAAAGGGAAAATAGTTCTGAGTTCATGAAGAGTTTCCTTCGTTTGGTTGCATTCTTAGGGGACAAGGCAGGTACCCAGGAAAAACAGGCTAGGAGTTTTAAGTAGGCACTCAGGATGATATTTTAGATAGGATTGTGAATACCGAGTTTGAAGATGTGGCACAGGTTTCCAACGCCGCCCGTAACATTGAGATCATGCATGAGAAGGGCGAGATAGGGTAAAAAGAGAAATCGTGACGGAGATCGTGTGCGAGCAGTTCAGGAAAACAATCAGCGAAGTAATAATTCGAGGGGTAATGATCAGCGTGGTTATGACAGGTATGGCGACAACAACAACGATTAGAGGTCGTGACGCGACAGAGGCATCAGTCTCGTGGTTATCAGCAGAATCGTTCTTCGGGTTCGTCCAGTCAGAGGGGTGGCACAGATCATGCTTCGTCTAGTGCTTTTGTTTCTTGTGGAAAGTTTCACCCTGAAAGGACTTGTTATAAGGCTATGGGTGCATGTTTCTCTTGTAGATCGACTAAGCATATGGCTAGGGAGTGCCCTAAGCATCGGGTAAAAGGAAAGTGAGTTCGTGGTTCATGGTTCCTTTATTTTTATTTTGATTTGTGGGGGTATTATACCCATTCTATTATGCGTTTTGATACTCGCTTTATGCTTCTTGATCATTTGTACATATCTATTGTTCGTTTGAAGTTTAGAATTTATTTGATGAAGTTTCCTATCGTTTGGCTTTACCTTCATATTTGTTTTGTATTCATGATTGTGTTTCATATAATTATCATCCACTGTGTATATGTTTCGTATCCGCTAGATCAGATTCGTGATGATCTATCTTTTGTTGAGGAGATTGAGGCTATCTTAGACCGTCAGGATCAGGAAATGAGAAATAAAACCATTCTGGTTTTGTACATTTTCGTTCATTTTCATACATTATTTAACGTTTTTATACGTTTTCATACTATTTTTACGTTATTCTACACCTTTGTATGTTTTATACGTTTTTATGTTTTATATGTTTTATACATATGTATATTTTATATGTTTTATCCGCTTTTATACGTTTGTATGTTTTTATGTTCTATACGTTTTATCTTCTTTATTACGTTTGTATGTTTTATACGTTTTTAGGTATAAAAATGTAAGAATACCTATAACAACGTCCAAAAACGTATAAAACATCTAAAAATATATAATAATGCATAAAAACATATCAAAACAAAAAATTACTTCCAAAAAAGTCTAATAACGTCCAATTATGTAAAAAAAAACATACAAATGTGTGCAAAATTGTTAAAAAAACGTGCAAAAACAGACAAAAATGTAAAAGAATGTAAACGTATAATAACGTCCAAAAAGTTGTTGTAAAAAAACGTATAAAAATATACACAATTTTAGCAACTTATTTGTATATTAACTTACATGTTAAAGAATGTTAACGTATAGTAACTTAAATGAACATTTTGACAAACTTTAGTAACTTATTTGTATATTCACCCAATTTTTTAATATAAATGAAATCCAAAATATTTGCCACGTAGTATTATTACCGGTAATTCTAGGTTACCAAAACAAGAGTAACAAATATAACCAGTCACAATAAGTTGAGTAACCTGAATAGCAACAAAAAAACTTTAGTGACTTAGGACAAATTTCCCGTAAACTTTAGTAACTTTTGTGTATATTAACCCTACTATAAACTAACAAACCCTAGGCGTTTTACAAACCCTAAGCCTAGGAATACGCACACACCTTTTGTGTTTACATCTTGCTTGATCTGCTAAAACCTAATGACCTACATCTCTTTATATAATAGAGATTAGATTTACAAGACTTCCATAGAAAGCTAACTAAGAAGATAATATCAAATCTTGTAAACTTTAAATATTATCTTCTAAATATTCTATTATCACAAGAAGATCTTTCAGCTTTTATTTCTTTTCCACAAATATCCAAAACTGTCATATCAAGTCCTTGTAGTTTTGTAATTAGCAAATTACAATTCCCAACAAAATGCATGATAAATTCTAGAGAGAGAAAGGTGAAGAAAAGTGTTTATTATAAATGAATAAATGAAATGAAGTTACACTATTTTCCCACACCCCACATGAAGAGTCATGAGGGGTGTTTATAGGCCTTTTACAATACTAGTTTTCCCCGTGTATAATATTAGTCCCTACGGGTGCAACTATATTACGTATCTAGTCCAATTCATGTGCAAGGCGTTATCTTAACAAAATAGTAAAGATAACATTCAATCTATATCTATTTATGTATCATTGTTCGGTATTAATGAGATATACGACTTTGGTAAACCTACATGGTATCACGCCTAAAACTATATGATCCTTACACCCTAATTTTTTTTCACTTACTACTGTTTCAATCGATTGCTTTTGTTGGTAGATCGTTGGTTTCAAGATAATCAAACGCCGATTTTATTATCTTACTTTTATCGATAGCTTTGTTTGATAGCCAGTAAATCATGTGTTTTAGTTGTTGCTCTATTGTTTGTTGTTGCTCCACTCATTAACTGGTTACTAGACAACTCTTAACTCTCATCATTCCATGTGTACTTTAATGATCCATAACCGTAATATTACTACAACCTTGCGATCCCTAAAACCCTTACTATGACTGGTGACGTCACTCCTCAACCTATGATCTTGCTCTCTAACAAACTTATGACCATACCCAATATCACAAATATCATCCCGGTCAAGTTGGATATTGATAAGATGAATTACTCATCTTGGATATATTTTTTCAATAATCTATGCGAAGGTAATGACATATTGGAACACATCTTGGGTAAGTCCTCTAACGAGGTTGCCACGAGCAACCCCTTGCCCCCTACCCCCGAATGGTTGAAGGTTGATACAATTAATCTTTCTTGAATCTTCATGACTTGTTCCAAAACTCTTCAAAAATGTCTTGTGGTTATGGATCTTCAAACGACTAAGGAAGCTTGGGACCTTCTTGCCGAAATCTTCCATGACAATAAGCTCACTCGCTCGATTACGTTGAAAGCGGAATTGCAGTCTTTCAAGCTTGGTGATTTGAGCATTGATGGCTATTTTTGGAAGATTGAGTCCATTGGTATTATTTTAACTAGTCTCGGGTCGCCTATCTCTAATGATGATGTGGTTACGTTTGCTCTTAAAGGGATACTTGATAAGTATGAAAATATATCCACTATCACTGCTCATCGGGAACCCTTTCTTGATCTCAAGACGGTTCGATCTATGTTCACTACCGAATAAATGTGGATGAAGTCGCAGGCTCATGCTACCAACATTGATTCTACATCCTCTTCGCCTATGGTTTTAATGGCTAAAACCGGTGCTAATAATCGGCATCCTAATGTTGGTACAAAAAAGGTAAATAAACCTAGTTTTAGTTTTAATAAAGGTTTTTATTGTTTTGGTGATCGCTATAAGTTTTTTCACAATTGGGTCAATGGGAATTCGTCACTTTGTTCGAGTAGTAATGGCGGGGATAGCTCTATGTCACCAAACAAATGATGCAACTCATCCAAACTAAACAAACCCTTTTGGCAAACCTAGGTTGTGGTACTGTTCATGTTGGTACGGGGCAAACTAATTCAACAGGAGAAAACATGCATGTTTTAACACCACAGGCTTTGCATGTTACTCCCACTGTTGGGCTTCGAAGCACACCTGGATTTTCCCTTTTTCCTGCTCAGCACAATATCTCCTCGCTAGTGCAATGCCGACCCAAATCCTTGTGTTAGGATTCCATTTAATGACTCAATGCCCGTTTGCATCACATACCACAACACTAGGTCCATTGGGCTCCTCGGGTTCTATGAGATAGGTGGGTAATACTGGACAGTTGGGTCAACAACTTGGACAACAATCGGGTTAGCGATTATGATGGGACAACCGAGTTCTATAACAACCTGAAAAAAAATCCGAAATGACAATTGAAATTTGATATGAATAAAACCTAAAGTTAAACTATATGTTATGAAGTAAACTTTCAAAATATGATACACTAACCTAAGTCATATAATTTCGGCACAATATATAACTCCTAAGTATATCACACGACTACAAGTCCTATAGGGTTCCAGTTTTAATAAAAACTTGTACAATACTTAATTAGGATATTGTGATAATAATAATAATTTAGATTATGGAAAAGATTCTCTGTTTGACTTCTTTGATTTTATTTTGATTCTCTTATGATTCATTGTGCTTGCTCCTTATGATATATGATTTTGTTCAGCAGATCCCATTTGATTTCTTTTCGTACATTCATTATGATTCAGATGTTTGTTTCGTTTATATCTGTTCACTGTGCTTTTTAAGGTCAGCCGCGTTTCTTTCCACGCGGCAGGTAATAAGCAGGATGTTGGGCATTGATGGACTGAGAGTAGGAGCTTATGAGTGGACCAACCTTACCTGGTTTTTTATCATTCTGGACTTAGTTTGGAGAAATTTTGCTTTGGATATTTCATTTCTTTTGGACATGTTGGATTATGTATTTTTCTTTTGAAGTCATTTCGTTTATATGACTTGGTACTCTATTTAATAAGACTTCTGCTTGCGTATAATGCTTTGTATGACACAATAATGTGACATTTCGACCCTTGACGGGTTGGGGTGTTACAATTATGGTATCAGAGCCTAGGTTTTGTCCTGTAGAGCTTAGGCTATGACCTGTGAGGATTTGGGTAGACATTAGGCTTCCTTTTGCTATTCTCTCTTCCTTTTGTTATGATAATTTCCTTCCGTATTTTGATCTTATACTCTTTTTGGTCTTGCTGATTCATTTGTTAATCGTTCAGATGGTGACTACACGTAGGACAGATGATGGTAGTTCAGATCCTGCCTTTGCTGCTATTGTTGCTCGTGAAGTTGCAGCATTGTTACCGGATCTCACCGTTCGTATCACAAATGAGATCTGACAAAACATGGCGAGTGGTTCAGGTGGTTCTGGTGGTGGATCTCAGACCACCATTCATACCTGGCTAGAGAGGTTTGGTAAGCAAAAGCCTCGATGGTTTAACTCTGCGTCCAGTCCAATTGAGGCGGAAAACTATATTTCGCATATTGAGAAGATTTTTGAAGTTTTAGGGTGTGATGACGAGTTCAAAGCTCGGATTTCTAACTATAAGTTTGAGAGAGATGCTCTTAGTTGGTGGAAAGCGTATAAGCATGCTAATGGCGGTGATACTTTTGTAGCAACTTTGAACTGGGCCCAGTTCCGTGATACTTTCTTTCTTCAGTATTTTCCGAGGTCTGAGAAATAGAAGTTCGAGAGAGAGTATCATTCAATTCATCAGTTGGAAAGGGAAAATAGTTATGAGTTCATGAAGAGTTTCCTTCGTTTGGTTGCATTCTTGGGGGACAAGGCAGGTACCCAGGAAAAACAGGCTAGGAGTTTTAAGTAGGCACTCAGGATGATATTTTAGATGGGATTGTGAATACCGAGTTTGAAGATGTGGCACAGGTTTCCAACACCGCCCGTAACATTGAGATCATGCATGAGAAAGGCGAGATAGGGTAAAAAGAGAAATCGTGACGGAGATCGTGTGCTAGCAGTTCAGGAAAACAATCAGCGAAGTAATAATTCGAGGGGTAATGATCAGCGTGGTTATGACAGGTATGGCGACAACAACAACGATTAGAGGTCGTGACGCGACAGAGGCATCAGTCTCGTGGTTATCAGCAGAATCGTTCTTCGGGTTCGTCCAGTCAGAGGGGTGGCACAGATCATGCTTCGTCTAGTGATTTTGTTTCTTGTGGAAAGTTTCACCCTGAAAGGACTTGTTATAAGGCTATGGGTGCATGTTTCTCTTGTAGATCGACTAAGCATATGGCTAGGGAGTGCCCTAAGCATCGGGGAAAAGGAAAGTGAGTTCGTGGTTCATGGTTCCTTTATTTTTATTTTTATTTGTGGGGGTATTATACCCATTCTATTATGCGTTTTGATACTCGCTTTATGCTTCTTGATCATTTGTACATATCTATTGTTCGTTTGAAGTTTAGAATTTATTTGATGAAGTTTCCTATCGTTTGGCTTTACCTTCATTTTTTTTTTGTATTCATGATTGTGTTTCATGTAATTATCATCAACTGTGTATATGTTTCGTATCCGCTAGATCAGATTCGTGATGATCTATCTTTTGTTGAGGAGATTGAGGCTATCTTAGACTGTCAGGATCGGGAAATGATAAATAAAACCATTCTGTTTGTGAAAATTCTATGGAAGAACCACCCCGAGAGCGAGGCTACTTGGGAGACTGAAGAATCAATGTGTGCTAGTTATCCACATTTCGTTTCGTAATTTGATACGTATTCGTTTGACTTTCCTATTTCAATTTCGAGGACGGAATTTTCTTTTAGAGGGGAAGAATTATAACAACCTAAAAATCCGAAACGACAATTGAACATTGATACGAATAAAATCTAAATTTAACTATATGTTATGAATTAAACTTTCAAAATATGATACACTAACTTAAGTCATATATAATTCGGCACAATATATAACTCCTAAATATATCACACGACTACAAGTCCTATAGGGTTTCGGTTTTAATAAAAACTTGTACACTACTTAACTTGGATATTGTGATAATAATAATTTAGATTATGGAAAATATTTTAGTCCTCCTACTCCCAAAAGAAGCGGCCTATTTCAGCCTTTTACTCCCCATTCGTTTTCTTTTTAAATTGGTTATCTCCATTATACGCTTCTCACTTTAAAACCCTAAAACACAAAGAGGCGGCATCTCCTATTTTTGGTTCAAAAAGAGCAGGCACGAAGGTGGTAACAAGGTGGTAATCGATTCTTGGTGTTCTAGCTTGATTGGTGAGCGATTGGTGGTTACATATTTGGTGTGATCATGGGTGTGTTTGATTCAAAGAAGGGTTTTGTTAGCCTTAATAGTTTTTATTAGAAGTGATGGTCATTCACATTTAGGAACTTTATATTGTGTGTTAGATATCGTGCTAGAATAGTCAACGGGCTCGTGGATTGGACTAAGCTAAATGGGTATTAGTTTAGTTAAGCTTGCCTTATATCCAATCCAACCCATGTCCAAGCCCACGAAAGCCCATAGAAAGCCCTTTAGGGCATCTTGTATTTAGAGTATAACAGAAGAACTAGGAGGATCATGGAGACGATGAATGTGAAATTTGATGAACTTTCACATATGGCTTCTGAGAGACTCGCTCTAGAACCCGCACTAAACCCGCAGACTTCTGGACACATCAGTTCAGGGCTCGTACCTCAAAGAGCCCAATCAACTTCGTTTGACAATCCTAAAGAACAAGAATGGGAGAATTTCTTCGAGTTAATGTTCGATGAATACTTTGGTGGAACTTCGACAAATGCATCAAACCATCATTCCGCTGCACCCGCTCAAAATCATCCTCCACCACCAACAGAAGATGCATATACAACGGTCGAAACCAATGCACCAACTCCATCAACATCATCTACATCTACTCCAGTTATTGCACCCGTTCTACCAGCAGTTGATGAGCAAAACCAAAACCAGAATGATGCAACGTTAGATGAAGACTTATTTGAAAACCCGTTTGCTACGGAATCAGCTGAATCATCTTCATGCTTACGAGAACCATCTAACTCGCATACGTTTAACCAACGGTATCCTTCTACTCTGAAGTGGACAAAAGACCACCTAATTGAACAAGTTATTGGTGAACCTTCACGGCCAATTCAGACGAGACGCCAACTTGCCACCGATTGCGACTTATGCATTTACCTTTGCTCAATTAGCAATAAAGAGCCAAAGAACATTCGCGAGGCAATGGCAGAACCCGCATGGATAGAAGCGATGCAGGAGGAACTTCTCCAATACCGTCTTCATGACTCTTGGGAAATGGTTCCAAGACCAATTGACATTCGCGTCATTGATCTCAAATGGTTATGGAAGAACAAACGGGATGAAGAAATGACTGTCATTCGCAACAAAGCTCGTCTTGTGGCCAAAGGATACAAACAAGAGGAAGGGATAGAATTTGAAGAGTCATTTGCGCCGGTAGCTAGACTTGAAGCAGTCAGGATATTCCTAGCCTATGCAGCTCACAAAAACATCACGGTTTATCAGATGGACATTAAGACCGCATTCTTGAATGGAACTCTGAAAGAAGAAGTGTACGTGAGTCAGCCAGAAGGCTTCATAGACATGGAACATCCAGACTACGTCTACAAACTCAAAAAGGCAATCTATGGCTTAAAGCAAGCTCCGCGTGCCTGGTATGACGAACTGTCCTCTTTCCTTATCCTAAACAATTTCACCAAAGGAACAGTTGATCCTACCTTGTTTACACAAAAATGCAAAAACGACATTTTGATTGTTCAGATTTACGTGGACGACATCATTTTTGGGTCCACTAATCCGAATCTTTCAAAACATTTTGAAAATCTCATGAAAAGCAAATTTGAAATGTCCATGATGGGAGAACTAAAATTCTTTCTTGGTTTACAAATTCATCAGTCCCCTCGTGGAATTTTTATAAATCAAGCTAAATACACAACTGAGATTTTGAAAAATCATTGTATGGATAATTGTGATTCGGTCGGAACACCAATGGTAACTTCACCAAAAATTGGAGCCGATTTGTTTGGGAAACCTATTGATCCGAAGAAATATCGGAGCATGATTGGTTCTCTCATGTATCTCACTGCTAGTCGACCCGATATTCATTTTGTTGTTTGCTTATTAGCACGGTTTCAGGCAAAGCCTACCGAAATGCACCTCAAAGAGGTTAAACGGGTCTTTCGGTACCTGAAGACATCCATTCACATGGGACTTTGGTATCCGAAGGAATCCGGATTTGATCTAATTGCTTTTTCAGATGCGGACCACGCAGGTGATCAAGTTACAGAAAAAAGTACATCAGGAGGAGCACAATTTTTGGGTGAAAAGTTAGTCAGCTGGTCTTCAAAGAAACAAGATTGCACTGCACTTTCAACCGCTGAAGCTGAGTATGTGTCTCTATCTGCGTGTTGTGCTCAAGTTCTATGGATAAGAACACAACTCACATATTATGGCTTTACTTTCGATAAAATACCTATGTATTGTGACTCGAAAAGTGCCATAGCCATATCATGCAATCCTGTTCATCACTCAAAGACTAAGCATATCAGAGTCCGCTATCACTTCATAAAAGAACATGTGGAAGAAGGTACTGTTGAATTATTTTTCGTGAAGACTGATTACCAACTCGCCGATCTATTAACTAAAGCCCTTCCAAAAGAAAGGTTTGACTATTTAGTTCGACGAATTGGAATGCGAAGCCTTACCCCTGAGGAGTTAGAACGTCTTCTCGAATCTTCTTGAATATGATTTTCCAAAAAGCTTCGCTGTAAATATTTTTGAAAAACAAAATACAAAATTTGAAAAACCAACAAAAACAAAATATAAAAATAAAAAACTTTCAAAAAATTCAAAAACAACAGAAAATATAAAATCCAAAAATATTCTTCTCACGACATGTCTCTCGTATAATCGATATTATGTACGTTTCTAGAAATGTCATTCAACAATGATACGGGTATGTACAGATGCTTGAGCGAGAGTTCTTTAATATGTTTTCTAAAACATGTCGTTTCTCTATATTTCTTCAAAAAATGGCTTTCGTATACATCAGTACGAAACCCGGACCAAAATGATGACTTTTGATTATTTTTTCAAATCAAAACTCGTGCTTTTTAATGAAAATCACTAGTGTACGCTTCAGTGCACTACATTTAAAAATGGTGAGAAATCATCATCATCTTGAGCACCTTTTTCAAGATTGTTCAAAAAGATTTTCAAAATCTTTCAAAATTCTTTGTGCTCAAGATAACTCCCTCTAAAACCCTTTAATTGATTATGCTTTATTAAAGGGGGAGTATAAAACCAATATGTTCCAAATTCATGCTTAAATTAAATCCGTTTGTCTCCCCAAAATATTCTAAAATGTTGTTTAATCTGATGATATCAAAAATATCACGAATATGCTATTTTTGAGGGGGAGGAGACGTGATCAAAATGTTTAATGATCGGTGTTTGAATCTCAAAAGAGCTCGACTCAGTTGAAACCAATGAATTGACGAGGAATCATGTACCATCTCGAGAAACTTTCTATGACTTGACCAGGACGGGTAATAATTTCAAGCTAGTTCTCTAGTGATGTAAACGTGTCTCGAATCGGTCTAGTTCATTTAAAGTCGATCAATTCAAAAAGTGCGAACTCTACCCTCTATATGCAGATTTCTGTCAAAACTTATAAGCACATGTGAAGGGGGAGTGTTTCTGAAAACCAAAACTCTCAAGGTGTTAACAAAATGTTTTGATAATCATAAACACTCTGAGAGATTTTCAAGAAAAATGGTTTATGGCAACAATAGGACAGTCATGGAGTTATAAGGTGACTAAGGATAGGAAATTTGTCCTATGATCCGCTAGAGCCGGAGGGATCTACCCAAGGACATCACCAATTGTTAGTATTAGAAGTCCTTAGGTATGATTGAAAAAAGGAGTAATGTGAGAAAGGAGAAAGAAGGGGTTAAAGAATCAAAAAGAAATGTAATGAAAAAGGGTGAAAAGAAATAGCCCTCCATAATCAACCTTAGGGCAGAAACCGGGTTCAATTCATCTGCTACTGGTTGTCACTAGATGACACTGGTATTGAAGACAAAGACGTCATGGACCCAGTGACGCACTGCACTAAAACTTCTAGCCACTCAATTCCTCTTAAAAGGATTTGTTTCAATCACACTGGGAACCCTACATAATCTATCGACTTTCTCTTAGAGATCGTTGGTATTGAAGAAGGAGACCCTCTCCCTAGTCACCACTCAGGAAAACCAAAACGCACTATTGAGTCTAGAGCCACGAGATTCATCAAAAGATCTCATAGGAACACTTGACATGACATCGCTTGTTGTTCATCAATAAGGACACAAGTGATATATTATAGAGTCCTACACAGATCTTAGAAATCTGCCAGAACATTTATGAGAAGTTTCACATCTGTGATCTTCAGTGATTGAATGGAAACTCCTGCCAGGGTCAATATCAAGCAACCCTGACAGCAGGTCACTTCGGTAACTCCCCGTGGATTACGCTTAGTGTGTCTCAAACGGTCTACAGTCGTAAGGTGATGCTTCGGTGTACCTCAGCAACTCATCTGAACTGTAGGTGTACTTCGGTGTATCGTGTTATCTCACTTGTGGGACTCCAGTTCAGGAACGGCCCTTGTGAGAATTAGAGACGTGTTTTCACACTATGCTGTTAACACCCTCAAAATTCAAACTTGTAAGTGCCGGAATCCGCTTATTACTAACTTGTTTTTATGTTTTCTTCTTATGGAAGCTCCGGAGCGGATTGATCGTGCAGATTCTCCACATGCTCATACAAAAAACACATGAAAGTTCTCATCATAATCAAAGGCTACACAAAGTTAAAGATGATTCTTCGTCAATGTCAAAGAATCTACAAAGTTTAAAGACTCGAGAACTACATCATTGGTAACCTAAAGACAAATAGAAGTGTGAGCATGGTGGAGAAAGGCGTGGAGACACCTAACCAAAGAAGTTGACAAATGGCTCTATACCACATTAACTGATCACAAAGCATGAAGGAACAAAGAATCAAGACTATTCTATATCTACACACAAAGTTCAAGCTCGAGAAAAGTAAAGACCTATTCAAATGGAGCATCTTTTGAATGACCACCCCTTAGGGGGAGATTGTTAGCCTTAATAGTTTTTATTAGAAGTGATGGTCATTCACATTTAGGAACTTTATATCGTGTGTTAGATATCGTGCTAGAATAGTCAACGGGCTTGTGGATTGGACTAAGCTAAATGGGTATTAGTTTAGTTAAGCTTGCCTTATATCCAATCCAACCCATGTCCAAGCCCACGAAAGCCCATAGAAAGCCCTTTAGGGCATCTTGTATTTAGAGTATAAATACCCCTCAAATGGTCATTTGAGGGGTGTGCTTGAGTGTGTGTATGTATGTGTGTTTTCTTTGGAGCAATATAACATCTCTTGTTTTCATCTCTCTACTCATACATACGCATAACATATAACATATCAAGTCACCAATCTTTCTCTTCTTTCCTTTCTTCTTAATCTTTCTAAGCATAACGTTTGTGTTTGTGTTTAACGAGTTCTACGCATAAAGTGCATAACGTGTTGGGTTTGTGATAAGGTTGATAAAAGTAAGGTCCTACAGGTTTGATTATGATTCTTTGTTTTATTACTTACATTCGACCAAAGGTAATCCTATAATTGTCTTTGTGTTTTATTGATTCGACCTATGAGATATATATACGTATAAAACCTAGATCAAACCTTGAGTAGTTATGATAAGGGTCGTTTGGTTAGTAATGGTCGATTAGGATTTAGTATAAATTAGGGTTTGTGGTGTGGTTTGTCAATTTAAAGGAATTAATTGGGTTAAAGGTTTTATTAAAAATTGTTAACAACCTGTTAATTAGAGTTATAAATGATCTAGAACATGCGGGTTAAGGGCATAAGCAAGTATATGCATGTTTAACATAATAAAAGTGGTTGTGGTGTGTTTAATTTCTGGACAGTTTTGTAATCCGAATTTGTGTGCACTACAACTTGAGTTCCATAAGTGTTTAAATCTATATTTTTACATATAAACCTAGTTTAATGTCTTATTAAAGTTTTCCAAGTGGTTTGGAGTGATTTTGAGTTGTATTGGTTACGTTTTTGAATTTTATGGGATCATGTGTCAAATCTGAATTCTGAGAACATAAAATCAGTCGATGTTTTTTATTTTTAATTTTCAAACCACAAGGATTTAAGAGCTCTCCTTTTACAGAGGTGATATTTAAGTTATGTGTGTTCCTGGAATTTTAGTGGATTTTTCTGAAGGGTTTAAATAGGTTAAATAAATACAAACTTTCTGGGTGTTTTTGCAGTTCACTTTCTGGACATGTATAGATAAATGATTTTTAGAATTGTGTTTGAACTCAATAAGTATGGTTTAAAAATTTGTAAAGTGAAGGCTGAAAAATACTAAAATCAGAAATTTGTTAAGAAGCTAAAGGTTTTATGATTTCATATCATTTAATGTGTTTGAACTCAATAAATAGGGTTTAAAAATTCATAAAGTGAACGCTGAAACATACTAAAATCATAAATTTGTTAAGAAGCTAAAGGTTTTGTGATTTCATATCATTTAATGTGTTTGGACTTTAAAATGTACTTAAAAGATAATTATGATATATTTGGTCATATGTTAACCTAATTTCGATATCGAAATCCTAAGTTGATTAATTATGTATTGTAACTCAAAGTTACTAAATATGGAAAGTTACTAAATACGGAAAGTTATTAAATATGTAAAATTACTAAATATGAAAAGTTACTAAAAATGAAAAGTTTCTAAAAATAGAAAGAAACCGTAATTATGTAATCCAGATAACTATAAGCATTAAACTTATAAAATGAACTTATAAGTAATACGTGATCATATTCGTGTAGATTCGCAGAGGATGGAGTAGCTTCGATTTTTCTTAGTGCTTCCCTAGTTATATGCATTTGGTATTTGAGGTACATATATTATACCCTTTCTCAGTAATGGTTTTATTCTCATGACTTCTTGATCCTTGACTTTGATTTGTTGCTATGTTATGATCCGTTTGGTATGATCCTTTGATATGATTCACTATGATATGATTTGTTTGCTATCCATTTTGTTATGACATTTAGTATGCTATGCTATCTCATTTGATATGAGATTCTGTTACCATTTGATATGTTTTGATTATGCTATGATTACTTCGTATAATTTATGGATAGCTTTGCGTTGTTCATTATATTGCCCAAGCTAACTGGTCATGGAGGTACCATGACCATGTCATTGAGGCACCAATGGCGTGATACTATCTGTGGCGGTGTGATTAGTCCACGGCGTTCCTTTTTTTATGTATAATTATGTGATCACTTGGCCATTATGCATATGTATGTTCAGTCTAGTACTGGCATATGTATTTTTTTTGCAGGGAGCGTATGGATGCATCCTAGGTATATGTTTTGGTATGACGGGGGTATATGTTTTGGGGTGATGGAGCTATATGTTTTGGTGTGACGGTGGTTTAGTGATTGGTTTGTGCATGGACTGCACCCTAATTCACTTCTGGTACATGAGAGATCTCCCCTCCTTGTACACTTATGATATGTCAGGGTTATGTCTAAGCTTGTTGGGCAATTCCGTATTATGTTATGATTATGATTCTCTGTTTGACTTCTTTGATTTCATTTTGATTCCTTTATGATTCATTATGCTTGCTCCTTATGATATATGATTTTGATCAGCAGATCCCTTTTGATTTCTTTTCGTACATTCATTATGATTCAGATGTTTGTTTCGTTATATCTGTTCACTGGGCTTTTTAAGCTCATCCGCGTTTCTTTTCCATGCGGCAGGTAATAAGCGGGATGTTGGGCATTGATGAGCTGAGAGTAGGAGCTTATGAGTGGACCGACCTTACCTGGTTTCCTATCATTCTGGACTTAGTTTGGAGAACATTTGTTTTAGAGATTTCATTTCTTTTGGACATGTTAAATTATGTATTTTCCTTTTGAAGTCATTTGGTTTATATGACTTGGTGCTTTATTTAATAAGACTTTCGCCTGCGTATTATGCTTTGTATGACACCATAATGTGACATTTTGACCCTTGTTCGGTTGGGGTGTTACAGGTTCTCTTTCGGGCCACGAGACCGTACTACCACATGCTTTTAATGTTATGACTCTTCAAGATCTGTAAGATATAACTTTTCACATACACATCAAACCATAACACAAAGTAGCATATAGATGGAATTCTAGAGAGAGAAAGTTAGAGGTTTAGGGAACTTAGTGAGAGAAAGTGAAAGATATTATTATGAGCTCCAACTCTCTACCTTGGAAGGTAGAGAGTATTTATAGTCTTACATAACTCGCCACACTTTGGGCTGTGGATCAGGCATACAGTGGGTAAAGACCCGTCCGTCCTCCACGGTGTTACTTAACTAAATTACTACTTAACTTAAAAGAACTACGACTACGAGCTTTCTAACGATTACATATACTTGAGGTGACCGACTCCTTACTACCGGGAATTTCTAATTCCTAACAATCTCCCCCTAAGGGAGGTCACCTCAATCATGTACCAAAATTACATAGAATACAAATAGATATTACATTAACAATTGATCTTGCATTCTTGATGTAGTCCTTTGCTCCTAAGCTCGTAGTCATTGATTCTTCACATTGCATGTTTGGATATTCCAAGTGGAGGTCTTTTACTGATCCACGTGATAATTATTTTGAGCCATCTTTTGAGATCATCAGCTATCAAAAAATCTCTGTGACATCCTTTGTGATGTTGTGACATTAGGACCGACATGCTCACATTCTGGATCATGAAATCTTCTCATCAGAGTAGCGGAAGCTTTAGTTGATTCATGATATTGGCAGCAGCGTAGCAGAAGCATGGAGTGAAAATATCAGAGTCATTGATGCACTAATCATGATTTCTTTGAGTTGAATGTGTTAAGTGAGCATGCGGCTATGGATTGACCGCTTCATTCTGATCAGCTGCAAACGTCGGGTGTACCTGCATACAACAGTTAGCAATAAATCACATGAAAGTGTCTTTGATCACTTTCGTTGAATTGAGGTACACGGCCCACGGTTCCCCGTTGATCAGTACATGTACTGCCTGTGATCAGGTATAATTCCGAAGAATTTCCTTGACAGGGTTTCGCAGCTGTTCTAGCTGTTCTCAAACCAGAACATCTCAAAGAAGACAACACGGAGTGAGTGAACCAGCGAATTTTAAGTCCACTGATTGATGAAAAGAGATTAGAAAAACAATCGTGTATTGCTCAATGGAAATTGTTTTTGCAATACAACGAAGGTTTTATTGAAAATCAATTATCAATCATGAAAACACCTTTTGGTTTGAAAAATTAGTACACGGTCGATGTGCTAAAGAAAAGGGTTTTTAAGCACAACGACCGGTTTTTCAAAGGTATCCGTCAATCCATAACCTGAACCAGGATTGATTCAAGAGATTGAATCGCCCCATTGTTTCTGTTCAGTTGTCACATGGTTGATCTATATAATAGATCTCACATGCCACCTACCAGGAGCTTGTTTGATGTTGGCTCCAGAAGGCTTTCCATCTTCATTGTGAATATGTAAACACATCACTCAGATGTTCTGGCAATACCACAAGGATAATGCGTAGGACTCAAGATATAATCTCTCTTTCCACATTGTGTGAAACAGAGAGTCTTCATTGAAAGTGTCCTAATGAGATTTATTGATGATCTCGTGGTTCTAGACTCAATTTGTGCATATTTGGATCCTGTGCCGGAGACTAGGGAGAGGGTCTCCTTCTTCAATATCAACCATCTCTAAGAGAAAGTCGATAGATAATGTCGGTTCCCCGTGAGAATGAAACAAGCCCTTTTAAGAGGAACTTGAGTGGTTTGGAAAGTTGAAGTGCAGTGCGTCACTGGGTCCATGACGTCTTGTCTTCAATACCGATGTTACCATCAGTAGCATATGAATTGAACCCGGTTTCTGCCCTAAAGTTGAATAAATGGAGGGCTATTTGTTTTCACCCTTTCCTCATTCAATTCTTTTTAATTCTTCAACCCCTTCAGTGCTTACCGAGACTTCATAGCTAGAGCCTTGTTGGGTTTATTCCAGTACTAGCTCAGTCTTAGTCCGCACTCTTCCCATATCTCATTTTTCTCCTTTTATCATCATACCTAAGGACTTCTACACTAACTAGTGGATTGTCCCTGGGTAGATCCCTCCGGTTCTGGCGGATCATGGGAACCAATACCTAACCTTATCATCCTTATATCACCGTACATAAAGTAAAGTTGGTCGGTCAATTTGGTATTGTTCATCTGCCATTGGATCCAATTGAAAACCATTTGAAAACTCAATTCAGTTACTTGTGATCTATTATCAAAGCATTTTGTACCTGAATTGTTTTTGATATTTTTAGAGCGAGAACTCCCCCTCAACATGTGCATCAAGTATTTCAAAATATTTTGCACACGGAGGCAAGAGAAAGAATTAACTTCTTTGATTACCATTTTCTAAAAGATATCAACATCACTTCCCACATCAAATCAATAGAGAATTTCCGGGAAGGATGAGGTTTCTATAAATTTGCTCCCCCTTAATATGTGCCTCGAGGTTTGAAAAGAGTTTTGCACATACTAGAGGGAACTTGCACATTGAGATAAGTATCACAGTTTAAATCATAGGTTTATGATAGATGCTCCTCCTCACCATGTGCATGGAAAATTTGAAATCGTTTGTCACATGTGGGCAGGATAGCATGTACATCCTTATAAAACCATTTGCCGAATTATCAGTTTAAATCCAATTTAAATCACACATTCTCCCCCGATCACAATTATCAAAACATTTGAGATTTGTGATCTCGTATAGATTTAAATTGATTTTGAAAGCTTTTAAGGAGAATTGTGACTTGATTGTGAAAGTGTTTGAACTGATAAGGATCGGATTTTAAGACTTTAAACTCCATTGATAAAACATGCATGTATATCTTTTGAAAAACAATTTAATGCCAAATAACTTTTTAATTTAATTGAAATCATTCTCCCCCTCA
The DNA here is from genome assembly GCA_019973895.1 of Chrysanthemum seticuspe. NCBI lineage: Eukaryota > Viridiplantae > Streptophyta > Magnoliopsida > Asterales > Asteraceae > Chrysanthemum > Chrysanthemum seticuspe. The sequence continues at coordinate 111,804,314 of BPTQ01000009.1, read as the reverse complement.
ATCAATGACATAGGTTGTTGATTGAGAGATAGAGATTTTGACAAATTAATCCTGATGATTATCAAAAATAGAAATCGAGTTATTTTTCAAAGCATTTGGTTTTCAGCAGATAAGAGTTTATAGAATCAGAGCATAGAATTTGAAAACATGGTAAAACATGGCTCTGTTCTTTCTTTAAAACCGGGTTATTGCCTGAAAATGACAATAAACCATCTCTCTTTCTCCCAAAATTATTATTATTATTATTATTATTATTATTTTTAAGAATTCGAACAACATCTAAAGTCCCGTGTCATTCTTTGAATGACAGTACAAAGACCGTAGATATAATCGAACCGGAAAAGAAAACATGACAAAAAGACAATATTTTTTGAAGATTTTTCGAATTTTTCAAATTTTTATGGATTTTGAAAGTTTTTTATTTTTCTATTTGATTTTTTTTTTTTTTTTTTTAATATATATATATACAAGAGATAGATGAAGATAGACCTTTACTCCTCGTCTTCCTCCTGAAGACGTTTGAGAGTTTCTGGTTGAAGGCTTTTCAAACCAAGTCGTGGAAGAATAAACTCAAAACGTTCTCTTGGAAGAGCTTTGGTGAAGATGTCTGCTAACTGATATTCAGACCTCACAAAATATAGTTCCACCACACCTTTTTCCACCTGTTCCCTGATGAAATGATGTCGAATGTCGATATGCTTTGCTCTTGAGTGTTGAACGTTGTTGCATGAGAGAGCAATAGCACTTTTATTATCACAGTACAGAGGGATTTTGTTGAATTCAAAGCCATAGTCAGATAATTGAGATCTCATCCATAAGATTTGAGCACAACAAGATGACATGGCTATGTATTCAGCCTCTGTAGAGGAAATAGAAGTACTCATTTGCTTCTTTGAAGACCAGCTCACAAGCTTATCACCCAAAAACTGAGCACCTCCTGACGTATTTCGACGTGTATCTTGACAACCTGCATGATCAGCATCTGCATAGGCCGTTAGTGACATACCGGTGTCCTTCGGGTACCATAGTCCCATATTGATGGTTCCTTGGAGATACCGAAAGACCCGTTTAACTGCTTCAAGGTGCTTTTTAGTAGACTTAGCCTGGTATCTAGCACACATGCACACAGAGAACAAGATGTCTGGTCTACTAGCAGTGAGATCCATCAGGGATCCAATCATACTCCGATATTTCGTTTGGTCAATCATGATCCCTGAGAGGTCCTCATCTAGTCTGGTTCGGTCAATCATGGGGGTGTCAACAGGGTCACTTGAATCAAATCCAAATTTCTTTAAAATCTCTGTTGCATATTTAGATTGATTTATGAAAATGCCTCCGGGACTTTGTGAAATTTGTAATCCCAAGAAAAATGACATTTGTCCCATCATTGACATTTGAAACTTTGAACTCATTTCATTTGAAAAACGATCACATTCCATTGGATCTGTCGAGGCAAAAATAATATCATCAACATAAATTTGAACATGAATTAAATGTTTGCCTGACTTCCTGGTGAACAATGTAGGATCAACTGCTCCTTTGATGAATCCGGTTGATAGAAGAAACTTTGACAGTGTATCATACCATGCCCTTGGAACGTGCTTTAAACCGTAAAGAGCCTTCTTCAAACGATAAACGTGAGTAGGATGCTCTTGATTCACAAATCCTTCAGGTTGGCTGACGTAGACGACTTCTTTAAGATCTCCGTTCAGAAATGCCGTCTTCACATCCATCTGATAAACTACCATGTTCTTACTAGCAGCATTAGCCAGAAAGATTCTGATTGCCTCGATTCGAGCAACTGGAGCAAAAGATTCTTCAAAGTTTATACCCTCCTCTTGACGATATCCTTTAGCAACTAATCGAGCCTTGTTCTTCAATACATCACCATGCTCATCAAGTTTTACTTTGAAGATCCATTTTAGAGCTATAATCATAGCACAGTCTGGAGCAGGTACTAGCTCCCATACATCAAGACGATCAAACTCATGAATTTCATCTTGCATGGCATTGAACCAACTATCTTCATTCATAGCAGTTTTAACATCTTTTGGTTCGATCTTAGATAGTACGGAGTTGAAGAAGCACCATAAGGCATCGGTTGCGAGTTGTTTCCGGGTTGATACAGGACGAGAGGGATTACCAATGATGTTGTCTATTGGATGATCGTGAGTCCATTTTCTGAGGTGTTCATGTGGCAGTTGTTGAGGAACTGAGGTAGCAGAGTCGATGTCTCCTGAAGAAGATGGTTCAGATGATGATTCAGGAGTAGCAAATATGTTTTCGAATGGAGCATCTTCAGGAGTTGCAAAGGGATTAACTTCATCATTGATGCCAGAGACATTTCCATGATGTACATTTGAAGAATGATGATTTGTTGATGAAACTGAAGGATCAGCAGCGGGTGCTTCTTGACTTAAAGATATTGAGACTGAGGGATTGACTTCATTCACTGGAATCTGAGCATCCTCTGTTGTGGGAATCATTACCTCATTAGTAATTGAATCATACAGTTCATCAAACATAGGATCAAACAATTTCTTTACATCATCTTCAGATGGAGGTACATATGGAGCTTCTTGAGAGGAGTTTGGAACAAGGGATGAACCAATGGGACTGTTTTGAAGTGCAGGTCCTGAGCTGGAGTGTCCAGGAGCCATTTGACCGGTCAGCTCATCAAACGTAACGTGAATTGTTTCCATGATATTTCGGGTTCTTTTGTTGTAGATTCGGTATCCCTTTTTGTTTGATGCATATCCTACAAATACTCCAATGTCAGCTTTGGCCCTAAGTTTGCCTAAGTCTTGACCCTCATTAGTTGGATAGCACAATGCACCAAACACACGAAGGAAAGATAGATTAGGTTTTTTGTTGTGGACAAGTTCATATGGAGTTTTTCCATGAATAGTGTGAATCAGGGAACGATTTTGTGTGTAGCATGCAGTGGCAATTGCTTCAGCCCAGAGAAACATTGGAACCTTTGAGTAGATCAGCATTGTTCTAGCAGCTTCAACAAGAGTACGATTTCGTCTTTCAACTACACCGTTCTGTTGAGGGGTTCGTGGAACACTTCTTTGATGGCTGATTCCAACGCTTTCATAGAATTCACTAAGTTGTTTGTTGACAAACTCAGTTCCATTGTCTGTTCTGATAATTCTGACAGTTTTGTTTAGTCTAACCTGCAGCTGTTTGATGAGTTTGATGATGATATCAGGAGTTTCATCCTTTGTCCTTAAGAACTTGACCCAGGTGAATCTAGAATAATCATCAACCACAACTAACACATATTTCTTCCCAAAGATATTCTGCACCCTCATTGGTCCACATAAATCCATATGAATCATATGAAGAACTTCTGTGACAGAGTTAGTAGGTTTGGGTTTATGGGCATACTTCTTGCTTTTTCCCAATTGACATGCTGAACAGAGATGATCCTTTTCATACTTTAGTCTAGGTAAACCTACAACTAAGTCCTTTCTGGAAAGATCGTTGATGGTGCCGAAGTTCAAGTGATTGAGACGACGATGCCATAACCATGACTTTGTTTTTGAAGCCTTAGATAACAAGCAGATTGGAGAGGCTCTCATCATGTCATCGATAGAGATGGTGTAAAGGTTTGAGCCACGAGTTCCTTTCAACAGTTCCTTACCATTAAGATCTCTAACAAAGCAGGTATGTTTTCTGAAGGCTACTTCTAGATCAGAATCACAGAATTGACCAACAGAGAACAGATTATGACCTAAACCTTCCACATAATACACTCTGGAGATGACACTATCACCAACAACATAATCTCCATAACCCATAATAGCACCGAAATGATCATTACCAAATCTAACAGTCCCGATGAATTTGCTCACAAAGTTCATGAGCCGTGACCGGTCTCCAGTCATATGCTTGGAACAGCCTGAGTCCAGGTACCACAGAACGATTTGAACGATCTGTAGTTGAACACAGACAAGAATGGATAACTGGATAATTGGGATCCCCATGCAAGAATGGGTTCCATATGGTTAGTAGCAACAGTTGGAACACCCACATCAGAAATAGAAGCATTCATATCAGACAGTGAGGTAATGGAATCATTGTGAATAGATGCAATACTAGTGTCTGTATTAGCCCTGTTTACAGTGTGACCACTTCTTAAGGGAATAGTTCTACCAGTAGGCATCCATTTTCTAGTGGGCATTATCTGATTGGTCTTATGACCAACAGGTATCCAATAAAAACCTATTCTGCTGAATGTTCTTCCTGTGGGTTTCCATTGTTTTCTAACTTTCTTTCGCTTTTGCCTTTTAGCCTTTTTAGCATGAATTTTAGCATTAACAATATTAACTGGACAATTAACATCATTAGGCAAAACATTGACACCACATTCATGATTAGAAACAGAATTCAAGATCAGTACAAGGTTTGCAAATAGTATCAGAATTCGAATTAATTACAGTACGCCTATGGCTAATACTAGAATCAACACGATTCGTTTTATTCAATTCAAGCTTAAAGTTCCTAGATTGTTCTTCTACTCTTTTCCAGTGCACATTATTAGCTTGCGAGGTCCTATCATTCCTTGTATTGTCTTGAGACTTTGACCTGCTCCCTTTAATGTCACTGATTACTCCTGTAGAGGGAATGGGAACATTAGTTTGTTTTACTACTCTTTGCACCACCTGTTTAGATGTGCTGGGATCTGAACTACATGCAGGTGTACTATGGTTCACACTCTTAAAACTAGAGGTACTGAGATTTGTACTCCTAGAAGGCACGCTTGAGTTCTCTTTCTTAGCATTGAAAAATCTAGAATCTGACCCCTTTAACGGCACACTACGGTTCACATTCAAAACATTGGGAATCGAGTGCATATCATACTTGGCATTAGGCATTGAGCATGGAATCAAAGGATTAACTCTCTCACCTAAAGACTTTGGGCATATTGTGATCAAGCATTCTAAGATTTCTTGAGATCGTTTGGCATATAAGCATGCATGTCCAATTGCATTATCATGAGGTTTCTCTAGCTTATCCTCTTCAACAATCTCACGCAGGCATTCTAAGAAATCCTTAAGGGATGAGAAATATGTTTGAATGGCAAGTTTGTTGTTCCTTAGATGAGGGGGGACATATGTCACAGATAAAGCATATTTATTACCAGAGTGAGCCTTAGATACAACATTCTCCCCATTGATCATTGGCATTTTCCCTTTTACCTGACTCTTCAGATTCTCAATTTCCTTTTGCAATGAAGTTATTTGTTCGTTGTTTTTGTTACGAGTGACTTTAATTGATTCAAACAACTCATTGAAGTGACGTTTAACCTTTTCATTTTCTTCTAGAAAACTTTCGTTTTCCTTTTGTAAAGCATTTACTAGGTTTTGAAGATGAAACGTTTGAGAATTCTGAGAATCTAAAGAAGGAGGCATTTGGGAGCCTGTCATATTGTTTGTTTGACCCTTTAATTGAGAGATTTGGGCTTTCAACTTTCTGATCGTGTTGCACTGAGCTTGAATCTGTTCATCACGTTTGTTAATTTGAAAAACTGCATCAAACTCTGGAGCATCTGAAGATGTCTTGACATTTGAAGTTTTGACATTTTCTTTAAGATGTTGATATTTTAGTTGTAAATTAAAATGCTCAACTTCTAGTTTAGAAAAATGTTTAACGAAATTGTCGTGATCATCCAGTTCAATTTTCTCATTTAGTTTAGAATTAGTTTTTTCAAGCTCAATGACACGATCATGGGAGACTTTCAGGGCCACAGATAATTCATGAAATTTGGAAGCATTAATAGAGCAATTTGAAGCAGTGAAAAACACATCTTGAGCAACACATTCAGTAATAAGATTCTCATTTAATGTATGCAGGTTCTTTTTCTCAATCTCATTATATTTCAGTGTACGCTCGTAGTCACTAACTTCAACAACCATTGCATCAAATTCCTTTTCCATTCCCTTAATATCAGTTTCTATCCCCTTTTTAAGACTCTCAAAGTGATCTTTTAGAAGTTTAAAGAAGGGCATGACCTCAGTTAAATAACATTCTTTCATTTGTTCAAAACCCCTTTCTCCTTCAGTTATACCAGTGGGTGTGATTCTTTTCTTGCAAGTTTTCTCAAAATCAACAAATAGTTGAAATATAACGTATTGGCTAATTAATGTCTTGCTTTTAGTGGCAATTCTTCTAGGAACAAGATGCATTGGTGTATTCGGAGGATACACAGTCGCTCTAGGCATTTTCCTAAGGGGAGGATTAGTTTCAACAATATTTTCCGCTTTCTGCTTATCTAAATCCTTTTTCCAGAACACTTGTTCGGGAGTCAACAATGTCTGAGGCTTAAACATGTTTAAGGAAATCCAGTTTTCCTTCTTGTAATCATGAGGAGTGATAATTATGTTTTTCTCTTTGCATTTTGGATCATTTTGTTTCTTATTCATCTTTTCCCTAGTGATTTCATTTGATTTCTTATCTTCCTCAGTGCACTCAACGCAACTAGGTTTCTGCCTAGGCTTAAGGATTTCATCACCATCATAAAGCACCTTATGAGCATTTCTAGCCTTTTTAATTACCTCTGGATTTGGTTCCTCAACAAGGGGAATGCTATGCTTATCGCTTAAGACTCGATGTTTGGTGACCATGTGAGCAGTCTGAATGGTGTTTCCTTGTATGTACAACTTGTTTTCAAGTTTGTTTTTCAAAGTTGTCAGATTAGAAAAATCTCTCAAGAGTTTTGATTCCTTTGCATTAAAATCTTGCTTAAGCATTTTCACATTTTCTTGAAGTTCTTGTTTTTGTTTAGCTGTTTTAGAAAGTTTTTCTTGCAAGGAATTTAATTCTTGTTTCAATACTTCTTCTCTAAACTTACTTTTTCTAATTACTGTACTCACTTGGTCATCCATTTCCTGCTCACGAGTGGTCAACTCAAATTTTGCACGTTGTTCATAAATAGCAACACGTTCCTTATAGGCATTTAGTTCAGAAATTATGGAATCATCAGGAGCACATGCAGTGTATTCATCAAAGACATAGTCATTGTTGACTGCAGAAGATGCATCACTTGGTACAAATTCACTTTCACTTTGTTTCACATATTGATCGTATGGGACAATATTGTTATTACCCATATTTTCAACATTTGATTCAATAGTTTCAGTTGATTGTACTTTGTCAAGCATCTGTTGCACATCAGCATCATCGTATAGTTTTAATACCTCTGAGATGAGTTTGTCCTTGGATGTGCCAGCTTGTGGTGAAGAAGAGACCTTGGGAGAAACCATTGGAGAAATGCTAGCCATGAAAATTGTGTGTGCAGTAGGTCCATCATCTACATCAGAGTCGTATGCATCACAGTCAGCGACTTGAAAGGCATTCTGATGATTGTGACCTATCTCCTGAATAGGCTGCTCATCCACATCTGCATCATAGGTCTTGGCATTGCCCTCAGCAAGAAACAGCAATTCCTCTTCATCCAACGCAGCACCATTGTCCTGAGCTTGTGCCAGCAACATCTTATCTCTGAAGTAATCAGCATTCTGTGGACGCTTTGGAGATGTGCAGTTCCTTGAAATGTGTCCTTCACCACCACAGTTATAGCATTTGATTGGCTTAGCTTGACCTTGGTTACCATTTCTTCCTCGATTCTGGTTGCCAACATAACCTCTCCCAGCTCCACCTCTTCCCTGATCATACTGTCTTTCCTGAACTGGTTGCACCACGATCCTTCCATCTTTAACAGTGGCTTGATTATGTGGGTTAGATGCAGTTCTGAGGTTGTTGTTGGTTTGTGGGAGAGAATTCATGTTTTGACTAATGAGAAGAGCAAGTTGATTAATGATGTTACCCACGTGTGCATCAACATCAGCTTGTTTGAACATAGGATCAGGGATGAGTTTGTGATTACCATTACCCAAGGGTATGACTTGTGATGCTTTGGTTGTGATTCCGATGTTTGAGTAGAAAGCTGTTGAGTCATTAGACGAGCTTGTCTCTCCCTGGTTGGTTTTGAACTGATTAAGAATCAATTTTTCAAACATAGCATGTCTCTCATTCTGAAGGAGGAAGGCATAGAGTTGCTCATAGTTTGTATTCTTCAATCCTTTAGTGAGTTTCACAGCTGTGACAAACTTGTGCCATTCGGGATTCATGTTGTTCACAAACTTTGAGTTCAGCTGAATGTTAGGCATAGTCATTCTGATGTTCCTCATGTCATTCACTAACTAATGAAATCTCACATAGTACTCATAGACACTCTCATCTGGTTTCATCTTGAAGTGCTCAAATTCGTCATAGAGTTGGGATTCTCTGTCTTCCATAGTTAATTCTGAACCTGAGAGAAGCATCTTAACGTTATCCCAAACTGCCTTTGCATCAGTGTTATGATTGATCAGCTTGTAGATGTCTTTAGGAAGACCTTGAAGAACAATGTTTGAAGCCCTGATATCTGCATCGAATCTCTTTTTCTCCTTATCATCAAGCTCATCATACATCTTAGGTCTGTCCATTCCGTAAACAGGAGTACCATCTTCATTAGTATCAAGTATGTCTCTAGTCGTCTCAACTCGATATGGTCCTTCATCAATGGATTTGAGAATATTGACACCATTTTCCTTTCCAAGGCAATACAATCTGATTCGTTGAGCCCAAGAATCGTAGTCAGTTCTGTCAAGCATGGGTGGACGAGTATCTGAGCCAGCTGCTTGTACATCCTCGGCAACAGTGGAGATGACAATAGGGACGTTGGTAGACATGTTAACAGATTATACGGGATTTTATAACTCTATGATTAAACCGGGAAATAGATTCTTTCACGGGATTTTACTAAATCAAGAGAAAACCGTAAACAATCACTCAAGTCGCTAGAAGATAATACACTAAGTCGCTAGAAATTAATGCACTAAGTCGCTAAGAATTAATGCACTAAGTCGCTAACACTTAATTTGCTAGCCAACTAAGTCGCTAGAGTCCCAAGTCGCTAGACACAAAGCAAGTCGCTAAGTAGTAACTCGCTACCCCTCAAGTCGCTAGCAAAATTTTGGCAGTAATTCGCTACCCAAGTCGCTAGAAATACAAGTCGCTAAAGAGCAACTCGCTACAGACCAAGTCGCTACCACCAAGTCGCTACTCGTAGTGGAGAGTCCACTACTTGTACTTTAACTCGCTAGATCTAAGTCACTAGGTTTAAAACTGTAACTCGCTACAATTTTGTGAAGCAAGTCGCTATGAAGAAAGTTATCCGTGAACTAAGTCGCTAGCATGAAAAACCTTATAAACATCACTTTTTAATCCAAAAACAACCCAACCAAGATGATTCAAGCTATCCAAATGAAAACCTAAACACTTGTGATGATTCTAAACAAGAAAGTACTAACAAAATTCAAACTTTAACACAAGAAATCAACCAAATGATGCAAAAACCACTAAACTTTTTCAAACTCAAAAACCACCTAAAAACCACTAGAAATCCAAAGATGTGCAAGATGTGATCTAACCATGGCTCTTGATACCAATTGTAAGATATAACTTTTCACATACACATCAAACCATAACACAAAGTAGCATATAGATGGAATTCTAGAGAGAGAAAGTTAGAGGTTTAGGGAACTTAGTGAGAGAAAGTGAAAGATATTATTATGAGCTCCAACTCTCTACCTTGGAAGGTAGAGAGTATTTATAGTCTTACATAACTCGCCACACTTTGGGCTGTGGATCAGGCATACAGTGGGTAAAGACCCGTCCGTCCTCCACGGTGTTACTTAACTAAATTACTACTTAACTTAAAAGAACTACGACTACGAGCTTTCTAACGATTACATATACTTGAGGTGACCGACTCTTTACTACCGGGAATTTCTAATTCCTAACAAGATCCTTCTTTCAAAAATTGGAATATGGACACAGGTGTGAGTTCTCACCAAAATGATTCTTTTTATAGTCGTAGTGATGTTTTTAATTTGTGCATTTATCCATCGGTCTCGGTTGGTGACAAATTTTCTATACTCGTTACTAACTCAGGCCATAGCATTATACCTACACCTCATCGTCCTCTTCATTTAAATAATGTTCTTATTATTCTTAATATTGTAAAGAATTTAATTTTTGTTCGTCGGTTCATTCGTGATAATAATTGTACTGTTGAATTTGACGCTTTTGGTTTCTCTGTTAAGGATTTCATGACCCGTCGAGTTCTGCTCTGCTGTGATAGCACTGGTGATCTGTACCCGGTCACGAAGCCTTCAACAGTTCCTCAAGATTTTCTTCCAAGTCAGTATATGTGGCGTCAACGTTTTGGACATATAGGAAGTGAAATGTTACTTCGTGTTCTTTCTAATAATTCAATTTCGTGTAATAAAGAGAAACATCCCATTCTTGATCATGCTTTTCAACTTGGAAAACACATGAGGCTTCCATTTGTTTATTCTAGTACTTTGGTTACTTCATGTTTTGATATTTTTCACTCGGACTTGTGGACTTCCCTAATTTCGAGTCTTTTGGATTTTAAATATTATGTTTATTTTTGGATCATTATTCGCAATATGTTTGGTTTTATCCATTGGTTAATAAATCTGATGTCTTGTCCCAATTTGTGTTGTTTCGTAACTTTATTCATACTCAATTTAGGTGTGAAATAAAGTCTTTTCAGTGTGATCGGTGGTGAAGTTGATAACCACACTTTCTATAAATTATTTGAATCTAATGGTATCCAGTTTCGTTTTTCTTGTCCCAAAACCTCACGACAAAATGGTAAATCTGAAAGGATGATAAGAACCATAAATAATCTTCACACATTACTTTTTCAAGCTCACCTTCCTCTCAGTTATTGGTTTGAATCACTTAATATGGCCACCTACTTGTTAAATATTTTACCTTCAAAACCCATTAGGCTATGTGCAGTAATACCCATGATCGATTGGTCGATCGATCGCCCTTACTGTAGGTGTCGATCGGCAATCGATCGATGGGTTCTTTTTTTATTTGAGTCACAGGAAAACACAAAACAACAAAACTCTCACTTTCCAATTAGTTTTATTACCTTTGATGCATAAAAAAAATAAAAAAAATGTGATCTGTTTTAGAGAGGATGAAACCAAGAGGCGCAGTAAAAAATATTGTGAGGCAAAAAAACCATTGGGTTTGCTTTATTTAAAATAGGCTTCGTATGTGGGCAAAAAATGTGTTGTTGTACATTATTTGACAAACAACGTTTGCTTGAAACTAATTTGAGTATAAAATTTATATTTATTTGGTTTTGAAGGAAGTAGTTTAAATAATGACAAGTTTCGAAGAAAAAAAAAGGTCGCCCTTACTGTCGCAAAAAATCGCCTTTAGGTTGCTGGAGAGAGAAAGTTGATGTGGCGGGTAAAATGAAGGTCGCTGGTAGTTCTTATCGTGCCTAGCCTTAACCCGCCTCTTTGGTACCACACCCGATTATAGCCTTCTACGTAATTTTGGTTGTCTTTGCTACCCACACCTTGACGTCTCTCACAAACTTGAACTACGTGCCACACCCTCCATTTTTTTGCCACGCATCTAATCATAGTGGCTACCGTTTTCTTGATTTAAACACCAATAAAATCATCATTACATGCCATGCTACCTTTAATGAGATGGTATTTTTGTCTAGTTCTATGGGACCTACCTCACCTCCCTCATATACCTTTTCAGATGAGCCGGCTAATGTCATTTCCTTTATTATTCGCTCCATACCAATTACACCTGTTACACCTCCTATTCCTGATGATACTAATGTTGATATTGTTACACCAGGTTCGACACCCATTACACCTCCTACTCCTAATACGCCTTTGCCACCAGTTGATACACCTACACCCAATACTGATACCCCTCCAACGAATATTGATCCTATTCCCACACTGTCGCCCTACCCAAACCCAGTTTCTGTTCATCCCTTGGTCACAAGTTTTCATGTCGGTACGAACCTTCCTCCAGATCGTCTTACTCTTCATGTGTCTTCCATTTCACATTTACCAAAATCATACAGTGATGCGTTTAATGATCCAAATTGGCAAGCTGCTATACATGATGAATATATTGCACTTATTAAAAATAAAACGTGGACTCTTGTACCCCGACCCATAGACGCCAATATAGTTCGTTGTATGTGGTTGTTTTGCCACAATTATTTAACGGATGACACGCTTAGTGTTAGGATTTAGTAAATCCAGTTATTAAAGAGTCGGTCACCTCAAGTATATGTAATCATTTGAAAGCTCGTAGTCGTAGATTATTATAAGTTAAGTAGTATTTAGTTTAAGTAACACCGTGGAGGACGGACGGGTCTTTACCCACTGTATGCCTGATCCACAGCCCGATAGGTGGCGATTTATGTAAAGACTATAAATACTATCTACCTTCCAAGGTAGAGAGTTGGAGCTCATAATAAGACTTTTCTTTCTCTCACTAAAGTTCCCTAAACCTCTAACTTTCTCTCTCTAGAATCATATTTGTACGCCTATTTGATCTTATGGTTTAGTGTGTTTATGAAATCCAATATGTTACAAATGGTATCAAGAGCCATGGTTTGATCATCTCTTACATATCTTTGGATTTCTAGTGACTTTTAGGTGGTTTTAGAGTTTGAAAAAGTTTAGTGGTTTTTGCATCATTTGGATCATTTCTAGTGTTAAAGTTTGAATCTTGGGGGTAGTTTTGTGTTTAGAATCATTGTATGTGCTTGGGTTTTGATTTGGTAAGCTTGAATAATCGTGGTTGGGTTGTTTTTGGATTGAAAAGTGATGTTTTTGAGATTTTCTTGCTAGTGACTTGAGCCACGGATTGTTATTCTTGGTAGCGACTTGCTTTGTAAGTTGGTAGCGAGTTGCAGTTTAAGTGGTAGCGACTTGCTCCTAGCGACTTGTCTTTTGAGACAAGCCGGAAAATAGTACAAGTTAGTGGATTTTCCACTACGGCTAGCGACTTAGTGAGGTTAGCGACTTGCTTCAGAAAGTGTTAGCGAGTTGCAGTGCAAATTTTTAGCGACTTTGTATTCTTAGCGACTTGGACCTTAGCGAGTTGCTCTTTAGCGACTTGACTGTGTAGCGACTTGGTGCTTAGCGATTTGGTGATTTAGCGAGTTGCTCTTTAGCGACTTGACTGTGTAGCGACTTGGTGCTTAGCGATTTGGTGATTTAGCGAGTTGCTACTTAGCGACTTGGTGCTTAGCGACTTGATTCAAGGTTTAGAGTGACTTGGTGACTCTAGCGACTTGTCTTCATAGCGTTTTGTTGACTTTTACCGACAAAATTTCAAACAACCATAACTTTTGAACCGTAACTCTGTTTTCAGCGTTCTAACCATCAAAACGACCGTGAGAACGAGGAGAATGACACGTCGAATAAATAAAAAGTTTATTCGGGCCAACCTTATAGGCCTAAATCCGCTCCGAACAGAAGTTATTGAGGTTTTTAAGTTTTTAGACCAAAAATTCTCGGGAAAATCGTGCAACAACCAATCCAAATCTCAACTAAACAACATATCAGCCAATCCTTCCAAAGCATAGAACACAAACTCATTCCCGATCCAATGTTCAAACAAGCTGATGCTGATGCAGTCATGGGACATTTCATCAATCAACTGGCTCTTATGGTTAAATAAAACTTGACTCTCAATCCACATACCAACAGTCTTCACACTAACAATGAGATCAAAATTGCATCCAACCTTCACAATCATGCGGTTGTCAGAGATGGGAATGTTATGGTGCAACCAGTTCAAGAAAGGCAGTATGAACAAGGAAGAGGTGGAGCTGGTAGAGGTTATGCTGCAAATCAGAATAGGGGAAGGAATGGAAACCAGGGTAAGCAAAACCAATCAAATGTTACAACTGTGGAGGTGAGGGACACATTGCAAGGAACTGCACATCACCAAAACGCCCTCAGAATGCAGAGTACTTCAGGGATAAGATGTTGCTTGTGCAAGCTCAGGATAATGGTGCAGCTTTGGATGAAGAGGAGTTGTTGTTTTTGGCTGAAGGAAATGCTAAGACATATGATGCAGATGTGGATGAGCAACCAATTCAGGAGATAGGCCATAATCATCAGAATGCCTTTCAAGTAGCTGATTGTGATGCATACGACTCTGATGTTGATGAAGAACCCACTGCACAAACCATTTTCATGGCTAGCATTTCTCCAATGGTCTCTCCTAAAGTCTCATCATCACCACAAGCTGGTCCATCCAAAGACAAAATCATTTCTGAGGTATTAAAATTATACGATGAAGTTGATGAGCAAAAGATACATAACGAAGTACAATCAACTGTAATTATTGAGTCAGATATTGAAAATATGGGTAATAGCAATGTTGTCCCATATGATCAATATGTGAAACAAGTACAAAGTGACGTATCTTATGCAGTCAATGATGACTATCCTTTTGACGAATACACTGCACGTGCCCCTGATGATTCTGTTATTTCTGAACTTAATGCTTATAAAGAACGTGTTGCTATTTATGAACAACGTGCTAAGTTTGAAATAACCACCCGTGAGCAGGAAATGGATGACCAAATGCGTACAACTATTAGAAAAAGTAGCTTTAGAGAAGAAGTATTAAAACAAGAGTTAAACTCCTTACAAGAAAAGCTTTCTAAAACTGCTAAGCAAAAACAAGAACTTCAAGAAAATGTTAAAATGCTTAAGCAAGAATTCAGTGCTAAGGAATCAAAACTTTTGAATGATTTTTCTAATCTGAAAACCTTGAAAAACAAGCTTGAAAATAAGTTGTACGTACAAGGAAATACCATTCAGACTGCTCACTTAATCACTAAGCACAGAGTTTTGAGTGATAAGCATAGTACTCCCCTTGTTGAGGAACCAAATCCAGAGATTGTTAAAAAGGCTAGAGCTGCCCATAAGGTACTTTATGATGGCAATGAAATCCTTAAGCCTAGACATAAACCTAGTTGCGTTGAGTGCACTGAGGAAGATAAGAAATCAGATGAAGTCACTAGGGAAAAGATGAACAAGAAACTAGATGATCCTAAATGTAAAGAGAAGAAAATAAATATTACACCCCATGATTACAAGAAGGAGAATTGGATTTCCTTGAACATGTTTAAGCCTCAGACGTTGTTAACACCCGAACAAGTGTTCTGGAAAAAGGATTTAGATAAGCAAAAAGCAGAGAATCTTGTTGTAACAAACCCCCCCTTTAGGAAAATGCCTTCAACGACTGTGTATCCTCCTAATATACCAATGCATTTAGTTCCTAGGACTATTGCCACTAAAAGCAAGACCTTAATCAGTCAATATGTTATTTTTCAACTATTTGTTGATTTTGAGAAAACTTGTAAGAAAAGGATCACACCCACTGGTATAACTGAAGGGGAAAGGGGTTTTGAGCAAACGAAAGAATGTTATTTAACTGAAGTCATGCCTTTCTTTAAACAACTAAAAGATCATTTTGAAAGTCTTAAGAAGGGAATGAATTTAGACATTAAAGAAATGGAAAAGGAATTTGATGCAATGATAGTTGAGGTTAGTGACTGTGAGCGAGCACTAAAATATAATGAGATTGAGAGGAAGAACTTGCATACATTGAATGAGACTCTTATTACTGAATGTGTTGCTCAAGATGTGTTTTTCACTGCTACAAATTGTTCCATTAATGCTTCTCAATTTCATGAATTATCTGTTGCTCTGAAAGTCTCCCATGATCGTGTCATTGAGCTTGAGAAAACTAACTCTAAATTGCATGAGAAAGTTGAACAGGATGATCATGATAACCTGGTGAAACAGTTTTCTAAATTGGAAGTTGAGCATCTTGCTTTGCAATTAAAATATCAACATCTAAAGGAAAATGTTAAAACTTCAAATATCAAGACATCTTCGGATGCTCCTGAGTTTGATGCAGTTTTTGAAATCAACAAACGTGATGAACAGATTCGAGCTCATTGCCACACGATCAAAAGATTGAAAGCCCAAATTTCACAACTGAAAGGTGAAAAGAAGGATGTGACAGGTTCCCATATGCCTCCACCTTTAGATTCTCAAAATTTCCAACTTCAAAACATTATTAATAACTTACAAAAGGAAAATGATTGTTTTAAAGCTGAAATTTCAAAAGTTAATGATCAACACAAAGAGTTATGTGATTCATTTAAAGTTAATCATGATAAACAAATTGAAAAGATAACTTCTTTACTTAACGAGATTGAGAATCTGAAGCGTGAGGTGAAAGGAAAGTTGCCAATCCCCAATTGCAAATATTCTATTCCTAAGGTTTCTGCTTGTGATAAGTATGCTATCGATATGTTATATATCCCCCGCCCATTAGGAATAACGAACTTGCACATAAAGCATATCTCTCATACCTTAAGGAAAGTTTGAAGGGTCTCCGTGAGATTGTTGAAGATGAAAGATTAGAAAAACCTTTTGATAGTACTATAGCCTATACCTGCATAGATGCCAAACGATCTCAGGAACTCTTAGAGTATGTAATCATCACAAGTCCGAAATCTAGCAATAGGCGAGATAAAATAGTTGTGCCTTGTTCTATGCCTAAAGCCAAGCATGTGACCTTTGATATGCCTTGTTCCATGTCAAAATTCAAGCAAGCAACCTTTGATGTGCCTCCTAGAATTTCAGATCCCAGCACTTCTAGACTAGAAATGCAGAAAGTAGTGAAGCCATGTAATGTTCCCATCGTTACTTCTACAGATGTTAAGATTGACACTAAAGTTAGCGGGTCAAAACCTAGAAGCAATGCAAAGAGGGATAGGATTACGCAAACTAAAAGTGTTCATGATAAGGAAGTGAAAGAACACCATAGGGACAAGAAGTTTGATTTGAACAAAAAGAATCGTGTTAGTTCTAGTAATAGCTCTAAGCTTACTGAAATTAATTTGAGGCCTCATGTTGTCTGCAAAACATGTAAAAAATGTTTATTTTTTGGTAATCATGATAAATGTGATGTGTTATTTCTGAGGTCTAAGATTCATAACCCAGTTAAGAAATTTTGGAGAGCGAAACAGATTAAGTAATCTTGGAAACCTACAGGGAATGTGTTTACAAATGTAGGATTTCAGTGGAAGCCCACAGGTCGAATATTAACGAATGGCAAACCTTACCCCTTAGCTAGATCCACTATGCCTAGAATAGTACCTGTTAAGGTTTGGAAGCCAACTGGTAGAATAATCCCATTAAGCACAAAATGTCATTTGACTAAGTCTGATGCTTCTACTAGTTCAGCTCCTAGAGATAATGCCATTGCATCTAGGGTTTCTGCTGATTCAAAGACTGTTTGTGCTAACCAAAAGGAACCCATCAGCACGTGGGGATCCAATGTTTCCAATTCTCTGTCTTCGTCTGTTGTCCAAAGAAGGTCGTACAAATCGTCCCTTGGTATTTAGATTCGATCGGCTCTAAACATATGACTGGGCTCTTAACAATGACGTATGTTCACATCAGTTCAGGCCTCGTTCTTCAACACTATGGCGTCTGTAGATAACACTTCAGGCCCCGTTCCTTAAAGAAAAGAAAGGTGTACGCTTCAGTGCACTCTATCTTCAGAAGAAGAGAAATCTTCATTTTTATGACCATTCTCATCGACATTCTTCATCAACAAGCTTCATGTTTTTCCATGCCCATTCAATCCTCAAGTGGATCTCCATTCATTGGTATACATTCTTATTCACTTGATCAATCAAAAATGGCAAACTTCATTTGCAATTTTTGAGGGGGAGAAGATGGAATATTCTACATGGTGATGGATGCTTGAGTTATGGTCATACGACTCTCCAACGCCTATTGTCTTCACTCACTAAGGATAACTGGGATACACTATTTGGGATTCATTGTTTTTCAAGAGATGTTTGATGAGTACTTCCAATCTCCAACGAATGTTGATCATCCAGTTTCTGAAGCTCATGCTCCGGTTCCTACTGACTCAACTGGTTCACCATATAAGAAGTACTTCTCGGAATTCTCAAGAAACCTCATCTCCAGTTACTTCACAAGGCGTGGATAATGACTATCATAATCTTTGCAGTTGCACTCATGAATAGTGATCCGCTCTTTGGAATCCCGTTGCCAAATCTTCACGGATCATTGTTTCATTGTTCTTTCCTAAATGTGCACTCTGTAAATCAACCACATGAACATTAAGGAAAATGACTTCCTCATCCGCTTAAAAACATTATTGATGAATCTTCCAGATCAGTTTCTACATGTATACCTTAAGGAAGAATGCATTGATGTTGAGGAATCATTTGCTCCGGTTCATTCAGTGGGTCAATGTACATCCGATTGTATGTTTAATCATTTATCACTTATTTGAGATTGAAGTTGACCTTCACAAAGGCGTGTTCTTATTTAATAACTTGCTCGGGCTTAAGAATTTGAGTTGAAGGCTTGGTTTATCTAGTTACCAGCAGTCGGGGTGGATGGTTGAAGACCTGGTTAACTATCACTATTAGGAGTTACGTTGTTTTACTCAGTGTCACATGCAGATGACGATGTGGATAATCTCAAGAGGTGTTAATGTCTCATACTTGGTTTGAGTAGTGAGTACTTAGAGATTTGCTTGAAGCATAGATTCTCGACACCGTTCTTCCATCTTTAAGTGCAAGCTTAAGACACAAATGCGGGGAATTCGACTTCAGTTTCAAGTTTGGTATATCGGGTTTTCTTCAACAGTGGTCACTACAAATTGTCTTCATATGGGTTGATTATGGGTTGATAAAGGTAGTCAGAGAGAGTTTCTGTAGCAGTTGATTCTCACGAGATATATTTGAGCTAATTGTGTTCTTCTCTATTTCAAGTATATGAGTGTATTATGTTTTGCTGATTCTGAGGTATCAAAACCAGCAAGGGGGAATGAGACATACATCTAAACACACAACGAGTACACGTGATGAACCTAATACTTCGTCTCTATTGAAGTAATCTCGGGAAAGACAAATGTCATAACCATAGAGAAACTTAGTGTTTACTCATAGCCTGTGGTGTGTTATTCCAACTATTTGGGGGAAGGATGTATTATTCCAACCATTTTGGAGGAAGTGGTCTCTGGATACTTTTGGTATGTGTTAACTCAGCCTTCAGTAGGAAGAAATATGAGAAGAATATTTGGAGCGTGAGATGATATTGCTTATCGACATCTTCAATATGATTTATGATATAGTGCTTCTAGTTAGTGCTTCATGTACACAATGTAATGATGATTCCAATGAGATCGCAACCATCAGGGGAGAGATATGTGTACATCAAGGTCGCACAACATATTCACATGATCGAGCTTAATCAGTTATTCCGGAGTTGACATCCGTAGAGGAGATTAGTGATTTAACCAGTTACTGTGATGTTGTTGTCTCTACTCTAGTTGGGTACGTGTGTACATTATGGGTTGATTGGTTATATGGGAGATAACTAGAATGCTCTTGGTAAAATGAAGATGTTGATGTATTGTTCCCCTAAATAGACAACTGGTCAATCTCGAAGAGTAAGGTGTACATCGGGGATGCACAACAGGTTCATGTGATCGGTCGTAATCACTTAATCCGGATTTGATAACCACTGAGACGATCAATGTTTCAACTTGTTACTTCGGTGTTCTCATGTTCTTCGGGGTGCTGAGCTTCATTCAATGAGACCGCTTTATATTCAACTCTACTTCTTAGGGAAATGGTCTTTATTCGATGTTTGTCGGTTTGGGGGGAAGCTACCAAAGATTCAAATTGAGAAGGCTCATGTTCAAACGATTTTCTTAGAAGCCTCGAATGCTTTGGTGGCGAAAGTTTAAGAGATGTTGATTCCTTTCTTCTACAACGTGTTGAACGATATCTTTATCTCGGTACTCATTTCATCATCCTCTTAAACTAATTTATCCCTTGTAAATATTTTTTCGAAAAACAAAATACAAAATTATAAAACATTCAAAATATATATATATATATATATATATATATATATATATATATATATATATATATATATATATATATATTGTCTTTGTGTCATGTTTTTCTCGATTCGATAATATCTACGGTCTTTGTGCTGTCATTCAAAGAATGACACGGGACTTTAGATGTTGTTCGAATGTTTATTAAAAAAAATCAAAAAAATATATTTTGGGAGAAAGTGAAACAATGGTTTATTGTCATTTCAGGCAGTAACCCGCTTTTCAAAGACAGAACAGAGCCATACTTTTTCTTGGTTTTCAAATTTCTTGCTCTGATTCTTTAAATAATCATTACTATCTAATGAAAACTAGTTGCTTTGAAAAATAACTCGGACTCTAATTTTTGATAATCATCTGGACTTAAAAGTTTGTCAAAATATCTATCTCTCAATCAACAACTTATGTCATTGATTGAGGGGGAGAATGATTTCAATTAAATCAAAAAGTTATTTGTCATACAATTGTTTTCAAAAGATAATCATGCATGTTTATTCAATGGAGTTTAAAGTCTTAAAATCCGATCCTTATCAGATAAAACGCTTTCATATTCAAGTCACAATTCCCCTTAAAAGCTTTCAAAATCAATTTAAATCTACAGAGATCACAAATCTCAAATGATTTGATAATTGTGATCGGGGGAGAATTTGTGATTTAAATTGGATTTAATCTGATAATTCGGTAAATGGTTTTATAAGGATGTACAAGCTCTCCTTCCCACATGTGCCAAACGATTTCAAATTTTCCATGCACATGTTGAGGGGGAGCATCTATCATAAACCACAAAGATCTGAAACGTGATCAATTTATATCAATGTGCACGTTCCCTCTTGTATGTGCAAAACTATTTCAAACCTCAAGGCACATATTGAAGGGGAGCAACCTTATGAAAACCTCATCCTTCCCCAAAATGCTTTATCTACTTGATTTGATTAGGGAAGTGATGTTGATATTTTTTAGAAAATGGTAATCAAAGAAGTTAATTCTTTCTCTTGCATCCGTGTGCAAAACGATTTCAAATACTTGATGCACATGTTGAGGGGGAGCTCTTGTTCTAAAAATATCAAAACAATTCAGGTACAAAATGCTTTGATAATATATCACAAGTATCTAGATTGATTTTCAAATGGTTTTCAATTGGTTCCAATGGCAGATGAACAATACCAAATAGACCGACCAACTTTACATTATGTATGGTGATATAAGCTTGATAAGGTTAGGTATTTGTTCCCATGATCCGCCAGAACCGGAGGGATCTACCCATGGACAATCCACTAGATAGTGTAGAAGTCCTTAGGTATATTGAAAAAGGAGAAAAATGAGATATGGGAAGAGTGCGGACTGAGTCTGAGCTAGTACTGGAATAAACCCAACAAGGTTCTAGCTATGAAGTCTCGGTAAGCACTGAAGGGGTTGAAGAATGAAAAAGAATTGAATGAGAAAAGGGTGAAAACAAATAGTCCTCCAATTATTCAACCTTAGGGGCAGAAACTGGGTTCAATTCATTTGCTACTGGTGGTTACCAAGGTAACATCGGTATTGAAGACAAAACGTCATGGACCCTGTGATGCACTGCACTTCAACTTTCCAAACCACTCAAGTTCCTCTTAAAAGGACTTGTTTCATTCTCACGGGGAACCGACATTATCTATCGACTTTCTCTTAGAGATGGTTGATATTGAAGAAGGAGACCCTCTCCCTAGTCTCCAATACTGGATCCAAATATGCACAAATTGAGTCTAGAGCCACGAGATCATCAATAAATCTCATTAGGACACTTTCAATGAAGACTCTCTGTTTCACACAATGTGGAAAGAGATATTATATCTTGAGTCCTACGCATTATCCTTGTGGTATTGCCAGAACATCCGAGTGATATGTAAAATATTCACAATGAAGATGGAAAGCCTTCTGGAGCCAACATCAAACAAGCTCCTGGTAGGTGGCATGTGAGATCTTTTCAATATATCGACCATGTGACAACTGAACAGAAACAATGGGGCGATTCAATCTTTTGAATCAATCCTGGTTCAGGATATGGATTGACGGATACCTTTGAAAAACCGGTCGTTGTGCTTAAAAACTCTTTTCTCTAGCACATCGACTGTGTACAAATATTTCAAATCAAAAGGTGTTTATGATTGATAATTGATTTTCATTAAAACCTTCGTTGTATTGCAAAAACAATTTCTATTGAGCGATACACGATTGTTTTTCAAATCTCTTTTTATCAATCAGTGAATCTCAATTCGCTGGTTCACTCACTCCGTGTTGTCTTCTTTGAGACGTTCCGGTTTGAGAACAGCTAGAGCAGCTGTGAAACCCTGTCAAGGAAATTCTTTGGAATTATACCTGATCACAGGCAGTACTTGTACTGATCAACGGGGAACCGTGGGCCGTGTACCTCAATTCAATGAAAGTGATCAAAGACACTTTCGTGCGATTTATTGCTAACTGTTCTATGCAGGTACGCCCTACGTTTGCAACTGATCAGATTGAAGCGATCAATCCATAGCCGCATGCTCACTTAACACATTCATCTCAAAAGAAATCATGATTAGTGCATCAATGACTCTGATATTTTCACTCCATGCTTCTGCTACGCTGATGCCAATATCATGAATCAACAAAAGCTTCCGCTACTCTGATGAGAATATTTCATGATCCAGAATGTGAGCATGTCAGTCCGTATGTCACAACATCACATAATACCAACACCACAATGGATGAGTCAGAGATTGATATTTGCTGATGATCTCCAAAGCTGGCTCAAAATTATTATCACGTGGATCAGTAAAAGGACCTCCACTTGGATTAACCAAACATGCAATGAGAAGAATCGATGACTACGAACTTCGGAGCAAAGTACTACATCAAGAATTCAAGAACAATTTTTAATGTAATATCTGTTTGTATTCAATGTAATTTTAGTATATGTTTGAGGTGACCTCCC
Organism: Chrysanthemum seticuspe; assembly: GCA_019973895.1. Classification (NCBI taxonomy): domain Eukaryota; kingdom Viridiplantae; phylum Streptophyta; class Magnoliopsida; order Asterales; family Asteraceae; genus Chrysanthemum; species Chrysanthemum seticuspe. The sequence continues at coordinate 111,781,453 of BPTQ01000009.1, read as the reverse complement.
TTAGGGGGAGATTGTTAGGATTTAGTAAATCCAGTTATTAAAGAGTCGGTCAACTCAAGTATATGTAATCATTTGAAAGCTCGTAGTCGTAGATTATTATAAGTTAAGTAGTATTTAGTTTAAGTAACACCGTGGAGGACGGACGGGTCTTTACCCACTGTATGCCTGATCCACAGCCCGATAGGTGGCGATTTATGTAAAGACTATAAATACTCTTTACCTTCCAAGGTAGAGAGTTGGAGCTCATAATAAGACTTTTCTTTCTCTCACTAAAGTTCCCTAAACCTCTAACTTTCTCTCTCTAGAATCATATTTGTACGCCTATTTGATACTATGGTTTATTGTGTTTATGAAATCCAATATGTTACACTTAGTCGCTACAATGCTCGTCTTGTGGCGAATGATAGTACACAGTTAGAGGGTATTAATGTTGATGAGACTTTTAGTCTGATTTTTAAACCGGGCATCATTCAGATTGTCCTTAGTTTTCCTACTTCTCGGCATTGGCCTTTTATCAGCTTGGTGTCAAGAATGCCTTTTTACATGGTGATTTATCATAGACCGTTTATGTTAGATATTAGCTTTTCACATACACATCAAACCATAACACAAAGTAGCATATAGATGGAATTCTAGAGAGAGAAAGTTAGAGGTTTAGGGAGCTTAGTGAGAGAAAGTGAAAGATATTATTATGAGCTCCAACTCTCTACCTTGGGAGGTAGAGAGTATTTATAGTCTTACACAAATCGCCACACTATGGGCTGTGGATCAGGCATACAGTGGGTAAAGACCCGTCCGTCCTCCACGGTGTTACTTAACTAAATTACTACTTACCATAAAAGAACTACGACTACGAGCTTTCTAACGATTACATATACTTGAGGTGACCGACTCTTTAATACCGGGAATTTCTAATTCCTAACAATCTCCCCCTAAGGGAGGTCACCTCAATTATACATCAAAAATTACATTGAATATAAATAGATATTACATTAACAGTTGATCTTGCATTCTTGATGTAGTCCTTTGCTCATAAGCTCGTAGTCATTGATTCTTCACATTGCATGTTTGGTCATTCCAAGTGGAGGTCTTTTACTGATCCACGTGATGATAAGTTTGAGCCATCTTTGGAGATCATCAGCAATCAACAATCTCTGACACATCCTTTGTGATGTTGGTATTTTGTGATGTTGTGACGTTGGGACCGACATGCTCACATTCTGGATCATGGTATCTTCTCATCAGAGTAGCGGAAGCATTTGTTGAATCACGATATTGGCATCAGCGTAGCAGAAGCTTGGTGTGAAAACATCAGAGTCATTGATGCACTAATCATGATTTCTTTTTAGATGAATGTGTTAAGTGAGCATGCGGCTGTGGATTGACCGCTTCATTCTGATCAGCTGCAAACGTCGGGCGTACCTGCATACAACAGTTAACAACAAATTGCACGAAAGTGTCTTTGATCACTTTCGTTGAATTGAGGTACACGGCCCACGGTTCCCCGTTGGTCAGTACAAGTACTGCCTGTGATCAGGTAGGATTCCTAAGAATCTCCTTGACAGGGTTTCGCAGCTGTTCTAGCTGTTCTCAAACCGGAACATCTCAAAGAAGACAACACGGAGTGAGTGAACCAGCGAATTTTAAGTCCACTGATTGATGAAAAGAGATTTGAAAAACAATCGTGTATTGCTCAATAGAAATTGTTTTTGCAATACAACGAAGGTTTTATTGAAAATCAATTATCAATCATAAAAATACCTTTTGGTTTGAAAAATGAGTACACAGTCGATGTGCTAAAGAAAAGAGTTTATTAAGCACAACGACCGGTTTTTCAAAGGCATCCGTCAATCCATAACCTGAACCAGGATTGATTCACGAAATTGAATCGCCCCATTGTTTCTGTTCAGTTGTCACATGGTTGATCTATATAATAGATCTCACATGCCACCTACCAGGAGCTTGTTTGATGTTGGCTCCAGAAGGCTTTCCATCTTCATTGTGAATATGTAAACACATCACTCAGATGTTCTGGCAATACCACAAGGATAATGCGTAGGACTCAAGATATAATCTCTCTTTCCACATAGTGTGAAACAGAGAGTCTTCATTGAAAGTGTCCTAATGAGATTTATTGATGATCTCGTGGCTCTAGACTCAATTTGTGCATATTTGGATCCTATAACGGAGACTAGGGAGAGGGTCTCCTACTTCAATATCAACCATCTCTAAGAGAAAGTCGATAGATAATGTCGGTTCCCTGTGAGAATGAAACAAGCCCTTTTAAGAGGAACTTGAGTGGTTTGGAAAGTTGAAGTGCAGTGCGTCACTGGGTCCATGACGTCTTGTCTTCAATACCGATGTTACCATCAGTAGCATATGAATTGAACCCGGTTTCTGCCCTAAGGTTGAATAGATGGAGGGCTATTTGTTTTCACCCTTTTCTCATTCAATTCTTTTTAATTCTTCAACCCCTTCAGTGCTTACCGAGACTTCATAGCTAGAACCTTGTTGGGTTTATTCCAGTACTAGCTCAGTCTTAGTCCGCACTCTTCCCATATCTCATTTTTCTCCTTTTATCATCATACCTAAGGACTTCTACACTAACTAGTGGATTGTCCCTGGGTAGATCCCTCCGGTTCTGGCGGATCATGGGAACCAATACCTAACCTTATCATCCTTATATCACCGTACATAAAGTAAAGTTGGTCGGTCAATTTGGTATTGTTCACTTGCCATTGGATCCAATTGAAAACCATTTGAAAATCAATTCAGATACTTGTGATATATTATCAAAGCATTTTGTACCTGAATTGTTTTTGATATATTTAGAACGAGAACTCCCCCTCAACATGTGCATCAAGTATTTGAAAATGTTTTGCACACGGAGGCAAGAGAAAGAATTAACTTCTTTGATTACCATTTTCTAAAAGATATCAACATCACTTCCCTCAACAAATCAAGAAGATATAGTATTTCCGGGAAGGATGAGGTTTCCATAATTTTGCTCCCCCTCAATATGTGCCTCGAGGTTTTGAAAAGAGTTTTGCACATACTAGAGGGAACCTGCACATTGGGATGAATGATCACGTTTCAAATCAAAGGTTTAAGATAGCTGCTCCCCCACAACATGTGCATTGAAAATTTGAAATCGTTTGTCACATGTGGGCGGGATAGCATGTACATCCTTTTATAACCATTTACCTAATTATCAGTTTAAATCCAATTTAAATCTCACATTCTCCCCCGATCACAATTATCAAATCATTTGAGATTTGTGATCTCGTATAGATTTAAATTGATTTTGAAAGCTTTTAAGGAGAATTGTGACTTGATTGTGAAAGTGTTTTAACTGATACGGATCGGATTTTGAGACTTTAAACTCCATTTATAAAACATGCATGTATATCTTTTGAAAACAATTTTTTAATGCCAAATAACTTTTTAATTTAATTGAAATCATTCTCCCCCTCAATCAATGACGTAGGTTGTTGATTGAGAGATAGAGATTTTGACAAATAAGTCCTGATGATTATCAAAAATAGAAACCGAGTTATTTTTCAAAGCATTTAGTTTTCAGCAGATAAATGTTTATAGAATCAGAGCATAGAATTTGAAAACATGGTAAAACATGGCTCTGTTCTTTCTTTAAAAGCGGGTTATCGCCTGAAATGACAATAAACCATTTTCTCTTTCTCCCAAAATTTTTTTTTTTTTTTTTTTTTTTTTTTTTTTTTTTTTTTAGGAATTCGAACAACATCTAAAGTCCCGTGTCATTCTTTGAATGACAGCACAAAGACCGTAGATATTATCGAATCGAGAAAAAAAACATGACAAAATGACAATATTTTTTTTTGAAGATTTTTCGGATTTTTCAGATTTTTATGGATTTTGAAAGTTTTATAATTTTCTATTTGATTTTTAAAAAATATTTACAAGAGATAGATGAAGATAGACCTTTACTCCTCGTCTTCCTCCTGAAGACGTTTGAGAGTTTCTGGTTGAAGGCTTTTCAAACCAAGTCGTGGAAGAATAAACTCAAAACGTTCTCTTGGAAGAGCTTTGGTGAAGATGTCTGCTAACTGATATTCAGACCTCACAAAATATAGTTCCACCACACCTTTTTCCACCTGTTCCCTGATGAAATGATGACGAATGTCGATATGCTTTGCTCTTGAGTGTTGAACGTTGTTGCATGAGAGAGCAATAGCACTTTTATTATCACAGTACAGAGGGATTTTGTTGAATTCAAAGCCATAGTCAGATAATTGAGATCTCATCCATAAGATTTGAGCACAACAAGATGACATGGCTATGTATTCAGCCTCTGTAGAGGAAATAGAAGTACTCATTTGCTTCTTTGAAGACCAGCTCACAAGCTTATCACCCAAAAACTGAGCACCTCCAGACGTACTTCGACGAGTATCTTGACAACCTGCATGATCGGCATCTGCATAGGCCGTTAGTGACATACCGGTGTCCTTCGGGTACCATAGTCCCATATTGATGGTTCCTTGGAGATACCGAAAGACCCGTTTAACTGCTTCAAGGTGCTTTTTAGTAGGCTTAGCCTGGTATCTAGCACACATGCACACAGAGAATAAGATGTCTGGTCTACTAGCAGTGAGATACATCAGGGATCCAATCATACTCCTATATTTCGTTTGGTCAATCATGATCCCTGAGAGGTCCTCATCTAGTTTGGTTCGGTCAATCATGGGGGTGTCAACAGGGTCACTTGAATCAAATCCAAATTTCTTTAAAATCTCTGTTGCATATTTAGATTGATTTATGAAAATGCCTCCGGGACTTTGTGAAATTTGTAATCCCAAGAAAAATGACATTTGTCCCATCATTGACATTTGAAACTTTGAACTCATTTCATTTGAAAAACGATCACATTCCATTTGCCTGACTTCCTGGTGAACAATGTAGGATCAACTGCTCCTTTGATGAATCCGGTTGATAGAAGAAACTTTGACAGTGTATCATACCATGCCCTTGGAGCTTGCTTTAAACCGTAAAGAGCCTTCTTCAAACGATAAACGTGAGTAGGATGCTCTTGATTCACAAAACCTTCAGGTTGGCTGACGTAGACGACTTCTTTAAGATCTCCGTTTAGAAATGCCGTCTTTACATCCATCTGATAAACCACCATGTTCTTGCTAGCAGCATTAGCCAGAAAGATTCTGATGGCCTCGATTCGAGCAACTGGAGCAAAAGATTCTTCAAAGTCTATACCCTCCTCTTGACGATATCCTTTAGCAACTAATCTAGCCTTGTTCTTCAACACATCACCATGCTCATCAAGTTTTACTTTGAAGATCCATTTTAGAGCTATAATCATAGCACAGTCTGGAGCAGGTACTAACTCCCATACATCAAGACGATCAAACTCATGAATTTCATCTTGCATAGCATTGAACCAGCTATCTTCATTCATGGCAGTTTTAACGTCTTTTGGTTCGATCTTAGATAGTACGGAGTTGAAGAAGCACCATAAGGCATCGGTTGCGAGTTGCTTCCGGGTTGATACAGGACGAGAGGGATTTCCAATGATGTTGTCTAATGGATGATCGTGAGTCCATTTTCTGAGGTGTTCATGTGGCATTTGTTGAGGAACTGAAGTAGCTGAGTCGATGTCTCCTGAAGAAGATGGTTCTGATGATGATTCAGGAGTAGCAAATATGTTTTCAAATGGAGCATCTTCAGGAGTTGCAAAGGGATTAACTTCATCATTGGTGCCAGAAACATTTCCATGATGTACATTTGAAGAGAGATGATTTGTTGATGAGACTGAAGGATCAGCAGCAGGTGCTTCTTGACTTACAGATATTGAGACTGATGAATTGACTTCATTCACTGGAATATGAGCATCCTCTGTTGTAGGGATCAGCACCTCATTAGTAGTAGACTCATACAGTTCATCAAACATGGGATCAAACAGTTTCTTTACATCATCTTCAGATGGAGGTACATATGGAGTTTCTTGAGAGGAGTTTGGAACAAGAGATGAACCAATAGGACTGTTTTGAAGTGCGGGTCCTGAGCTGGAGTGTCCAGGAGCCATTTGACCGGTCAGCTCATCAAACGTGACGTGAATTGTTTCCATGATATTTCGGGTTCTTTTGTTGTAGATTCGGTATCCCTTTTTGTTTGGTGCATATCCTACAAATACTCCAATGTCAGCTTTAGGCCTAAGTTTGCCCAAGTCTTGACCCTCATTAGTTGGATAGCACAAGGCACCAAACACACGAAGGAAAGATAGATTAAGTTTTCTGTTGTGAACAAGTTCATATGGAGTTTTTCCATGACTGGTGTGAATCAGGGAACGATTTTGTGTGTAGCATGCAGTGGCAATTGCTTCAGCCCAGAGAAACATTGGAACCTTTGAATAGATCAGAATTGTTCTAGCAGCTTCAACAAGAGAACGATTTCGTCTTTCAACTACACCGTTCTGTTGAGGGGTTCGTGGAACACTTCTTTGATGGCTGATTCCAATGCTTTCATAGAATTCACTAAGTTGTTTGTTGACAAACTCAGTTCCATTGTCTGTTCTGATGATTCTGACAGTTTTGTTTAGTCTAACCTGCAGCTGTTTGATGAGTTTGATGATGATATCAGGAGTTTCATCCTTTGTCCTTAAGAACTTGACCCAGGTGAATCTAGAATAATCATCAACCACAACTAACACATATTTCTTTCCAAAGATATTCTGCACCCTCATTGGTCCACATAAATCCATATGAATCATATGAAGAACTTCTGTGACAGAGTTAGTAGGTTTGGGTTTATGGGCATACTTCTTGCTTTTTCCCAATTGACATGCTGAACAAAGATGATCCTTTTCATACTTTAGTCTAGGTAGACCTACAACTAAGTCCTTTCTGGAGAGATCGTTGATGGTGCCGAAGTTCAAGTGATTGAGGCGACGATGCCATAACCATGACTTTGTTTTAGAAGCCTTTGATAACAAGCAGATTGGTGAAGCTCTCATCATGTCATCGATAGAGATAGTGTAAAGGTTTGAGCCACGAGTCCCTTTCAACAGTTCCTTTCCATTAAGATCTCTAACAAAGCAGGTATGTTTTCTGAAGGCTACTTCTAGGTCAGAATCACAGAATTGACCAACAGAGAACAGATTATGACCTAAACCTTCCACATAATACACTCTGGAGATGACACTATCACCAACAACATAATCTCCATAACCCATAATAGCACCGAAATGATCATTACCAAATCTAACAGTCCCGATGAATTTGCTCACGAAGTTCATGAGCCGTGACCGGTCTCCAGTCATATGCTTGGAACAGCCTGAGTCCAGGTACCACAGAACGATTTGAACGATCTGCAGTTGAACACAGACAAGAATGGATAACTGGATATTTGGGATCCCCATGAAAGAATGGGTTCCATTTGGTTAGTAGCAACAGTTGGACCACCCACATCAGAAATAGAAGCATTCGTATCAGACAGTGAAGTAATGGAATCATTGTGAATAGATGCAATACTAGTGTCTGTATTAGCCCTATTTACAGTGTGACCACTTCTTAAGGGAATAGTTCTACCAGTAGGCATCCATTTTCTAGTGGGCATTATCTGATTAGTCTTATGACCAACAGGTATCCAATAAAAGCCTATTCTGCTGAATGTTCTTCCTGTGGGTTTCCATTGTTTTCTAACTCTCTTTCGCTTTTGCCTTTTAGCCTTTTTAGCATGAATTTTAGCATTAACAACATTAACTGGACAATTAACATCATTAGGCAGAGCATTTACATCACTTTCATGATTAGAAACAGAATTCAAGCAATCATCAGCACAAGGTTTGCAAATAGTATCAGAATTCGAATTAATTACAGTACGCCTATGGCTAATACTAGAATCAACACGATTCGTTTTATTCGATTCAAACTTAAGGTTCCTAGATTGTTCTTCTACTCTCTTCCAGTGCACAATTTTAGCTTGAGAGGTCCTATCATTCCTTGTATTGTCTTGAGACTTTGACCTGCTCCCTTTAGTGTCACTGATTACTCCTGTAGAGGGAATGGGAACATTAGTTTGTTTTACTACTCTTTGCACCACCTGTTTAGATGTGCTGGGATCTGAACTACATGCAGGTGCACTATGGTTCACTTTCATAAAGCTAGCTTTACTGAAATTAGTACTCCTAGAAGGCACATTCGAGTTCTCTTTCCTAGCATTGACAGATCTAGAATCTGAACTACTCAAGGGTATACTACGGCTCTCATTCAAAACATTGGGAGTCGAGTGCATGTCATGTTTGGCCTTAGGCATTGAGCATGGAATCAAGGGGTTAACTCTCTCACCTAATGTCTTTGGGCATATTGTGATCAAACATTCTAAGATTTCTTGAGATCGTTTGGCATATAAGCATGCATGTCCAATTGCATTATCATGAGGTTTCTCTAGCTTATCCTCTTCAACAATCTCACGCAGGCATTCTAAGCAATCCTTAAGGGATGAGAAATATGTTTGAATGGCAAGTTTGTTGTTCCTTAGGTGAGGGGGGACATATGTCACAGATAAAGCAGATTTATTACCAGAGTGAACCTTAGATACAACATTCTCCTCATTGATCATTGGCATTTTCCCTTTTACCTGACTCTTCAGATTCTCAATTTCCTTTTGCAATAAAGTTATTTGTTCGTTGTTTTTGTTACGAGTAACTTTAATTGATTCAAACAACTCATTGAAATGACGTTTAACCTTTTCATTCTCTTCTAGGAAACTTTCGTTTTCCTTTTGTAAAGCATTTACTAGGTTTTGAAGATGAAACGTTTGAGAATTCTGAGAATCTAAAGAAGGAGGCATTTGGGAGCCTGTCATATTGTTCGTTTGACCCTTTAATTGAGAGATTTGGGCTTTCAACTTTCTGATCGTGTTACACTGAGCATGAATCTGTTCATCTCGTTTGTTAATTTGAAAAACTGCATCAAACTCTGGAGCATCTGAAGATGTCTTGAAATTTGAAGTTTTGACATTTTCTTTGAGATGTTGATATTTTAGTTGTAGATTAAAATACTCAACTTCTAGTTTAGAAAAATGTTTAACCAAATTGTCATGATCATCCAGTTCAATTTTCTCATTTAGTTTAGAATTAGTTTTTTCAAGCTCAATGACACGATCATGGGAGACTTTCAGGGCCACAGATAGTTCATGAAATTTGGAAGCATTAATAGAGCAATTTGAGGCAGTGAAAAAGACATCTTGAGCAACACATTCAGTAATAAGATTCTCATTCAATGTATGCAGGTTCTTCCTCTCAATCTCATTATATTTTAGTGCATGCTCATAATCACTAATTTCAACTATTATTGCATCAAATTCCTTTTCCATTCCTTTAATATCTGTTTCTATCCCCTTTTTAAGACTCTCAAAGTGATCCTTTAAAAGTTTAAAGAAGGGCATGACCTCAGTTAAATAACATTCTTTCATTTGTTCAAAACCCCTTTCTCCTTCAGTTATGCCAGTGGGTGTGATCCTTTTCTTGCAAGTTTTCTCAAAATCAACAAATAGTTGAAAAATAACGTATTGGCTAATTAAGGTCTTGCTTTTAGTGGCAATTGTTCTAGGAACAAGATGCATTGGTGTGTTAGGAGGATACACAGTAGCTTTAGGCATTTTCCAAAGGGGAGGGTTTGTTACTGCAATATTTTCAGCTTTCTGCTTATCTAAATCCATTTTTCAAAAGACTTGTTCGGGAGTCAACAATGTCTGAGTCTTAAACTTGTTCAAGGAAATCCAGTTTTCCTTCTTGTAGTCATGGGGAGTGATAATTACTTTCTTCTCTTTGCACTTAGGGTCATTTAGTTTCTTATTCATCTTCTCCCTAGTTACTTCATCTAATTTCTTGTCATCCTCAGTGCACTCAACGCAACTAGGTTTTTGTCTAGGTTTAAGAATCTCATTTCCATCATAGATAACACTTTGAGCTGCTTTTGCTATCTTTCCATACTCAGGGTTGGGTTTATCTATAATGGGAACACTATGCTTATCGCTTAGAACTCTATGCTTAGTGATCATGTGAGCAGTCTGAATGGTGTTTCCTTGTATGTACAACTTGTTTTCAAGTTTGTTTTTCAAAGTTTTCAGATTAGAAAAATCTCTCAAGAGCTTTGATTCTTTTGCATTAAATTCTTGCTTAAGCATTTTCACATTTTCTTGAAGTTCTTGTTTTTGCTTAGCTGTTTTAGAAAGTTTTTCTTGCAAAGAATTTAATTCTTGTTTCAATATTTCTTCTCTAAAATTACTTTTTCTAATTACTGTACGCACTTGGTCATCCATTTCCTGCTCACGAGTGGTCAACTCAAATTTAGCGCGTTGTTCATAAATAGCAACACGTTCCTTATAGGCATTTAGTTCAGAGATTACAGAATCATCAGGAGCACATGCAGTGTATTCATCAAAGACATAGTCATTGTTGACTGCAGAAGATGCATCACTTGGTACAACTTCACTTCCACTTTGTTTCACGTATTGATCGTATGGGACAATATTGATATTACCCATATTTTCAATATTTGATTCAAAGGTTTCAGTTTGTTGTACTTTGTCATGCATCTGTTGCACATCAGCATCATCGTATAGCTTTAATACCTTAGAGATGAGTTTGTCCTTGGATGGGCCAGCATGTGGTGAAAAAGGGATCTTGGGAGAAACGATCGGAGAGATGCTAGCCATAAAGATTGTGTGAGCAGTAGGTCCATCATCTACATCAGAATCGTATGCATCACAGTCAGCGACTTGAAAGGCGTTCTGATGATTGTGACCTATCTCCTGAACAGGCTGTTCATCCACATCTGCATCATAGGTCTTGGCATTGCCCTCAGCAAGAAACAGCAATTCCTCTTCATCCAACGCAGCACCATTGTCCTGAGCTTGTGCCAGCAACATCTTATCTCTGAAGTAATCAGCATTCTGTGGGCGCTTTGGAGATGTGCAGTTCCTTGCAATGTGTCCTTCACCACCACAGTTGTAGCATTTGATTGTCTTAGCTTGACCTTGGTTACCATTTCTTCCTCGATTCTGGTTGCCCACATATCCTCTACCAGCACCACCCCTTCCCTGATCATACTGTCTTTCCTGAACTGGTTGCACCACGATCCTTCCATCTTTAACAGTGGCTTGATTATGTGGGTTAGAAGCAGTTCTGAGGTTGTTGTTGGTTTGTGGGAGAGAATTCATGTTTTGACTAATGAGAAGAGCAAGTTGATTAATGATGTTACCCATGTGTGCATCAGCATCAGCTTGTTTGAACTGAGGATCAGGGATGAGTTTGTGATTACCATTACCCAAGGGTATTACTTGTGATGCTTTGGTTGTGATTCCAATGTTTGAGTAGAAAGCTGTTGAGTCATTAGACGAACTTGTCTCACCCTGGTTGGTTTTGAACTGATTGAGAATCAACTTTTCAAACATAGCATGTCTCTCATTCTGAAGGAGGAAGGCATAGAGTTGCTCATAGTTTGTATGTTTCAATCCTTTAGTGAGTTTCACAGATGTGACAAACTTGTGCCATTCGGGATTCATGTTGTTCACAAACTTTGAGTTCAGCTGAATATTAGGCATGGTCATTCTGATGTTCCTCATGTCATTCACTAACTTATGAAATCTCACATAGTACTCATAGACACTCTCATCTGGTTTCATCTTGAAGTGCTCAAATTCGTCATAGAGTTGGGATTCTCTGTCTTCCATAGTTAATTATGAACCTGAGAGGAGCATCTTAACGTTATCCCAAACTGCCTTTGCATCAGTGTTATGATTGATCAGCTTGTAGATGTCTTTAGGAAGACCTTGAAGAACAATGTTTGAAGCCCTGATATCTGCATCGAATCTCTTTTTCTCCTCATTATCAAGCTCATTGTACATCTTAGGTCTGTCCATTCCGTAAACAGGAGTACCATCTTCATTAGTATCAAGTATGTCTCTAGTCGTCTCAACCCGATATGGTCCTTCATCAATGGATTTGAGAATGTTGACACCATTTTCCTTTCCAAGGCAATACAATCTGATTCGTTGAGCCCAAGAATCGTAGTCAGTTCTGTCAAGCATGGGTGGACGAGTATCTGAGCCAGCTGCTTGAACATCCTCGGCAACAGTGGAGATGACAGTAGGAACGTTGGTAGACATGTTAACAGATTATACGGGATTTTATAACTCTATGATTAAACCGGGAAATAGATTCTTTCACGGGATTTTACTAAATCAAGAGAAAACCGTAAACAATCACTCAAGTTGCTAGATGATAAAGCTCTAAGTCGCTAGAAACAAAAGCACTAAGTCGCTACCAATTAATTCGCTAGACAGCCAAGTCGCTAGAAACCCAAGTCGCTAGATAGAAAGCAAGTCGCTAAGTAGTAACTCGCTACAGTCCAAGTCGCTAGCCAAATTTTGGCAGCAATTCGCTACACAAGTCGCTAGAAACACAAGTCGCTAAAGAGCAACTCGCTACTGATCAAGTCGCTACAACAAGTCGCTACCCGTAGTGGAGATTCCACTACTTGTACTTTAACTCGCTAGCTCTAACTCGCTAGTTTTTAACACTGTAAGTCGCTACAAAACTGTGAAGTAAGTCGCTAGCAAGAAACTATACCGAGAGCTAAGTCGCTAGCTTGAAAAACTAAATAAACTTCACTTTTCAATCCAAAAACAACCCAACCAAGATGATTCAAGCTTACCAAATGAAAACCTAAACACTTTTGATGATTCTAGACAAAAAAGTACCAACAAAATTCAAACTTTAACACAAGAGATCAACCAAATGATGCAAAAACCACTAAACTTTTTCAAACTCAAAAACCACCTAAAAACCACTATAAATCCAAAGATGTGTAAGATATGATCAAACCATGGCTCTTGATACCAATTGTTAGATATTAGCTTTTCACATACACATCAAACCATAACACAAAGTAGCATATAGATGGAATTCTAGAGAGAGAAAGTTAGAGGTTTAGGGAGCTTAGTGAGAGAAAGTGAAAGATATTATTATGAGCTCCAACTCTCTACCTTGGGAGGTAGAGAGTATTTATAGTCTTACACAAATCGCCACACTATGGGCTGTGGATCAGGCATACAGTGGGTAAAGACCCGTCCGTCCTCCACGGTGTTACTTAACTAAATTACTACTTACCATAAAAGAACTACGACTACGAGCTTTCTAACGATTACATATACTTGAGGTGACCGACTCTTTAATACCGGGAATTTCTAATTCCTAACAGTTTATATGCATCAGCCTCTAGGTTTTCTGGATTCTGCGCATCCTGACAATTTTGTTTATTACAGAGGTCTCTTTATGGGCTAAAGCAGGCCCCTCGGGGTTGGTTTCAGCGGTTTGCAGCTTATATTACTCGATTTGGGTTTGCTCAAAGTAGATGTGACTCATCATTATTTATTTATCGACAGGGGACTAACACTGCTTATTTCCTATTGTATGTTGATGATATTGTTCTCACTGCTTCTTCTGATCTTTTGTTACAGCGGATTATTGCTTCCTTGCATCAGGAGTTTTCTATGACAGATCTTGGTACGCTTAATTATTTTTTGGGTATCTCTGTTACACGTGATTCTTTGGGGATGTTCTTATCTCAGCGCAAGTATGCTGCTAAGATTCTGGAGATGGCTCATATGGGTAATTGTAATCCTAGTCGAACTCCTAGTGACACTGAGTCTAAGCTAGGAGATGATGGTGATCCAGTATCTGATCTGAAATTATACCAGATTCTTGCATGTTCTCTTCCAATACCTTACTTTTACATGCCCTGATATTTCTTATGTTGTGCAGCAGGTTTGTCTTTATATGTATGATCCTTGGGAGCCTCATTTCTCGGCTCTTAAGCTGATTTTGAGGTATATTCGGGGTACTTTTGACTATGGGTTACAGTTGTTTTTATCTGGTACTACCTTATTAGTTGCTTATTCGTATGCGGATTGGGTTGGTTGCCCTACTACTTGGCGGTCGACTTCTGCCTATTATATATTTCTTGATAACAACTTACTCTCGTGGTCCTCTAAGCGTCAGCCGACGCTTTCTCGTTCTAGTGCAGAGGCAGAGTATCGCGGTATTGCCAATGCTGTTACTGAAACCTGTTGGTTGAGGAATATACTACGTGAGCTGCATACTCTTTTGTCTTCCGCTATGCTTGTTTACTGTGATAGGTCAGTACTGTATATTTGTCCTCTAATACGGTTCATCATTAACTTACGAAGCATATTGAGATAGACATTTGTTTTGTTCGGGATTTAGTAGTCGTTGGTCAAGTTTGCGTTCTTCATGTTCTATCTCGTTATCAGTATGTGGATATTTTCACTAAAGGCCTCCCTTCATCTTTGTTTGAGGAGTTTCATACCAGTTTGAACATCCGATGACCTCTTACTCTAACTGCGGGAGAGTGTTAGTAGACATTTTGTATTATTTATTATTGGGCTCAAGCCCATGATCTAGATGGCTCATTGTATATCTATTTATGTATCATTGTTCGGTATTAATCAGATATACAGTTTATGTAAACTTACAAATTTACTTCACATGAATGAATTGTATGTAATCCATATCGAATGTGATCAGTAGTCAAATATGAACTCCTTAACTTATTTGGAGATATTAATACAATGCCTATCGATCTACGGTGGAATTATTTATCAAAAGAGATTAGTTTATAAAATGTATCAAAAAAGTGAATGAATATATATTTAACATAACATCTTTTAGAGGGTTGCATTACAGAAGATGGGAAGAAACAAAGTTGTAGGCCCAGATCAGATTCACATAAATGCGTGGAAGTTCCTAAGAGATAAGTGGGTAAAGTGGTTGATTTTCCTTTTCAACAAGATCTTCTCAAGCGATAAGAAGCCACATGTGTTGGGTTCAGTAAATACCTAAACCCTTTAAGTCAAGGATTTGAATAGAAAATACCCTAAGTGTTTAGACCGTTAAACACTAACAGGTCACTGAGTGCATAGTCTCTCAGTGAGCCATCTTCAGGATACTCAGTAAAAGGCGAAGAAGTCTCTCCACTCAGTAAGGCGGAACTTAAGGGGTGAACACTGAGTCAAGAAGAAGATGGTGGATTCAGTGAGTGATGACAATAACTCACTGAATCCCTAAAATCCTCACCAACTACTTACACTGAAGACAAACTAAAGTAGAAGACTGAAGGAAATGAAGACTAAAGAATGAGCGGGATAAGTTTGAATCAGATAAGACGAAGTCCTTATCAACTAAAGTCAACTTACCCTAAATGGCAAACTATCAGGTTCAGTGTCATCACTGACTTATGGAAAGCAGCCTTGTCTCTTACTTAATATAGTCTGTAAATAGAGACAAAATACATCAGTATTTTGTCTTCTGTAAATTGTTAGTTTGTCACTTAGGATAAAGTTAAAACTCATACTTGTATAAATAGCATAAGAGATGGAGTGAAAGATTTAAGCTTGTGAATTGTAAAACATACACACACAAGCCATCTTTCACTCCTCCAAATACAACTAAGTCCATGAGATAGCTCAGTGGTTCCATAGTAGTTGTGCTCAGACTTAGCCTGAGCTTCGTGAGGAGTTACCAACACTTTGTCATTTCAATCCCAAGTACTGTTCCGCAAGTGCTTGGGTAATGTATTCTTTTTGATTGATTTCTAATAAAGAATATTAAGTTGAAAATTTATCAGTGTGTTTTACTTATGTCATTTCAGTCATTGATTCACTATTAGTCTGTTTTAAATACTTAACTGTTTTTATACGATAGTGAATAGGGAACAACAAGTGGTATCAGAGCCAGGCTGATTATAAAACTTTTTTTATGCCGCTCTAAAACAATTTTAAATCAGGATCCTAATAGCCGAAATTGATGTACCCCAACTAGTCGACAAAAAGGGTGGAGCTTATTCAGTTGTTGCCCCTAGACTTGAAGTTGGTAAATTTAACAAATGGAAAAAGCGTATGCTTTGCTATTTGATTGGGATGGAACCTTATTATATCAAGTGTATTAATGAAGGTCCATTTCCCAAACTTGTGTCTTAAATCTTGATGAAGAAGTAAAATTTGTAGGCTTTATGTAATGATCACTTGTGAAGAACACCAAATATAACAAACTTGATGAAGAAGTAAAATTTCCCAAACTTGTGTCTTAAATCTTTAAATATCCACGGAACTCCATACTTATACGAACCACCAATATAAGTAGAGCGCAATCCCTTGACAAAGAATCCTCAACTATATGAGACACTGAGCACTACAATGTAACTCCTTCAAGTGATAGACAATGTGTGCATAGAGCATTATAAGAAAAATCACACATTGCTAGATTCATCAAGCTAGATGATAAGAACACAAACCAAGTAATTCCACTTCACCTTCAAATAAGTGATAAATAATCCTCTTCGTAATCAATTCTTCAATAAATTTCTATAACGAGCCTTTTTAAAATCCTTTTAAGAATAAAAACTTCTTCCTGTGTGTGTGAACCAAATAACCATTCTGTGTGTGTCATCCAAATATCATGCTCGACTTCCCCTTAAATCAAAAATCTTCTCGTAATAAACCATGAGCAGTACGTTGGGAAGGAGCAGTACTTTCATCAAAATCTTGCATCCAAGCAGTACTTTAAGTCGATAAGCAGCAGCAGTACTTTAACAAATTACCAGTACTTTCAAAAACCTCCTAGCAGTACTTCCATCAAGCGCGAACAGTACTTTAAAAATCAATATGCAGCAGCACTTTAATAAAAACTCTCGAGCAGTACTTTCATTTAATCAGCAAGCAGTACTTTCAATATTCACAGTATAATCACTTCGTCAAATTCTCGTACAGTAACAAAAAAAATATTTGTCATTAAAGTCAATCCCACGTGACCAATCAAATTAAAAACTTGCAGTACTTTCTAATACCGAATCCAAACTGTATTAACCATATTAGCAGTAACAGTACCTTGAACAAATTTGCAGTACTTTAGAATAAACAAGTCTGCTGTCCAACAATCAATACCAATGAGCATTTAATTCACCCATAAGATCACAAGTCCACGTGATTGCTTGAACTAATCTCCATCGTGGGACCTTTGACTATTATAACTTTCCAGTATTACCACATGAGAAAATAACCAATCACAAGTGCATGTCCATCATAACCTCCATATTTCTCTCCACACGAAATCCTACCCACGTGATCACAAATCAAAACCATTAAATAATAGCCATTGGGAATCAATAATACGAATCTTGACTTCTAACAAATTAAAACCATTAAAGAAACCCACGTGATCACAAAATCAGTACAAACTCCATACTCGTGGACCCATATCCATTCAATCAATTTGTATCATATGTCGACCAACGTTCAGACCTTGTGTGTCGTCATCGGCATATAATATTGGTATATAATATTGGTACTAAAACTCTTGTCGAATAAAGAATTGATGATCCTACGTGATATCAAAATATAAATCGTATAACTTAAAACAGTACCGATCATCTTTAAAACTGCTTCTGTCGACGATAATAAACCTTTTTCTTCGACAACACGACACAAAAACCTTGTGATTCCCTATATCAAGAGCTCCCTGCTCTGATACCAATTGATAAGATCGTTTATAAGCTCAGCTAGGGATCAATAACAAAGATTATAAATACGCAGCGGAATAATCAAAACAATACTTTGTTATTGAACAAGGTTTTCAATCACTAACACTAACTAATATTAGACGTTTATAGGAACACGTCTACTAACTAAACTAATAACCTAGGCGTTTACATGATCATACGCCTAGGACACAATCAACTAACTAAAACCCTAGACGTTCTCCCCTAACGTCTAGGCTAAACACACACCTTTTAGTCGACTACATTATTGGAAGACTTTATTAAAACCTACACCTATGTCCTCTTTATATACTAGAGGATAAGGACTAATAAATAAAACTTCTTTTGCAAGCAAGCCCTTCCATATTTTAGTAGGTTTCCTTCTTGTCATATTAAGTCCCTCTTGTTTCATTCTTTTTGTCTTTATCAACTCAAACTTGTAATTCCCAACATAGGAAAATTCAGATAATGAGCCTGATGAGAGATCAAGTGAGGAGTACCTAAATGACCTGAACATCGAATTTCAGGAAAGGGCACTCCTTGCTAACTCTCAGAGGTTTATAAAAAGAAACAAAAGTTTTTCAAATGCTAAAGCAAATGAGGACATTGAATGCTTTAAGTGTCATAAAGAGGTCATTTTGCCAAAGACTGTTTTTCAAGAACAATTTTTGAACCCTCTTATAAACCATCAGGGTCAAATCAGTCCTCAGGCTTTAGCAAATTTTAACCAAAAATCTATCAGTCTCATCAAAATTTTCAAAACAAATCTGATCAAAACAAAACTGTAGATTTTGAAGCTAAGTACAGGAAAGTCAAAGCTAAGCTAGCACTGCTTGAGGCCACTCCCTCAGAAATAGCAAACACTGTTAAATCTGTGCAGGGTAAAAACAAGGGCCTAGTTGTTGAAGTCTTCGACTGGGATGAAGAGCCAGTCTCCTCAGACGATGAAATGGTGCAAGTCAGTGCACTGATGGCTCTCTCAGAAGAGGACAAGCTAGCTGTTGGGAAAAATCATGCCAGGAATGGAGAATGGGTCAACATCACAATGAAGAAGGTAAATATTTTGCTTTCTATGGATGATGACTCTGATTGGCAATCTTATATGAACTATATCAATGTTGACCTTAAGTTTGTAGAAGAGCAACGATTAAATCTTTTTTCAAAATATAACAAGCTAAGTTTTGAACTGAACAAGTGTAGGGATGAACTGCTTCTTTTAAAACAAAATAAGCTTGAGGCTATCACTTTGCAAATTCAAAACACTGAACTAGTTAAAAGAAATCAGGCTCTTCAAGATGAACTTAAAAGGGAAAAAGATATCATAAAAGTTGGACTGCTAAGAATCCAAGGGTCTTTGATGTTGTGGGTGCCCCTAGTATCAAAAAGAGAGTCATAGGTGAAGACCATATCCCTGACTCTCACAACAAATGTAACATATTGGATTTCACATACACATCAAATCACTATCACAAGGGGCGTACAAGATGAGTTTTAGAGAGAGAAAGTTAGAGGTTTGGAAACTTTAGTGAGAGAAAGAAAAATCTTATTATGAGCTCCAACTCTCTACCTTGGGAGGTAGAGAGTATTTATAGTCTTACAATAAAACGCCACCTGACGGGCTGTGGATCAGGCATACAGTGGGTAAAGACCTCGTCCGTCCTCCACGGTGTTACCTAACTACATACAACTTAACATTAAATAACTAAGACTAGGAGCTTTCTAACGGATACATATACTTGAGGTGACCGACACTTTAATACCTGGATTTTCTAAATCCTAACAATCTCCCCCTAAGGGAGGTCACCTCAAACACACATTAAAATTACATAGAATACAAACAGATATTACATTGAAATTGTTCTTGGATTCTTGTTCATGTTCTTTGTTATGTAGCTCGTAGTCTTTGATTCTTCATTTTTGCATGTTTGGATAATCTGAGTGGAGGTCTTTCACTGATACACGTGATACTGAGTTTTGAGCCAACTTTGAGATCATCAGCCACAGTAAATCTCTGACTCATCCATTGTGGTGTTGGTATTATGTGATGTTGTGACATTTGGACCGACATGCTCACATTCTGGATCATGATATATTCTTATCAGAGTAGCGGAATCTTTCGTTGATTCATGATATTGGCAGCAGTGTAGCAGAAGCATGGAGTGATAATATCAGAGTCATTGATGCACTAATCATGATTTCTTTGGAAATGAATGTGTTGTGTGAGCATGCGGCTAAGGATTGACCGCTCCTTTCTGATCAGCTGCAAACGTCGGGTGCTCCTGCATAAAACAATTAGCAATAAAGCACACAAGAGTGTCTTTGATCATTTTTGTTGAATTGAGGTACACGGCCCACGATTCCCCGTTAATCAGTACAAGTACTGCTTGTGATCAGGTATAATTCCGAAAAATTTACTTGACAGGGTTTCGCAGCTGCTCTAGCTGTTCTCAAACCGGAACGTCTCAAAGAAGACAACGCGGAGTGAGTAAACCAGCGAACTGAGATTCAATGATTGATGAAAAGAGATTTGAGAAAACAATCGTGTACCGCTCAATAGAAATTGTTTTTGCAATACAATGAAGGTTTTGATGAAAATCAATTATCAATCATAAATACCTTTCATTTGAAATATTAGTACACAGTCGATGTGCTAAAGAAAAGAGTTTTTATACACAATGACCGGTTTTTCAAAGGTATCCGTCAATCCATAACCTGAACCAGGATTGTTCAAAAGATTGAATCACCCCATTGTTTATGTTCAGTTGTCACATGGTTGATCTATTAGGTAGATCTCACATGCCACCCACCAGGAGCTTGTTTGATGTTGGCTCCAGAAGGCTTTCCATCTTCATTGTGAATATGTTTGCATATCACTCAGAATTTCTGGCAATACCACAAGGATAATGCGTAGGACTCATAAGATATAATCTCTCTTTCCACATTGTGTGAAACAGAGAGTCTTCATTGAAAGTGTCCTAATGAGATTTGTAGATGATCTCGTGGCTCTAGACTCAATTGTACATATTTGGTTCCTAAGCCGGAGACTAGGGAGAGGGTCTCCTTCTTCAATATCAACAAACTCTAAGAGAAAGTCGATAGATAATGTCGGTTCCCCGTGAGAATGAAACAAGTCCTTTTAAGAGGAACTTGAGTAGCTTGGAAAGTTAGTGCAGTGCGTCACTGGGTCCATGACGTCTTGTATTCAATACCAGTGTTACCTTAGTAACCACCAGTAGCATATGTATTGAACCCGGATTCTGCCCTAAGGTTGAATTATTGGAGGGCTATTTCTTTTCACCCTTTTCATATTCAATTCTTTTTCATTCTTCAACCCCTTCAGTGCTTACCGAGACTTCATTGATAGAACCTTGTTGGGTTTATTCCAGTACTAGCTCTGTCTCAGTCCGCACTCTTCCCATTTCTCATTTTTCTCCTTCTTTTCATCATACCTAAGGACTCTACACTATCTAGTGGATTGTCCCTGGGTAGATCCCTCCAGCTCTAGCGGGATCATGGGAACGAATACCTAACCTAACCATCCTTATAACACCATGCATAAAGTAAATTGGTAGGTCTTTTGATATTGTTATTTCCTTCATGAAACCAATTGAAAATCATTTGAAAATCAATCAAGATACTTGTGATATAAAATCAAAGTATTTTGTATCTTAATTGTTTTGATATTTTAGAAATGCTCCCCCTCAACATAAGCATAAAATTCAGGAATTGTTTAGCACATGGAGGCAATAGATCTTTGAAATTGTTAGATTAAGAATGAAAGGTCCAATCTTTTGATTAATTTTTTCTAAAATGATCATCATCACTTCCCAATCAATTTGAGTAGATAAAACATTTTGAGGAAGGATGAGGTTTTCAAAAGTTTGCTCCCCCTCAATATGTGCCTCGAAGTTTGAAAGAGTTTTGCACATATTAGAGGGAACCTGCACTTAGAGAAAATTCAATCACGTTTCAATAATTTAGGGTTTAAAGTAGATGCTCCCCCTTAACATGTGCATGAAAATTTTGAAATCGTTTGTCACATGCGGGGAGGAAAACTTGCTAAACACTTATGAACCCATTTGTCGAATTATCAGTTTAAATCCAATTTAAATCACAAATTCTCCCCCAATCACAATTATCAAATCATTTGAGATTTGTGATCTCTGTAGATTTAAATTGATTTTGAAAGCTTTTAAGGAGAATTGTGACTTAATTATGAAAAAAGTTTTAACTGATAAGGATCGGATTTTGAGACTTTAAACTCCATAGATTAAACATGCATGATTTTCTTTTGAAAACAATTGTATGACAAATAACCTTTTGATTTAATTGAAATCATTCTCCCCCTCAATCAATGACATAAGTTGTTGATTTAGAGATAGATATTTTAACAAAAGTTAAGTCCAGATGATTTACAAAAATAGAGTACGAGTTATTTTTCAAAGCAATTAGTTTTCATTAGATTGAAAGCAATTGTTTATAGAATCAGAGCATGAGATTTGAAAAAGCAAGATAAAGCATGGCTCTGTTCTTTCTTTGAAAACCGGGTTACTGCCTGAAATGACAATAAACCATATATTTCACTTTCTCCCAAAAATATTTTTTGATTTTTGATTTTTTTTTTTAAACGAATATGTACATTCGACCAACATCTAAAGACCCGTGTCACTCTTTGACTGACAGCACAAAGACCATAGATATTAATCGAATCAAGAAAGATATGACAAAAAGACAATATTTTTGAGATTTTTCGAGTTTTTCAGATTTTTATGGATTTTATGAAAGATTTTATATTTTTCTATTTGCTTTTTGTAGGTTTTGTAATTTTGTATTTTGCTTTTTGAATAAATATGTACACAGAGATGGATGAAGAAAGACCTTTACTCCTCGACTTCCTCCTGAAGACGTTTGAGTGTTTCTGGTTGAAGGCTTTTCAAGCCAAGTCGTGGAAGAGCTTTGGTGAAGATGTCTGCTAACTGGTATTCTGACTTCACAAAATAGAGTTCCACCACACCGTTTTCCACTTTCTCCCGAATGAAATGATGTCGAATGTCGATGTGCTTTGCTCTTGAATGTTGAACATTGTTGCATGAGAGAGCAATAGCACTTTTATTATCACAGTACAGAGGGATTTTGTTGAATTCAAAGCCATAGTCAGATAATTGGGATCTCATCCATAGGATTTGAGCACAACATGATGACATGGCTATGTATTCAGCCTCTGTAGAGGAAATAGAAGTACTCATTTGCTTCTTTGACGACCAGCTCACAAGCTTATCACCCAAAAACTGAGCACCTCCTAACGTACTTCGACGTGTATCTTGACATCCTGCATGATCAGCATCTGCATAGGCTGTTAGTGATATACCGGTGTCCTTCGGGTACCATAGTCCCATATTGATGGTTCCTTGGAGATACCGAAAGACCCGTTTAACCGCTTCAAGGTGCTTTTTAGTAGGCTTAGCCTGATATCTAGCACACATGCACACAGCGAACAAGATGTCTGGTCTACTAATTGTGAGGTACATCAGGGATCCAATCATACTACGATATTTCATTTGATCTACCATGATCCCTGAGTGGTCCTCATCCAGCTTGGTAAGCTCAATAATGGGAGTGTCAACGGTGTCACATGAAACAAATCCAAATTTCTTTAAGATCTCATTTGCATATTTAGATTGATTTATAAAAATGCCTCCGGGACTTTGTAAAATTTGTAATCCCAAGAAAAAAGACATTTGTCCCATCATTGACATTTGAAATTTGGAACCCATTTCTTTTGAAAAACGATCACATTCATTGGGGTCAGTCGAGGCAAAGATAATATCATCAACATAAATCTGAACGTGAATTAAATGTTTGCCTGACTTTCTGGTGAACAATGTCGGATCAACTGCTCCCTTGCTGAATCCAGTAGATAGAAGAAACTTTGGCAGCGTATCATACCATGCTCTAGGAGCTTGCTTCAAACCGTAAAGGGCTTTTTTCAAGAGATAGACATGAGTAGGATGCTCTGGATTCACAAAACCCTCTGGCTGGCTGACGTAAACCACCTCTTTCAAATCACCATTAAGAAAGGCAGTTTTCACATCCATATGATATACGACCATGTTCTTACTAGCCGCATTAGCCAAGAAGATTCTGATAGCTTCGATACGAGCAATAGGAGCAAAAGATTCCTCAAAGTCAATACCTTCTTCTTGACGATATCCTTTAGCCACTAACCTAGCCTTATTTTTCAACACATCACCATGCTCATCAAGCTTCACTTTGAAGATCCACTTTAGAGCAATGATCATAGCACAGTCTGGAGCAGGTACTAATTCCCATACATCTAATCGATCAAACTCATGAATTTCTTCTTGCATGGCATTGAACCAGCTATCTTCATTCATAGCAGTTTTAACATCTTTAGGTTCGATCTTAGAGAGTACGGAGTTGAAGAAGCACCATAAGGCATCAGTAGCCAGTTGTTTACGAGTGGATACAGGACGAGAAGGGTTACCAATGATGTTGTCCAATGGGTGAACATGTGTCCATTTTCTAAGGTGTTCATGTGGTTGTTGTTGTGGAACTGAAGTAGCAGAGTCGATGTCTCCTGATGAAGATGGTTCTGATGATGAATCAGGAGCAAATATATTTTCAAATGGAGCATCTTAGGGAGTAGCAAAGGGATTAACTTCATCCTATGAATCAGAAGCAATTCCATGATGTACACTCGGTGATTGAAGGTTTGTTGATGAGACAGATTGATCAGCAGCAGGCGCTTCCTGACTTAATGACATAGAAGAAGGATTGACTTCATTGACAGGGATAGAAGCAGCCTCTGTTGATGGAATTGACATATCAATAGCACTTGGCTCAAAGTGTTCATCAAACATAGGATTAAACAATTTCTTCAAATCATCTTCAGAGGGAGGTACATAAGGAGTTGCTGGTGAATGATTCGACACAAGAGTAGAACTGATAGGACTACTAGATGAGAGTTGTGATGCGGGTCCAGAACTGGATTGTCCTAGAGCCATATGACCGGTCAGCTCATCAAACGTAACGTGAATTGTTTCCATAATATTTCGGGTTCTCTTGTTGTAGATTCGGTATCCTTTTCTGTTTGGTGCATATCCTACAAATACCCCAATGTCCGCTTTAGCTTTCAGTTTACCTAAGTCTTGACCATCATTAGTTGGGTAAAATAATGCACCAAACACTCAAAGGTATGATAGACCAGGTTTTCGATTGTGGACAAGTTCATACGGAGTCTTTCTATGAGATGTGTGGATTAGGGATCGATTTTGAGTGTAACATGCAGTGGCAATAGCTTCAGCCCATAGAAACATTGGAACCTTTGAGTAAATCAGCATTGTTCTTGCGGCTTCCACAAGAGTTCGATTTCGTCTTTCAACTACACCGTTCTGTTGAGGAGTTCGTGGAACACTTTTTTGAGGACTGATTCCAACACTTTTATAAAATTCATTGAGTTCTTTATTAACAAACTCAGTTCCATTGTCAGTTCGGACGATTCGAACCATTTTGTTGAGTCGGATCTGAAGTTGTTTAATGAGTTTAATGATGACATCTGGAGTTTCATCCTTTGTCCTCAAAAACTTAACCCAAGTGAATCGGGAGTAATCATCAACCACTACTAGAATGTATTTCTTCCCATTTATCGTTTGCACTCTCATTGGTCCGCATAAATCCATATGAAGGGTATGAAGAACTTCTATTACTGAGTTTGTGGGTTTTGGTTTGTGGGCATATTTCGTGCTTTTTCCTAATTGGCAAGCTGAACAGAGATGATCTTTTTCATATTTCAATCTAGGTAAGCCTCTGACAAGATCCTTTCTGGAAAGGTTATTAATGGTACCAAAGTTCAAGTGATTGAGACGACGATGCCATAACCATGACTTTGTTTTTGAAGCTTTTGACAACAAGCAGATTGGTGAGGACTTCATCATGTCTTCGATAGATATGGTGTATAGGTTTGAACCACGAGTTCCTCTGAGAAGTTCCACACCATCAAGCTCTCTAACGAAACAAGTATGCTTTCTGAAAGCCACTTCTAAATCGGAATCACATAATTGACCAATAGAAAACAGATTATGACCAAGACCTTCTACGTAATATACCCTAGAAATTACACTTTTACCAACCACATAATCTCCATAACCCATAATTGCACCGAAATGATCGTTCCCGAATCTAACTGTCCCAATGAATTTGCTCACGAAGTTCATGAGCCGCGACCGGTCTCTAATCATATGCTTGGAACAGCCTGAGTCCAGGTACCACAGAACGATTTGAACGATCTGTAGTTGAACACAAACAAGAATGGATAATTGGATAATTGGGATCCCCAGCAAGAATGGGTTCCATTTGGTTAGTAACAGTGATTGGAACTCCCACATCAGAAATAGAAACACCCATATCAGAAATAGAAGCAATGGAATCATTAGGAATAGATGCATTGCTGGTGTCTGTATTTGACCTATTCAAAGTATGTTCACTTCTTAAAGGAATAGTTCTACCAGTAGGCATCCATTTTCTAGTGGGCATTGTCTTAGCAGAAAAAGGTATCCATTGATAACCTATATTTCTAAATGTTCTTCCTGTGGGTTTCCACTGTTTTCTAACTTTCTTACGTCTTTGCCTTTTAGCCTTCTTAGCATGATTTTTAGCATTAACAATTTTAACTGGGCATTTAACAGCATTAGACAAAACATTCACACCACATTCATGATTAGCAACAGAATTCAAGCAGACATCATTACATGGTTTGCAGATAGTATCAGAATTCGAATTAATTACAGTACGCCTATGGCTAATACTAGAATCAACACGATTCGTTTTATTCAACTCAAACTTAAAGTTCCTAGGTTGGTCTTCTACTCTCTTCCAATGCACATTCTTAGCTTGTGACGTCCTATCTTGTTTGGTATTGCATGGAGGCTTTGACCCGCTTGCTTTAATGTCACTGATTACTCCTGTAGAGGGAATTATCGGAACATTAGTTGGTTGATCTACTTTTTGCATTCCTGAACTAGATGTGCAAGGATCTGAAATACTAGAAGGCATATTAGTGTTCACTTTCTTAAAGATGGGCATGGAATGGTTAGTATGCTTGGCACTAGGCATAGAACAGGGTATCAAGGGATTGACTTGCTCACCTAGGGATTTAGGGCATATTGTAGTTAAGCATTCTAGAAGTTCTTGAGATCGTGAGGCATATAAGCATGCATGGCCAATTGCATTATCAAGTGGTTTCTCTAACTTATCCTCTTCTACAATCTCACGGAGACATTCTAGGTTGTCCTTAAGGTATGAGAAATATGTTTGAATAGCAAGTTTGTTATTCCTAAGATGAGGAGGAACATATTTCACAGACAATGCATATTTATTACAACCATGCACCTTTGATGCACCATTCTCCCCATTGGTCATTGGCATTTTCCCTTTTACCCGACTCTTCAGATTCTCAATTTCCTTTTGCAACGAAGTTATTTGTTCATTATTTTTGTTACGAGTGACTTTTATTGACTCAAATAACTCATTGAAATGACGTTTAACCTTTTCATTTTCTTCTAGAAAACTCTCATTTTCCTTTTGTAAAGCATTAACCAATTTTGAAGATGAAAGTTTTGAGAATTCCGAGAATCTAAAGGAGGGGGCATTTGGGAGCCAATCACATTGTTCTTTTCACCCTTTAATTGAGAAATTTGGGCTTTCAACTTTCTGATCGTGTTATAGTGAGCTTGAATCTGTTCATCACGTTTGTTTATTTCAAAAACTGCATCAAACTTTGGAACATCTGAAGATATCTTGATGTTTGAGGTTTTAACATTTTCTTTGAGATGTTGATATTTTAGTTGTAAATCAAAATGATCAACTTCTAGTTTAGAAAAATGTTTTACCAAATTATCGTGATCATCCTGTTCAATTTTCTCACTTAGTTTAGAGTTTTTGATTTCAAGCTCAATGACACGATCATGGGAGACTTTCAAAGCAACAGATAATTCATGAAATTGAGAAGCAGTAATAGAACAATTAGTGGCAGTATAGAACACATCTTGAGAGATACATTCAGAAATAAGATTCTCATTCAAGGTATGCAAGTTCTTCCTCTCAATCTCATTATATTTTAATTATCGCTCATAGTCACTAACCTCAACAATCATTGCATCAAATTCCTTTTCCATTCCTTTAATATCTGTATCTATCCCCTTTATAAGACTCTCAAATTGATCTTTTAGTGGTTTAAAGATAGGCATGACCTCCGTTAAATAACATTCTTTTGTTTGCTCAAAACCCCTTTCCCCTTCAGTTATCCCAGTGGGTGTGATCCTTTTCTTACAAGTTTTCTCAAAGTCAACAAATAATTGAAAAATAACATATTGACTGATTAAGGTCTTGCTCTTAGTGGCAATACTTCTAGGAACTAAATGCATTGGTGTATTTGGAGGATACACAGTCGCTGCAAGCATTTTCCTAAGGGGAGGGTTTGTTTCAACAAGATTTTCAGCTTTTTGCTTATCTAAGTCCTTTTTCCAGAACACTTGTTCAGGTGTTAACAAAGTTTTAGGCTTAAACTTGTTTAAGGAAATCCAATTTACCTTTTTGTAATCATGGGGTTTGACAATGATCTTATTCTCTTTGAACTTGGGATCGTTAAGCTTCTTATCCATTTTCTCCCTAGATGCATCATCTAATTTTCTATCTTCCTCAGTGCAATCAATGCAACTAGGTGTCTGTCTAGGTTTAAGAATCTCATTGCCATCATAGATTACATTTTGAGCAGCTTTTGCTATCTTACCATACTCAGGGTTGGATTCCTTTATAATGGGGATACTATGCTTATCGCTGAGAACTCTATGCTTCGTGATCATGTTAGCAGTCTGAATTGTATTCCCTTGTACGTACAACTTATTTTCGAGCTTGTTTTTCAAGGTTTTTAGATTAGAAAAATCATTCAAAAGTTTTGATTCCTTAGCACTGAATTCTTGCTTAAACATTTTAACATTTTCTTGAAGTTCTTGTTTTTGCTTAGCAGTTTTAGAAAGCTTTTCTTGTAAGGAGTTTAACTCTTGTTTTAATACTTCTTCTCTAAACTTACTTTTTCTAATAGTTGTACGCATTTGGTCATCCATTTCCTGCTCACGGGTGGTTAGCTCGAACTTAGCACGTTGTTCATAAATGGCCACTCGTTCTTTATAGGCATTAAGTTCAGAGATAACAGAATCATCAGGGGCACATGCAGTGTATTCATCAAAAACATAGTCATCATTGACTGCAAAAGATGCATCACTTTGTACAATCTCACTTTCACTTTGTTTCACATATTGATCATATGGGACAACATTGATATTACCCATATTTTCAATAACTGACTCAATAGTTTCAGTTGATTGTACTTTGTCATGCATCTTTTGCACATCAGCATCATCGTATAGTTTTAATACCTCAGAAATGATTTTGTCTTTGGATGGACCAGCTTGTGGTGATGAAGAGACTTTATAAGGGACCATTGGAGAAATGCTAGCCATGAAAATTGTTTGTGCAGTAGGTTCATCATCAACGTCAGAGTCGTATGCATCACAATCAGCGACTTGAAAGGCATTCTGATGATTGTGGCCTATCTCCTGAATTGGCTGCTCATCCACATCTGCATCATATGTCTTGGCATTTCCCTCAGCAAGAAACAACAACTCCTCTTCATCCAAAGCTGCACCATTATCCTGAGCTTGCACAAGCAACATCTTATCCCTGAAGTACTCTGCATTCTGAGGGCATTTTGGCGATGTACAGTTCCTTGCAATATGTCCCTCACCACCACAGTTGTAACACTTGATCGGCTTTGCTTGTCCTTGATTTCCATTCCTTTCCCTATTCTGATTTGCCACATATCCTCTAACAACTCCACCTCTTCCTTGTTCATATTGCCTTTCTTGAACTGGTTGTACCATAACCTTCCCATCTCTGACAGTGGCTTGATTGTATGGATTAGATGTTGTTCTGAGGTTGTTGTTGGTGTGTGGGAGAGAGTTCATGTTTTGACTGATCATGAGAGCCAGTTGATTAATGAAGTTTCCCACGCGTGCATCAGCATCAGCTTGTTTGAACATTGGATCGGGAATGAGTTTGTGATTACCATTACCCATGGGTATGACTTGTGAAGCTTTGGTTGTAATCCCAACATTGGTGTAAAATGCAGTTGAATCATTTGATGAACTTGTTTCTCCCTGTTTTGATTTGAACTGATTAAGAATCATTTTTTCAAACATGGCATGTCTCTCATTCTGAAGCAGGAAGGCATATAGTTGTTCATAGTTGGTGTTCTTCAAACCTTTGGTTAGCTTCACAGAGGTGACAAACTTGTGCCATTCGGGATTCATGATGTTCACAAATTTTGAGTTCAACAGAATGTTTGGCATGGTCATTTTGATATTCCTCATATCATTAACAAGCTTGTGGAATCTCACGTAATACTCATAGACATTCTCATCAGGTTTCATCTTGAAGTGCTCAAATTCATCATAGAGTTGTGACTCTCTGTCTTCCATAGTTAATTCAGAACCTGAGAGAAGCATCTTGACATTATCCCACACTGCCTTGGCTTCGGTGTTGTGATTGATAAGCTTGTAGATATCCTTTGGAAGACCTTCAAGTATGATGTTAGAAGCCCTGATATCAGCATCGAATCTCTTTTTCTCCTTATCATTGAGCTCATCATATGTCTTTGGTCTATCTATTCCATAGATCATTGTTCCATCTGTAGCTGTATCAATTAAGTCCCTTGTAGTCTCAATCTGATAAGGTCCTTCATCAATCGATTTGAGAATGTTGACCCCATTTTCCTTTCCAAGACAGTACAATCTGATTCTTTGAGCCCAAGAGTCGTAGTCAGTTCTGTCAAGCATGGGTGGACGAGTATATCAACCAGCTGCTTGAACATCCTCGGCAACAGTGGAGATGATTGTAGGTACGTTGGTAGACATGTTTAAAGATTACACGGGATTTTATAACTCAATGATTAAACCGGGAAATAGATTCTTTCACTGGATTTTACTAAATCAAGAGAAAACCGTATTACACACAAGAGTCAACCAAGTCGCTAAGAATCCTTGAACCAAGTTGCTAAGCACCAAGTTGCTAAATAATTAGAAGACAAGTCGCTAAGTTCCAAATCGCTACAGCAAGTCGCTATGCACCAAATCGCTAAGACGTCAAGTCGCTAAATAGCAACTCGCTAAGGTCCAAATCGCTAACACCAAGTCGCTAAGAAACTTAAGAACAAGTCGCTATCAAAATTGAAAGCAAGTCGCTACCTTACCAAGTCGCCATCCGTAGTGGAGAATCCACTACGTGTACTGTTTGTCGGCTTGTCTCAAAAGACAAGTCGCTAGGACTAACTCGCCACCAAATAACACTACAACTCGCTACCTTTTACTGAAGCAAGTCGCTAAGTTCCAAATCGCTACGAATTTTGACAGCAAGTCGCTATGCACCAAATCGCTAAGACGTCAAGTCGCTAAATAGCAACTCGCTAAGGTCCAAATCGCTAACACCAAGTCGCTAAGAAACTTAAGAACAAGTCGCTATCAAAATTGAAAGCAAGTCGCTACCTTACCAATTCGCTACCCGTAGTGGAGAATCCACTAAGTGTACTGTTTGTCGGCTTGTCTCAAAAGACAAGTCGCTAGGACTAACTCGCCACCAAATAACACTACAACTCGCTACCTTTTACTAAAGCAAGTCGCTAAGTAGAAATTCACTCCGAGAGCCAAGTCGCTACTAAGAAAACTTTAAAAACACACTTTTCAATCCAAAGCAAGCTCAACTACAGTGATTCAAGCTTACCAAATCAAAACCCAAGCACATACAATGATTCTAAACACAAAAGTACACCCAAAATTCAAACTTTAACACAAAAAATGAACCAAATGATGCAAAAACCACTAAACTTTTTCAAACTCAAAAACCATCTAAAAACCACTAGAAATCCAAGGATATGTAAGAGATGATCTAACCATGGCTCTTGTACCATTTGCAACATATTGGATTTCACATACACATCAAATCACTATCACAAGGGGCGTACAAGATGAGTTTTAGAGAGAGAAAGTTAGTGGTTTGGGAACTTTAGTGAGAGAAAGAAAAATCTTATTATGAGCTCCAACTCTCTACCTTGGGAGGTAGAGATTATTTATAGTCTTACAATAAAACGCCACCTGACGGGCTGTGGATCAGGCATACAGTGGGTAAAGACCCGTCCGTCCTCCACGGTGTTACCTAACTAAATACAACTTAACATTAAATAACTACGACTACGAGCTTTCTAACGGATACATATACTTGAGGTGACCGACACTTTAATACCTGGATTTTCTAAATCCTAAAAACAAAGACCAGAGTCCAAAGTCATTTGTGTATGGTGGCATGATTACCAATATGTTGACAATTCCCAAGCCCAGTGATTGGATAGAACAGGTAAAACCTGAGAGTAAGCTTCCAAATTTCGATTCTGGAAGAATACTAGAGCCTGAGAGTCAAGCTCTGAAGAGCATGCTTGGACTCCCTGATGTGCCTAGTAGTACTGAACACATCTCTGAGTCTGAAGCAGAATATATGCAACGCTTCCACCCTTGAAACCTCTTCAGGGTGCTGCACCAAGCTCTGAGCTTACTCCACTACAATTCAATCATCACTCACCAAAAGAAAGGTCTGGACTTGGTAGAACCATCCTGAAAAGACCAACAAGATCAATCCAACAAGAATCTACTCCCACTGAGACTTCCACATCTTCAGTTCCTACTGAAGCAGACCAAATTCAGCAACTGACTGAACTTGTGAGGAAGCTGACTGATAAGATGGAATCCATTGAAAAAGCTCCTAATTCAACAATCAAGGAAACTAAGTCAGCCTCCTCTAGTTCATCAAGGTCAAAATCCACCAACAAGCCCAAACAGAAGTGTGCTATGTGCCACTATACCAGTCATACCATTGACAACTGCTATAGAATCCTTTTTTGTATGATCTACAAAATGGATGATCACAGAACTTCTGATCACTTACAGTATGTAAGTTCACTCAGTAAGGCAAACTATACCAATGTTGGTCATCAATATGCTTCAACCTCCAAATCTGCTCACAAGTATAGAGCAAAACCCTTTCCTCCTTGCCCACACTGTGGCTTCAATGATCATCATCAGGATGATTGTCTCATGAATACATGATGTGATATTTGCGGAAATCCAGCTCATGAGACATCTCAGCATGACAGTGTCATCCAAGCAAGGAGAAGTTCCAAACAACCCCGAATCACTGAGACATCCTCAGTCACCAAATGCAAAACCTGTGGTAGCACAATGCACTCAACCACTGACCATGAGTCAATTGCCAAATTTAAGCAGACCTTTAGACCCAAACCCACTAGTATGTGGGTCAGCAAGAGAAACTAATCTAGTTTACTATTTGTGTAGAGACACGCCAGGGAGCCTATTTGGCATCTAGATAGTGGATGCTCAAGAAGCATGACTGGTGTTAAGGAGTATCTGCACAAGTATGTAAAGGAACCAGGACCCAAGGTAGTATTTGGTGATAACTCATCATGTCCCACTGAAGGTTATGGTCCAGTATACTGCAATGGAATAGTTTTCTCTAGAATAGCTTATGTCAATGGTCTCAAATACAATCTCATCAGTGTCAGTCAACTCTGTAATGCTAAGTACATTGTGCAATTCAATGACAAACAAGGCACCATTTTCAATGCCAACAAAGTAGTTGTTATGATAGCTCCTAGAAGAGATGATGTTTATGTCTTAGACATGTCCACACTCTCTCAAGATGGAACTTGTCTCTTTGCCAAAGCCACTGAAACTGTCAACTGGCTGTGGCACAAGAGACTCTCTCACTTAAATTTTAAAAAACATCAACAACTTGGCAAAACAAAACAAGGTCCTTGGCTTACCATCACTGGTTTTTGCAAAAGATAAACCATGCTCTGCCTGTGAAAAAGGCAAACACCAAAGAGAATCTTTCAAAACAAAACAAAATTTCTCCATCAAAAGCTGCCTTCACCTCCTGCACATGGATCTCTTTGGACCAGTCAGTCCTAGATCAATCCAGCATGAGAAGTATACACTTGTCATTGTTGATGAGTTCTCAAGATACACTTGGGTATACTTTCTTTCCAAAAAGAGTCAGGCAGCTGATACAATAATGTCATTCATCAGGAACATTGAAAACCAGAATGACATTACTGTTAAACAAATTAGAACTGACAATGGCACTGAGTTCATAAATGAAGAGCTTGAGAATTTATGTGATGAAAAGGGAATCACCCAAAACTTTTCATCCCCTTATACCCCTGAACAAAATGGGGTAGCTGAAAGGAAAAACATAACTCTCATTGAGGCTGCCAGAACTATGTTAAATGGCTCAGCACTCTCAAAGCATTTCTGGACTAAAGCAGTCAAAATAGCCTATTATACTCAAAATAGGTCAATCATTGTCAAAATACATAACAAAACCCCATATGAGATATTTAAAGGTAGACTTCCTGATATCAGCTACTTTCATGTGTTTGGGTGTCCTGTGTTTATTCACAATCACAAGGATCACCTAGGCAAGTTTGATGCAAAAGGTGATGATGGATACTTCCTAGGTTACTCACTGATCTCTAAAGCCTTTAGGGTGTTTAACACCAGAAGACAACAAGTTGAGGAAACATTTCATGTCACCTTTGATGAAAGTTCTGAAAACATCCGATTCACCAACACCTCAGTGGAGGAAATAGTAATTGATGACTCAACAAGATATCCTCCTGATGAATTCAACACTGAAGTCAATTCCTCCTATCAAGCTGATGCTGACATCTCATACTATGTCTTGCCCCACAACCTTCCTCAACCAACCATCAGTGAAATCATTGATAATCAATCAGTCCCTTCTGGGATAGGTAATACTGAACCAAATGTTCAGGAACCTGTGATTCAAGAACCCCAACCTGAACAAAGCTTCTCAATAGATGATCTCAATGATCCTGTGACTCCTCAACCTGAACTCACTCCTGAGTTTCCAGTGACCTCCTCTAGCTTAGATCCTAGACCACAAAGTAAGCTTGTAAACATCATTGGTGAACCCACTGAGGGCATGCTCACTAGAAGCATGGCTGCTAAGTTAACTGCAGCTTCAGCCAATGAATTCCTATATGTTGATTTTCTATCAGAAATAGAACCCAAAAGTGTCACTGATGCTCTAAAACATCCAAGTTGGGTTCAGCCTATGCAAGAAGAACTTCAACAGTTCGACAAAAACAAGGTCATAACCTTGATCAAATGTCCTCAGGATGTCGTTGTCATAGGAATGAAGTGGGTTTTCATAAACATAACTGATGAAAATGGCACTGTCATTAAAACAAGGCCAGACTTGTAGCCAAAGGTTACAGTCAACAAGAAGGCATTGACTATGATGAGACATTTGCTCATATTGCAAGAATGGAAGCCATCAGGATCTTCCTTGCATTTGCTACCTACATGAACTTCAAAGTTTACCAAATGGATGTAAAAAGTGCATTTCTGAATGGTGAACTCAAGGAAGATGTGTATGTTCAGCAACCTCCTGGCTTTGAGAGTAGTGAATTCCCTGACTATGTCTGTAAGCTTGACAAAGCCCTTTATGGACTTAAACAAGCTCCCAGGGCATGGTATGAAACTCTCTCAGCCTTCCTGATTCAAAAAAAGTTTGTCAGAGGAAAGATAGACAACACATTGTTTATCTACAGGACAAAGCAAGATGTGATACTGGTCCAAGTATATGTTGATGACATCATCTTTGGCTCAACAAACTATGCTCTTTGCAAACAGTTAGAAAAACTTATGACAAAGAAGTTTGAAATGAGCATGATGGGTGAACTCACATACTTCCTTGGACTACAAATCAGGCAAACTGATAAAGGAATCTCCATCAGTCAAGAGAAGTACACCAGAAATCTCTTGAAGAAATATGAGATATATGAATGTGCCTCAGTGAAGACACCAATGGTCCCTCCTAAAAACCTTGGACCTGATCTCACTGGCAAATCAGTCAATCAAACCCATTTCAGGGGGATTGTTGGCTCACTGATGTATCTAACTGCTTCCAGACCAGACATATAATTCTCAGTCTTTCTAATAGCAAGATATCAGTCCAATCCCAAAGAATCCCATCTCACTGCAGCCAAAAGAATACTCAGATACCTGAAGGGAACTCCAAGCCTTGGACTCTACTATCCAAAGTGCTCAGGGTTTGATCTCAAAGGATATTTTGACTCTGATTATGTTGGATGCAACATGGACAGAAAAAGTACCTCACGGTCCTGTCAATTTCTTGGAGGAAAACTGGTTTGTTGGAGTGCTAAAAAGAAACAATCAGTGGCTATGTCTTCAGCTGAAGCTGAGTATGTGGCTACTGCAGGGTGATGTGCCAATGTATTATGGATGAAAAGTCAACCTAGTGACTATGACATCCATTACAAAATGGTACCCATCTTCTGTGATAACACCAGTGCTATTGCAATCTCCAATAACCCTGTCCTTCACCAAAGAACCAAACACATTGATATCAGATATCATTTCATCAGGGACCACATAACGAAAGGAGACATAGAGCTTCATTTCATCCCTACTGAATATCAACTTGCTGATATCTTCACCAAACCCTTAGATGAACCTACCTTCAGGAGACTGAAAGTTGAATTGGGAATGTTGGACATTGAAAGTCAGCAACCTGAAAACCAATCCCAATCTCAGTAAGTTTTCTCTGAAATGGTTCATTCTCCCTGAACAAAACCCCAAAACAACCTTTTCACTGAATGAGTAAGACTCATTCAGGGACCCTGACTTTAGATATTGAGCATTGAATGAGTAACTAAATGCACCAAATATAAGTTACTTAAATGTCCTAGGTTGGTAAACACACCAATTTAATAAAGGAATATATGTCTCTTTATCTTACTGTCATCCAAGTCAAGGGTCCCTCAAAACTTACCTCATCCCACTTGGCATTAAATGCCTCCTCTCACATGAAATATCTTGTGGATATTTTATTACTGCAGAATGCACTTTTACTGTGCACTGCAACTGTTCCTTGAAAACCGGGATTCTACTGCGGGTAGTGGAGTGGTGGCATTAAATGAGGAGATTCAAAACGTTTTCAAAAACTGTCTTTACAAATCCTCATTTATACAAGATTTATCCCTCTCATCACTCTATAAATACCCCCTTCAAAACCTCATAAACACACACAAATAATTTTCTGAAACTAAACGCTGTCAAAATCCTTTCTCAAACCCATAGAATTTGTGTGTTCTTCAAAACATCAACCTGTTTTAACAAGAAAATCTTCTCTGTAACAAATTGACAAAAGGTTTTTCATCACAATACTTAAGAGACTCAAAACACCTTGATTGTTCTTGTCAAGAATATTTTTCAAAACCCTAAAAACCTTTCAATGGAAATGGCAAGAACACAGTCTCTTCATTTTGCACCACAGTGGGTAGGAGATCTCAATAATGTTGAATTTAAAACAAACAATGTTATAGGCAATTTTGAATACCCCCCCTGATGTCCCAGCCTATACGGGCATCATGAAGTTTTTATTCAACTGACCACTGAAAACGGCCTTTACTCAGTCCCCTTCAATTCTGTACCAAAACCTCCTCAGGGAGTTTTAGGCTACAGTAGTGGCCTATGACCCGACACCCTCTACTGATGAGACTGACCTACGACCACTCATGGAGTATCTCATCAAATTCAGTCTTTTTAATGGGGAACAATCAGTCACCCTGGATTATAAAACATTTTGTACTTCAACAGGGTTAGACTATAATTCTGGAGTCTATGTTGCCCATCCTGAACCCTCCACAGTTAAGGATTGGTTAAAACAAATTGTTTTGGATCCAAAGTTTTTGGACAGAACCCCAGTCACCAAGAACTCATTTCTTGCGGCTTGGAAGATCCTGTTCACATTTGTGATTCAGGTTCTCGGCGGGAACCACTCATCCATTGAACAAGTTAACTCTATTCAGTTGATGGTGGCATATTGCTTGATGAATGGCGTCACTTTCGACATTGGGGAGATCATTTACAGTGATCTCGTAACCAAGCTACTGAGCAAAACTAGGACGAAATACGTTTCGTATCCTAGGTTTGTATCATGTGCTTTACAAGTGTTACTGGGTTGTAATTACCCTCATGAATACAAATACACTGCTTTACCTGGTATCCTGAGTCAATCAAACTTTCAAAAAGACCCATCCCAACTCACTGAAATAGAATTGACGGCCCATATGGTTGCTGTAAACAACCAAAGAGACTCAGTGTCTCCAAACCCTACTCCTAAAAAGAGAAATGGGAAGTCTCAGACTGGGACTAAGACCAAACCCAAGTCTCAGGGCCCTGAGACTTCTGGAGCACAGCCTAAAAGCCAAAGAAAGCCCCAGACTGAACAGCCACCTAAGGGAGACCAAACATCATCCACCCTGGTGACAACGAAGGAAACTGATACATCACATTCAGTGTCCTTGGTCCCAACTACTACTCCCCAAGATCCAGAGGGAAACATACAACCCGCTGGTAGGGGAGCGCCTTCCACACTGCCCAAGGATGACACTCGCCAATCACAGATTTTGTCTGAGGGCCAACTGAATGATCCCAAAGACTCAGAGGGAAACACACAACCCGCTGATAGGGATCTTACTGCCACCGCTTCTAGGGATAGCACTGGGAATCACCCACCAGTGCTTGAAGGAGCAACGGGGGACAAAGACTCAGAGGGATTAATACCACCCGCTGATATGAAACCCATCACCACCATTGGTTTACTAACAGTTGATGAGGTTAATGAAATTTTATTCTCTGATGAAGAGCTGGCTGACAGTGAAGATGAAATACTATCAGCAGGAGAAGAAATGGACGTTGATGTTCAAACTGAACAAGAGTATCAGCCTGATCCACAAGAGCCTAAAGAGTCACCTTTCTAGCCTGAAGATAATGACTCTGACTCTTCTTCCTCATCCTGTCCTGAAGAATTTAGAAAGTCTGACAATACTCTTCCACTGACAGAGAGGCAACTGGTTATGTGGATCACTAAAGCTTCAAGGAAGCTATATTCTGGGGTTACTGAAACTTTATGGGATCAGCACACTGAAGCTGGTGCCAGCTATGCAGATCTAAAGGCTGAGGTACATGCTTTTGATGCAAACACTGACGAACACAGAGATCTTATGTACCAGCATCTTCACAGACTGGATGAAAACCTGGTTAAATTTCTAAAGCACCTTCAGGGCTATGGAACAAAGATTGATGAAATCAGGGATTCTGTCAAAGAAGACCCAACACTCAACTCAAGAGTGCTGGAGGCTACTGAGGCTTACTTGAAAAATTCCTCCAACCTCACTGAACTAATCGACATGCTCAAATCTGCAAATGTTCAGGGTATTCAGTCTTCTGTTCAGTCTCTTCAGACAACACTGGGTTCTTTGGATGCTCAAGGGACTACTTTGGCTAAGGCATCATCCTCTATGGCTTGGAATCTTTGGCCTAGGATGACTGCTTTGGAACTATCTCAGGCTAATCTGGCAGAAAAGGTCACTGGTCTTCAAAAGGATACAACTGACATCAAGGCTATGGTCACGGAGATCTACCAAGCCTTCAGAGGTCAAGCAACTCCAACTCCCTCAGTGTCCGAGGCAACTCTTGCTCTCACTGATGTTGCAGCAATAGTTGAGGGGGAGAAAGCCACTAAAGAGACTCCCTTTGACACTGAGGGGGAGCCAGCTCAGCCAGTCTCTGCAACACCAATATCATCAGTCCCACCAGTTTCAGCAACACCCATATCTTCAGTCCCACCAACAACAACAATCATGACAACAACAGCACCCTTGGTAGCATCATCTTCTTCAGGCCAGGATAAAGGAAAAGCCATAATGCAAACACCTGAGCCTGAGAAGATCCCCTATGTCATCGGCAACACTCAGTACCTGCTCACTCCACAACAGCTAAGTGCCTATCTGGCAAAGGAAGAAAGGAGAAAGAAACTAGCTGAGGAAGAAAGAAATAGCAAAGAAGCACTGGTACAAGTTGTTGCTGAGGAAGCTGAGAATATCGGAATTGATCCAAAGAATCTTCAAAAGGGCTGGACAAAAGTTCAAGGATGCTCAGGCTGCTAAAATGGCTGAAATGAGAAAGAAGTTGGACGAAAAGAACAGGAGAGCTGCAGCCATCAGGCAAGAAAGAATTGACCACTACAACTGGTCAATGACAAGCAGAAGGATGCCTGAGAAAATCACAGATGTCAAAATCATCCCCAAGTCAAAACCACTGGCAATGAATGTCTACAGAGGGGATGATAAAAGACACTTCGAGGTTCATGATCCCATGAAATTCACTGACTTTGGGATCACTGAACTCGATGAGCTTGGTCCAATCATTGAAAAGAAGCAGAATGTTGTGGTTAAGGAGCTGATGAAAAACCTTAGCAAAAGGTATGAAAGGCTGAGGGAAGCACCAGCACAACTTAGAATTCAACCAGCCTTAACTGCACCTCAAGGATCTCAACCTCAATCATCACAAGGCAAACGAAAGAGGGTTGAGTTTGAGCCTGAGATCAAAGTGCCTGGCCTGGAATGTAATAGGGAGCTACCTGAAGGTGTAAAGTTTGTAATTTGTCTTTGCATAGAAGAGCCTGAAAGAGGACTCTTCTTTATTGATGTCTATGGAAATCCAGCATTCCAAAGGTAGAGTGACATTGATCTTGCAGGGGTGCCTACAATGGCAAGTTATCTACCAGTGGCCTCTCAAATCCAATCTCCAGCAAACATCAGGTTCTGCAAAGACCTGAATGCCAAGATAAGAGAGCACCCTGACAAAGAAGCACTCCTTAAGAAGAAAGTTAAGCTTGAAGCACTAAGGATCCACCTTGAATGACATCTTTTGTTTTATCTTTTGTACTAGTGATAGGAACTATGTAATTGATCAATAAACGATGTATGTTTTGTTAAAATATTCAGTGTTCCTTATTATGTTCATTAGTACATTCAGCATAAGAAGAAGCCATTTGCTCACTTACACTGATCAAACACTTAGGCTATTTGTATATCCAAATAGGGGGAGACTGTTGGGTTCAGTAAATACCCAAACCCCTTAAGTCAAGGATTTGAATAGAAAATAACCTAAGTGTTTAGGCCGTTAAACACTAACAGGTCGCTGAGTGCATAGTCTCTCAATGAGACATCTTCAGGATACTCAGTAAGAGGCAAAAAAAAGTCTCTCCACTCAGTAAGGCGGAACTTAAGGGGTGAATATTGAGTCAAGAAGAAGATGGTGGATTCAGTGAGTGATGACAATAACTCACTGAATCCCTAAACTCCTCACCAACTACTTACACTGAAGACAAACTGAAGTAGAAGATTGAAGGCAATGAAGACTGAAGAATGAGCGGGATAAGGCGGGATAAGTTTGAATCAGATAAGACGAAGTCCTTATCAACCAAAGTCAAATGTCCCTAAATGGCAAACTATCAGGTTCAGTGTCATCACTGACTTATGGAAAGCAGCCT
This sequence comes from Chrysanthemum seticuspe, assembly GCA_019973895.1. Classification (NCBI taxonomy): domain Eukaryota; kingdom Viridiplantae; phylum Streptophyta; class Magnoliopsida; order Asterales; family Asteraceae; genus Chrysanthemum; species Chrysanthemum seticuspe. Next base: position 111,740,261 of record BPTQ01000009.1, on the reverse strand, counting down.
TGTCTCTTACTTAATATAGTCTGTGAACAGAGACAAAATACATCAGTATTTTGTCTTCTGTAAATTTTCAGTTTGTCACTTAGGATAAAGTTAAAACTCATACTTGTATAAATAGCATAAGAGATGGAATGAAAGATTTAAGCTTGTGAATTGTAAAACACACACACACACAAGCCATCTTTCACTCCTCCAAATACAACTCAGTCCCTAAGATAGCTCAGTGGTTCCATAGTAGTTGTGCTCAGACTTAGCCTGAGCTTCGTGAGGAGTTACCAACACTTTGTCATTTCAATCCCAAGTATTGTTCCGCAAGTGCTTGGGTAATGTATTCTTTTTTATTGATTTCTAATAAAGAATATTAAGTTGAAAATTTATCAGTGTGTTCTACTCATGTCATTTCAGTCATTGATTTACTATTAGTCTGTTTTAAATACTTAACTGTTTTTATACGATAGTGAATAGGGAACAACAACATGAATGGGGACTAAGTGAAGTTATCCCCATTTACAAAAACGAGGGTGACGCGCAAGTATGTAGCAACTATAGGGGTATTACGCTTCTTGGTCACACCATGAAGCTTTGGGAGAGAGTAATTGAGAGAAGGTTAAGAAGGGAGATCAAGGTATCATAGAACCAATTTGGTTTTATGCCAGGACGGTCCACGACCGAGGCAATTCACCTTCTTAGAAGCATCATGGAGAAGTATAGAGAAAGGCAAAGAGACTTGCATATGACTTTTATAGACCTAAAAAAGGTCTATGATAGTGTCCCGCTTGAGTTGATTTGGAGAACTCTTATAGATAAAGAAACCCCAAGGAGATACTTAAGAGTTATTTCAAATATGTATGAGGGGGCGAAGACATGCGTATGGGCCACAGTGAGGAACACATAGTTTTTTCCTGTGGAAGTATGTCTGCACCAATGATCGGCCATTAGCCCTTACCTATTCGCCTTGATTCTGGATGAGCTGTTACGGGGGATTCAAAAGAGCATTTCTTGGTGCATGATATCCGCAGACGATATTGTGTTGGTTTCAAAATCGACGGATGGGTTAAACAACAAACTTAGGAATTAGAGGGATGTACTAGAAAAATCGTCGGTTAGACAGAATTAGAGGGATGTACAACAGACTTAGGATAAGCAAGACATGAAAGAGCTTTTCTTGTTTGAGGACATGACCTCTGATAGGAACGCGTGGAGAGATAGAATTAGAATAGGCGGGTAGAAGGGGTAAGTTGTTTGAGTTTTTGAGGTAGTTTTCGTGTTTAGGCCCTTTTGGCGTCTATTAGCCTCCCTTTGTCCTTTTGCTTTGCCCTTAGGTTTTTTATCCCCTTTGTGTTGCCTTGCTCGTACTTTGTTGTTCTCTTTGGTTTTTAGTTTTTAGTTTTGCCTTTAGGTTTTTTTCTATACGTGCTTGTTTTCCTTTTATGCCTTTGCATGTATGTTTTCTTGCTTTTATGTTATTTTGTATATGTTTTTGCCACCTTGCCTCTCTAACGCTTTCCTTTTGACTTTTGTCATTTTGTGGCATGTCGTTTTTTTTTTCTTTTTTTTCCCTCTTACCGTATAATGTGAATATTCAAACTATATTTAAGTTTAGAAACGGATATATATGTTCGTGTGATATGTTTGTACATGAGTATCTCAACAAAAGAATTCATATATATATATATTTGCATATCTAGTTAAACACAATGCCAGATTATCACTATTTGCATGTGCTAGATAACTGCAGATGGTGTCTATTTTTGAGTATATATTTGGTATATTTTTATCATCACCCTTAAATGACTTCATTTTTTTATTTATTTTTTGGTGCAAAAGGTGAATAGTATTAATTATCAAAAACTCCAAATTACATTCAAAACTGAGATGGACATTCCCCATCCAGCAACATGCAGCCTATGCTATAACACTACACATCATATGGTTATACACAAATACAACAAAAAACAGACAATGCTAGCACCATTACTCTATCACCACCAATCTTTCAAACAAGGCAACTGTATTGTAGCATAAACCATACCAGTTGCTTGTCAATTCACCTTTATTTGCACTCACTATCTAGCTACATTTCCCCATCACCATCCTATCCAAACCATTCAACCTACAACCACAATAGAATGGACAGAAAAGGTGTGAGGCTTCACTAGGAACCCATAACCCATCCATTGGGGGGCTCTACCAAGACAGTCTACATTTCCTTCTCGAAAAAGGCTTCAACTGCCTGGGAACACACACCCTCAATGATGACCAACCATACCTCCTTTTCCAAATGCATTAAGTGGACCAAGCAGGTTCATCTTTCACTCCTCGCTATTCCACTTATCATACATTGGCCGCCCCAACCATATACCCTACACAATGATATGCCTACATTATGGTACATCCTAATGAATTAGACCTCTTACTGTATCTTCAATCCTCATCACAGTTTCCTCCCAAGGCCAAACATGCTTAAGGTAGAGAAGTTCCAGTGAGTACAGTCACACCAAAAGGACTCCAAGGTACTAGAAACATATCCATTGTTATGGTTTGCAAAAAACTCATTTGACTGTTTAGAGCAAGTCAAAGACTTAAGTAACCATTCAGATGAAAATCTAATATCCAAACACCTCTGAAAAAACAGCTAACCATGGAATATAAACCAAACCTCAAAACTGCCCTTTTTTTTAAACTATCTACCACACCTTTAAACACCCCTAACCATCAATTCATTTTGCTCTTTTAAGAGATAAACCCCAGCCGCACTCTATCCTTTTTATAGCACCACTTTCTATAACTATCAAGCCAAGCAGTTTACTCTTAATAGTATCCACAATATTGTTAAACACTACCTCATAACTTCTACTAATATCTCTGAAAATTCTCCCATTCCTTTCCTTCCAGATATGGTATACACAAGCAGCAATCATCAGTCTTCTCACCACACTGTTTATGTTATTACCACACCCAGCATTAGTAAGATTATGAACAATGTCTTGCCAGTTTGTACTATGCTCCTTTATGATTGCCAACTCTTTACCTCTACACCACACTTCTTTAGAAAAAGGACACTGAAAAAACAAGTGATTCAGGTTTTCATAGTCATTAAGGCATAGAGGGCATCTATTAACATCTTGTACTCCCCATTTTCCTAGCTTATCTTGAGAAGTCAGCTTATCTTGGACTGCTAACCAGAGAATGAAGGCATGCTTAGGAATGCACTGGGAAAACCAAACCAAATTCCACCAATTCACTTTAGGATTCTGAGTGGTTAGATCAAAATTAACTTGTTTGATAGAAAACTCAACATCTTTACCCATATTAGTTCTCCAAATAGTTTTATCCTCTACCAAATCATTTATGCTAGGGACTGCCAGTCCAGTAATAATAGGAAATTTCTCATACCATTCCTCAGGCCATGACCAATTGCCATTCAAAATCATATCCCCAACCTTCAGATCCCCATTAAGTCTAGCATCATAAAGGTCCCTATGAGTGACAAATTGGAATAAAGGCCCAATATAACTCCAACTATCATACCACATAGAAGTGCTCTGACCATTCCCAATTATCTTGAAGACTTTATTCTTAATTAAGTCTCTAACACCAAGCAAATTCTTCCACCCCCAGCTGTCACATATCTCAGCATCAATATTCCAAATGCTTTTCCCTCTAAGCTTGACTGTGTGCACCCATCTAACCCATAAGGTATCTTTTTTGGAAGCAATATTCCAAATATGTTTAGCTAACATGGCTTTATTCCACATTTTCAAGTCTTTTAGGCCTAAACCTCCTTGATCCTTTGGTCTGTAGACAACATTCCAAGCAACTTTAGCTTTTCCTCTAGCAGTATCACCCTTATTCCATAAGAAATTCTTCAAAAGCTTATTAATATCCTTGATGATAGTTGTAGGGAGAAGAAACACTGAATCCCAATATACATGGATAGACTCCAACACAGAAGCAATCAGCTGCAACCTTCCAGCATATGAAAGACACTTATTTCTCCAATTTCTAATTCTAGTTTTGATTTTATCCAGTAAGAAACTACAGTCTTTGACACTTAATCTTTTAGCAATCAGAGGAACTCCTAAGTATCTGACTGGTAGATTCCCAACAGCAAAAGGAAGAATAGTGCTAATAGCAATTTTTCTGCATCATTCATGCTCCCAAAAAACACAGAACTCTTGGAAAAATTAGGCACCAAACCAGAGCAAGTACTAAACTTATCTAAAGCTTTCTTGATAACCTTCACAGAACTAGTGTCACCATGACACATTACCAGCAAATCATCAGCAAAACTCACATGAGACAATCTGATCTCCTTGCATCCATGATGAAACTGAAAATTTTGATCCATTTCAATTTCTTTATGAAATATAAGAGTAAAGACTTCCATTATTAAGGTAAACAGATAAGGAGACATGGGATCTCCTTGTCTCAGACCTCTTCCACCTTTGAATTATCCAATTCTTTCTCCATTGACATTAAGAGTAAATGCAACAGTGGTAACACATTCCATTATCCATAAAACCATCCTTTTATGAAATCCAAAACCCAAAAGTAACTGTTTCAGAAACTCCCAATTGACTATATCATAAGCCTTTTGTATATCAATCTTGAAGGCTACTCTTTTGGGTCCAACTTTTCTATTATACCCCTTCATAATTTCTTGAGTAAGCATAATATTGTCTTGAATATGCCTACCAGGAATAAAAGCACTTTGGTTACAATTCACCAGATTACCAAGAACAGGTTTGATTCGATTTGTAATGACCTTACTGATGCACTTATAAAGCACATTGTAGCAGGCAATTGGTCTAAAATCAGTGACCTTATTTGGTGTTTGAACTTTAGGAATCAAAGAGACCAAGGTTGCATTTATCTCCCTTAGCATCTTTCCTGAATCAAAAAACTCTTTTATAGCCCTACAAATATCTTTTCCAATAACATGCCATGTTTTTTTAAGGGAAAATCGCATAAAAAGGTACTCATCTTATGTCTAATTTCAATTAAAGATACCATTCTTTTTTTTCTCAATTTAAGGTACCCGACTTTTTTTTTGGGCCGATTTAGGTTTTTTTCTAACTTCCGTTAACCATTTCGTTAGTAAATTACATGTTTGGTCCTTGAGTTTGTATAGGCATTTCATGTTTCGTCTATTTTCGTCCGTTTTCATACGCTTGCATACGTTTTCGTCCGTTTTTGCACGTTTTCGTCCGTTTTTGCACGTTTCCGTCTGTCTTTGCACGTTTCTGTCTGTTTTTACACGTTTTCATCCGTTTTTACATGTTTCCGTCTGTTTTACACGTTTTCATCCGTTTTTGCACGTTTTCTTCTGTTTTTACACTTTTTCGTCCGTTTTTGCACGTTTGGGTCCGTTTTTGTCCGTTTTTCCACGTTTCCGTCAATTTTTACACGTTTTCGTCCGTTTTTGCACGTTTTCGTCCGTTTTTACATTTTTCGTCTGTTTTTACACGTTTTCGTCCATTTTTGCACGTTTTCGTTTGTTTTTACATGTTTTTGCACGTTTCTGTCTGGTTTTACACGTTTTTTGTTTGTTTTTACTTTGTTTTTTTTTTCTGTTTCTATACGTTTCCGTCTTTTTTTGCATGTTTTCTTCCGTTTTGCACGTTTGCGCACGAAAATGTGCCAAAACGTGTAAAAATGTATTGAAACATGTAAAAACGGACGAAAACGTGCAAAAACGGAAGAAAACGTGCAAAAACAAAATAAAACGTATAAAAACATACAAAAATGTGTAAAAACAGACAAAAACGTGTAAAAACAGACAGAAACGTGCAAAAACATACTGAAACGTGTAAAAACGAACGAAAACGTGCAAAAACGGACGAAAACATTTAAAAACATATGATATCATGTAAAACGGACAAAAACGTGCAAAAACAGACGAAAATGTGTAAAAACGTGCAAAAACGGACCAAAACGTGCAAAAACGGACGAAAACGTGTAAAAACGAAAGAAAACGTGAAAAAACGGAAGAAAACATGTAAAACAAACGGAAACGTGTAAAAACGGATGAAAACGTGTAAAAACGGACGAAAACGTGTAAAAACAGACAGAAACGTGCAAAAACAGACGAAAACGTGCAAAAACGGACGAAAACGTGCAAAACGGACGAAAAGGTGCAAAAAAGGACGAAAACGTATAAAAACGGACGAAAACGTATGAAAGCGTATGAAAACGGACGAAAATAGACCAAACATGAAATGCCTATACAAACCCAAGGACCAAACATGTAATTTACTAACGAAATAGTTAACGGAATTTAGAAAAAAACCTAAATCGGCCCAAAAAAAAAGTCGGGTACCTTAAATTGAGAAAAAAAAAGAATAGTACCTTTAATTGAAATTGGACATAAGATGAGTACCTTTTTATGCGATTTGCCCTTTTTTTAAAGAAAGCTGATGTGAAACCATCTGGCCCTGGTGCTTTTGAGTCATCAATATCAAACATAGCATTCTTTATTTCCTCATCAGTAACCTCAACAATCATGTCATTAGCCATATCATTGCTTAGTCTTTTAATGAACAAGGTTTATGTATCCACCATTCCTTGAACAGGAAAGCTTTTACCCAGGAAATTTTCAAAATGTTTCAGAAACAGTTGAGGAATTTGATCACCTTCATGCCTTACCCCATTATCATCCACAAGGAAATGGACTTTGCCCTTATTTCTTCTCCCTTTCAGAACTCTATGAAAAAATTTGCTATTCCTATCACCCTCCTGCAACCATTTAATATTAGCCTGCTGAAACAAAAACTTTTCCTCATCTGATTCTGCTTCACAAAATTCTTCAAGCAGATTAGCTTCTTGCAATCTAAGATTGTGATTATAAGGATCATTATCAATAGCCACTTGCACCTCTTTCAACTGATTCCTCAAGTTCTCTACTCTTTTGAACAAATTCCCTTTACTCCATGCCAAATTCTTAAGAGGAATCTTCATACTCTTCAATTTTCTAACAACTTGAAACATGAAGAATCCATGAACCTCCTTACACCATTTGTCCATAACAATAGGAATAAATTCATGTTTATCAGTTAAGTAGTTAGGGAATCTAAAAGCTTTATGTTTCTTATTCACAGTAGTAGGAATACTTAAAATGGAAGGAGTATGATCAGAGATAATGTAAGGGAGGAACTTAGCATTAGCTGATGGGAACTCCTTTATGAAGCCTTCATTAGACATAACTCTATCCAGTTTCTTAAGTACTCCAGTCATGTTTCCAGCTTTAGCTCTATGCAATTCTTAGTCCAAGTGAAATGCAGACCTGATTTGCATATATCTTCAACTTCAACTTTGTTCAAACAGTCTTGAAACTCAATCATATCAGCAGTCATAAATGATACTCCACAAGAATGCTCATTAGGATGGAGTATAACATTCATATCCCCTGCAATACACCATGGGTTACCATTAACATATCTTCTATTACCAATCAATTCCCTCCATAGTTTCCTTCTTTCAGAACCTTCATTAGCAGCATACACAAAGGAGAAGAAACATTTGACCTTGTACTTTGGGGCACTGATTACACACAGTATGGATTGGCTAGTAATGTGAAGAGTTTGAATTTGAGTCTCACTGTCATCCCATCCTACCACAATTCTACATCCTTTTTCACATTCTTGCTCATTTGAGATCCATTTCCAATTGGTAAAGACCTTATCACAAGTAACCACCAGCTTGCTCTTAAGTCTTGTTTCCAAAATAGCACAGACCTTAAGCTGATCATTATATATCAAATTTCTTACCTCGTTTTGCTTATCCAAAGTATTCATTCCTCTGATATTTCATATTCCAATTTTATACTCCATAAGAGTCATCATTAAGAACATTACACTCCATACCCTCTACTATATTCTTTCCCATAGCTTTAGCAGTCCCATTATTTAAATTCAAAACATCTTCAACCACATTCTCATCCCTTACTACAATCACATCTTTCAATTTGTCCACATCTCTACTCCTATTAAAGTATTCACACATATCCTGGGACCAATTCAGAAGATCTTCAAATCTAGGCTGCACTTTGGTATTCAGAAACTTATCCACAATCATTCTTTCATTCAGCATTTCCAACTCTTGCTCATTATCTTCAGGAAGAGAATCCAAAACTGAATATTTATTAGCAGTCTTCCTTAGTTCCTCAACCACCTTATTTTTTACATTCCAAACATTGTTCTTCACCTTATTATTTTCATTGCTACTACCAGTATTCTCCTTGGCCACTTGTTTTTTCCTAACTTCCTGCTTTCTACCATTAGTAGTATACTTTCTAACATCACCACTATTCATTCTAGAATAGTTTGAAAAATTCTTAGAATTTGGGAACTTATTGTTATTATTACCATTAGTAGTACTCTTTCCCTGCACTTCACCAATAGTATCTAATCCCACACTATTATTTACAACTGTATGTTTCTGTATATCAGTAGCATTTCCTACAACCTTCCTACATTGATTTCCTTCATGCCCAAACACTTTGCAATGACCTCAAACAGGAGGTTTCCAGTCATAAACTACTTGAACCTTTTTACTCCCCTTCACATTGTTACACACATCTCTATACTGTATCTCTATAACCTTTTTAAGCTCCTTCTCAGCATCCATTTCAACAAGAACTCTAGCAAACTCAAGATGACCTAAACCTTTATGGCACATATCAGCAGTCATAGTGTCCATCATTATAGGTTTCCCCAAGCTACTAGCCAAAGCACTAATACCATCAACAGACCATGCTTCAAGAGGGACATTTGTAATTTTCACCCAAACATGTAATTTTTTAGGTTCCAATTTCTCCATGCCCATCTCAGGATTCCACTTTTGGACAAACAAAGGCTTATTCTGTACCATCCAATGACCCTTCTCAATCACCTCATTCAGACCTTTAACATCCTTGAACTTGAAGATATATTGGCCATTCTTGATAACATCAATATCAGTTACACCAAATTTACTCCACATCCTTCTAATATTGTATCTCAGTTCACTAATATGCATATTAAAACCAACAAATTGTTCACACATAGTATTCTGCCATCTTTGACTCCCTTTAAAATGACTTCATTTTAAGATTGCTATTCGTGTATGTACGAGCTTGCTTTGTCTTAATATTTTTGTCTTTGGTTATCCTTATTTATGAAACCGGATTATTGCAACTTAACATAGTAATTCTTGAAAATGTTAACTTTCTGACAAGGTCAATTTACTAATTAAGATCATTTTTTTAATAAATTGACACCTTTAAAACATAGCATATATGAAGTACTGTATGTGATTACATTTTTATACTATATGACATAATACCAATATTTGACTCAAGTACACAACAAATAACAATATATGGTTTACAAAATTTAATTTAGCCGTAAGAAAAATGTGTGGTATTTATTTAAAGTTTAATAGAGGACTTTCAATTAGCATGTGCTAGATTCTAACAAAATCATAAACTAAGATTTTTGTTAACAGCACATACCAAATCCGGTATTATCAAATATATATGTTTCTATCAACAAAATATAGGCGATCTCACTCGTTTTACGATGATAAATAAAACAAAATTTCTACAGTTTTAATAATAAAATTAACATTCTTATAGGGCGTCCCACATTTCATTACTCTATATTTAGTATACTGTATATGTAACAATTCCACTATTTTTAGATGATGGGGTCTACCAATAAGCATCATGTATAAATACGTAGCTTGCACCAACTCTTCATCCCACATTTCTCATTCCTTTCTCACACACTAATCTTAATAAACCCCACTAATAACAATGCTAACCTCAAAGCTTAAACTTAACCCCCAATCCCGGGCACTATGGCTCTCGGGACTCTCAGCAGCCTTTCGCACTGCCACGGCCTGTTGTATCGTGGCAGTGGCTACACTTTTTGGCCCAGAAGTATTTCGGCGCCAAGTGGCCTTCCCCGCCTTTTCTTATGTAACTGTCATATTGATTATCACTGGAGCGTCCCTAGGAGACACATTTCGTGGCTGCTGGGACGCGTTGTGTGCTACATTTTTTACGGTAATTCCTGCTATATTAGGGTTAGCATCTTTAGGGCCTGCGCGACTAACGACGGCCCTAACAGCTGTTATTGTAGGCATGGCTGCGTTTGTAGTGATGCTACCGGATCAAAAGACTCATTTGGTGTCGAAAAGAATAGCGTTGGGTCAAATTGTTATTATATACGTGGTGGCTTATGATAAGGGTGGTGCGACTGATCCAGTCATGCATCCTGTACGCGTGGCTGCTAGCACTGCTGTTGGAGTTTTGGCTTGTGTTGTTTCTTTGTTGCTTCCATATCCTGGTCTTGCTACGTGTCAGGTAGATGACAAAATCAAACATTTCACGTAGAACATCAAACAAAAACATGAACTTATCTACTATCTAACAAAAGTTGATATTTTTGTTTAATAGCATGATTTTCAAGCACAAAACTCTTATCACAAACATAGAAAAAATATTTCAAAAAACGGTTTCATGGGTGCAAAAAGCATGTGAAATTTTTTGGCATGGAGTGGATAGTCAAAGTGCATACGTACTTTGTTTATATTCAAGACTAATTTTTCTCCCAAAATAATCTAGTGGTGTCATGCATCGATCGAGTTTGCAAAGAGTGAAAAGTACTACTCCTTATATTTCGTACATACCTCAAGATTATTTTTAGTCGTACATACCTCAAGATTATTTCGTACAGACCTCAAGATTATTTTTAGTCGTACATATGATGATTAGATGGTATTCATTCATGTCTACAAACTACACACTAGCTTAGATGGCATACATATGTGCATATACATCATACACACCGTATATAATGGCTGATAAATATTGTTGTTATGTTTGTCGTCTATTTTAGGTGAAAAAGAAGTGCAAGCTTTATGCAGATAATGCTTCTGAGAGGGTAAAACTATGTGTAAATGCATTTTGTGCACAAGACAACACAAGTGCACAAGCATTTGTCTCACAAGCCAAGTCCCTGTCTATTATTGGAACCAAACTCCTGAATGCTATCAAGTCCAAGAAAGTAAGCTCAAAATTTCATTCTAATTTATATGCATTACTATTTTAATTCGAGTTGTATAATGCAAACCACTTATGATCGCCACGGATGTACATGATTTATCATTTATTGATAAATTTATGATGTGTAAAAATCAAGATAGATGTCGTATGCTTACGAGTATATATAATTTCTTTTACAGGAAAGCATGAAATGGGAGACACTTCCAATAAATCTCTTGAAACCTTACTGCATTAATACAGCAGAAAAGTTGCAGGCTATAGAGATGCCACTACAAGGATTACAAATTGCTTTGAACAATTTTAATTCATTTCCACCACAAATCCTTGATCAAGACCTTAAAGATTACTTGCATAAGCTTCAAGAAAGCATAACCTCGACTTTTGACCAATTAAAATCTTTCATGCCTTCTGATATAGCAACTTTTCCTGAATCAGACCAAGAAAATCTAATGCCTTCCATCCAATCTTTCCCTCAAACTCACAAAGATTTGTCCTCTTTTTTCTTCTTATTTTGCTCCAAGTTACTTCAAAGAAAGATGAATGAGAATCCATCGACTAACCCTACATCACTAAGCGACACACCTAGTAAAAAGAAGCAAGAAGTGAATTTTTTTGAATTGATTAGTAGTTTTGTGATGCACAGAAGGTTCATGCTAGCATTAAAATGTTCATTATCAGTAGGTTTGGCTGTTCTATTTGGACTGATATACAGTAAACATAATGGAATATGGTCCGGACTGCCGGTAGCAATAAGTTTTGCAGTTTCGAGAGAAGCTGCATTTAGGGTTTCAAATCTCAAAGCTCAAGGAACCGTCTTAGGAACTGTATATGGAGTATTGGGCTGCTTTGTTCTTGAGAAATATGTTAAAGTAAGGTTCTTGATTCTTCTTCCATGGTTCATTTTCTGCAGTCTACTGAGGCGAAGCCGTATGTATGGTCCAGCTGGTGGGGTTTCTGCTGTAATCGGGGCTGTGCTAGTTCTTGGTAGGGAAAATTTTGGGCCACCTACTGAATTTGCTATCGTTAGAATTGTTGAAGCTTTTATCGGGTTATCTTGTTCAATTGTTGTTGAACTTATGTTTCAACCCACAAGAGCTTCAACTTTAGCCAAGATCCAACTCTCTAAGAGCCTCCAAGCCTTGCACGAGTGCATATGCGCAATGAGTCTTTGCAGTAAGAAAAATTGTATTGGAGATGATCAAAAGAAGCTTAAAGCTAATGTGAATGAGTTAAGAAAGTTCATTGAGGAGGCTGAAATGGAACCCAACTTTTGGTTCGTGCCATTTCATGGTGTTTGTTACAATAAGCTCCTAAAGAGTGTGTCAAACATGGAGAGTCTCTTTGTCTTTTTGAACCATGCATGTGAATCCTTACAAAAAGAGAACTTAAGCTTAAAGAACCTTGAAGGTGAGGTTGAGCACTTTAAAGAAATGATTCAGCCTTCACTCAAGTGTTTTGAGAATGTTGTTTTGGTCACATCACTAAACAAGCTTGAGAAGGAGCTTCAAAAGAGTAATGTTTGCGACACCTCCAGTGATCTGGAGTTAGGGAAATTACCACTTAGCCCTCAAAAGTTAAATGTTCATGGACCAAATGGTGAGGATGCAATGGACAATATCGTACATTCATATTTACAAAAATCGCAAGAACTTGCTTTCGGTGAAGGTTGTAATGAGATGAAGAGGCATGAGGTGGTATTGAATATAAGTACTATTGCATTTTGCTTAAGGGGTTTAGTGAGGGAGACAAGAGATCTTGAGAAGGGGGTTATGGAGCTTTTGCAATGGGAGAATCCTACAAGTCATGTAAATTTGTATGAAATTTCTAGCAAAATATATAGATGCTTTGTACAATAATTGATTTAAATTGTTTGGGAATAAATGAAAAGATTTGAACCATTATTAACATGATCCATGTAAACATCCTGTAGTTTATTTTCTTTCTTTTATGCTCGATCGGTTTGTTTATAAAAGAGACATACTTACTCTTCTCGTCTTAAAATGAATATGGCGTATAATTAGGCATATAGTAATGTTCATACCTGCTAAGAATCAAAACGTATAAAAACGATAGAGGACTCCCATAAAATAAACTAACGATCCAAGACAAGCCTAGATCTTAGATACAACCGAATACCAACCTATAATGGATGTTTTATCTAACAACAAATTAACAACTACATACGACACCTAACTCTAGGTATATACTATGTAGTATTAATTATGGATCACCGATTACCTTATAAGCTTCCACCATTACATTTCCTTACTACTAGAACAGTATTCGTGAGTCTTAGAGTTAGAAGAGTACGTTGGATCGATCCTTGCTAACATACCTAGTTAAATAGTCTGTTCATATAATTATTACTGTAGTTTGTTACTCGATCGGTATTTGTTTTGCTTTGATGGGCTACGTGATTACTGTTAATTTGCTACTTTTTTTTCTTTTTTTTTTTACTTAAGTTGTACTTTTTTAAAGTGTATCTATGGATAGCGTTTTCTAAAGTTTCTTTACAAGCTTGATTAAATTTTTATTACAGGTTGTACCAGTCTAAAATAAAATCTGGAAATTTTTAATCTTAATTTGCTTTAAAACTAAACTTTTTGTCTGATGCTAGCAATTCGTTTTCTTCCATTGTTATAGGAAATTTTTATAAATTAATACAACATTTTACGCATGGCCTATGGCAGTTTTGCGTAGCGAACTAAAAAAATAACTTTTTTAGACATTAAAGTTGACATTTTTGTCTTTCTTTAAGTATTATTACCCTATTATGACTATTTTACCCTTTTTAAATTTTTTGCGAAATACTTTTTTTTTTCGAATTTTTTTTTCCAAAATATTTTTTTTTTAATTTTTGTTTTCGAAATACTTTTTTTTTGAAATTTCTGAATTTTTTTTTTTAATTTCTTTTTTTTTAAATATTTTTCGAATGGTAAAATGATCATAATATGGTCATAATACTTAAAGATAGACAAAAATGTCAACTTTAATGTATAAAAGAGTTATTTTTTTAGTTCCTACATAGAACTTCCATTCTTGACAAGTATAGTGCTTTAAAAGCTTATTAGCCCTATTTAAATGAGGTTACGATAAACAACATTTCTAACTTTAAAAATAAAATCAAACAAGATTTTTTTTGGACCGGTAGATTTGGGGAAGAATGTAGATTGAAAGTGAGCTATATGCATGGGGTCAAAATTCGTAGGTCAATCCGATATTGAATTTACTTGAAAGTATTTTGTCTTGTACTGATAATTTAAACATCATTATCAAATTATATAGCATGCTGAGCGTTTTTTGTTTAAACAAACAGAATAATGAACATGTTTTTAAATCTGCAATATAGTAACACGTTAACTGAGTAGGGTCCGATAAAACACGACTCGATCCATTTAACTCTAATCTACTTAAAAGTTCTTTTTTTATCTAATTTTAATATTTTTAAATCTCGTAATAAGAAATATAACACGTTAAGCATTACCTCATTTAACTAAAAAATAAATAAGTTGGATTAAAAATTAAAAACAAACAAAATGTAGTAGGGGTGTACGGAATTCGGGTTTCACCCTCATAAATCGAAAATCAAAACCGAATTAAACCAAAAAATAACGACTCAAATTTTTAACCAAATCGAATATGCCAAAATCGAACCGAACAAAAATAAATATTCGGTTTTTGGTTCGAATATGGTTTTGGCACAAAGAATCAAAAACCGAATCCACAAAAATATATGTATCTTTTATATATTTATATATAAAAACAGATATTAAGACTCTTTCATAATATAAATATAACATTTTTTAAACTTGAATTTTTTTGTGTTAAAAATTTATAGAATTAAATAAATAAATAATTAAAAATAAGTAATTCGGGTTATTTGGTTCGATGTTTGGTTATTCAGTTCTATTTAATTAAATTTGAGTTTGTTCGATTCTTTTTCGGTTTAACTCAACAAGAAATTTTAATTGAATAAACCGAACAAGCCAAATGGGTTGACTTGGGGCAAACTGTCCAGTGTTGAACGAATTCGGTCCATATAACTTGAATGTGCTCACAAGTTTCATTTTCTAATGCTAATAATTTAACTTTGTTTACTTCGTACAAAATAGGGCAAATTGCATAAAAGTGTACTCAACTTATAGCCAATTTCAATTTAATGTACTATACTTTTTTTTCTTCAATTTAATGTACTCAACTTATTTTTGGTTGCAATGTAAGACATATAACGGATTTCTCAGTTATCTTATGTCACACCCCCAATTTACCTGTTTTGCAGCGGAATGGAATTCCTGGGGGATTGACTGTCATAGCACCACAATCACAGTTATATTGAACGACCTAAAGTGTCGTTTTAAAAACACATCGTTTGATATTTAACAAAAGCATTCAGAGTACAACATCGGTCCCAAAAGGTTTACAAAGTTTGCGGAAATACAAATATATTACAAATCCAAACGATGGTTTTGAAAGAAAATGCTACAATGAACTATAATGTAAGTCGACGCCGCGACTCAAAAGGTGGTTCCTAAACCATGTCATGATGATAATGCCTCAGTTACCTGAAAATACATTGCTAAAACGGTCAACAATAATGTTGGTGAGAAATCATATGTTTATGTAAATGTTTTATACGACTACGCAAGTATAGATCAGGCATGACAATTAAGTCACGTAAAAATGTTACTGGCATGACAATTATGTCACGTAAAAATGTTACAATTGCAATAAGCTCATGACCCCGAAACTAGACTGTTCATAATGTATGCCCCTGCAGAGTGTTTGCCAGACAACTCCGTAATGTTATCAAATGAAATGCATCCGTATGACAAGTTGGGATTCACCAACTCGGATGGAGGCGTCACCCTCGATAGATCTATCCACTCATCCTCGCTTCAAAGATTAACGGTTCATGTTCAGGTAATGGGGACTTTCAATTGGCAAATGTGGTAACTTAAGCAATGTAATGAATTTAATGTACTTGGTATCGTAATAAAAATGTTGTGCAATGTATTCTCCCCCGTAGGTTTGAAAATAATTAAAAGCATGCGACGGGGCTATGAAAACTCACTTGATAGACTGGTGTGATGACAAGAGTGAGTACACTGAGGTATAATGTGATGCGTTAACCGGGACCTATTATCAATGATATGACATGTAATGAGTTGCAATGTAATGTTATGCATGCATTTCGTATGTTATTTATACCATTTGCGAGTTTTGAAAATTTTACTCATCGTCGAAAAATACTCTTTTGACGTCTCGACCAATCAAAAATCACTTTTCAAGTTTTTACGTCAAAATGTCATCCTACAATGGTTTTATAATGATTTATGGTGAAATTTTCACTTTTCGTCGCAAAACAATGTCGTCGAAAATATCATGAAATTAACAAAAATGGCTTTGGAAAACTAGTCGTAAAATAGTGTACGTCGATCGTTAGAGAACGAACTCGACGGTTTTGGAAAGTTTGTATCGAAATATAGAAGTTTCAGTTCAGGAGTTTTCGTCCAAAAGGTCTCGATCATAAAGATATTAAGGGTTAAAGATAGTGATTTTGGCTAATTGTGGTTCAAAAAGTGAGTTTCGGCCAAGTTTAGACAACCATAATTAATTTATTAGAACTCCGATATACAAACGGCTTGTCGTTTTGAAAAATATGGCCGGTGAACTTGATTTTACTAGAAAACATTTCGTTACAAAAAGTTTCACAACCTCGTTAAAAAAAGCCCTCAACAGGGACGTTACAGCTACCGTAACACTTGTATCGTAAAATAATATAGTTTTTCAGAAAATAATAGTTACGGCAAGTTTATGAAAACGTGCATATCTTTGTCGTTTCAAATCCGTTTTCTACGTATAATACGTCCTTAGCTTCGTATCGAAGTAAACTAATACATTTTTGCCAAGTCGAAATAATTTGTGAAGCTTAAGGCTCATTTTTGACTCGTACAAGAAAAATACATGTTGCTGAAATTTCTGAAAATTATATATTTCGTCGTCAAACTTGTAAAATCCATAACTTCTTCGTTATAACTCCGTTTTTATCCGTTCAAGCGGCCACGGATTCGTTTTAAAGTATATTTTCTAAATATCAAGGCCAAAAAGTCGTGCCTACTGTCGGTTTTTCCAGAAAATCAAAACAAGGACAGAACCTATTTTATACTTATCGAAAATAGTTTTTCTCGTACCAAACCTATTCTAATCCCTTCAAATCAACTCCAAAGCTAATTTAATCCTACCATACACCTTCTTAGGGTGTCATGGGTTCCTAAACATCATCAAGACCAAAGTATACCAAGGGGATAATTATAGGATGACCTTATATATATATATTTCTAAAAATCATGTAAAAATGGTATAAATCACATATGTCTTGCATGTTTGTACCAAAAATGAAAAGATAAATATGAGATGATAAAGAAACATGAAAAATGAAAGAAACATGCTTACTAGTGAATATGATGAGGTGCAAGTAACAAGGTTTAGCCTAAATACTCTAGATTTTTATTTCAAAATCTTAATAAGAGTATTATCTAGATTGTTAATAACTTGAACTTGAAAAAATTTGATGATCCCTTTGTGATCTTGATGCTAGGCCGGTTTAGAGAGAAGGAAAAACAAAGGAGAGAAGCAACTATCTTGTGAATTATTGTTTGAATGAAATGAGTGAAAAGTTTAGGTGAAGTATATAAGTACACAAGTTAGAAAATTTTGCCAAATATTTATTGCATCCCCTCCCCATAGGGCCGGATATTGGGGGATATGTTCCTCAATTATATATTTTTTTTTTCTTTTATCTAATGTATATATATTTACTTGTATAAATTGGTAAGAAAGTGTAAGTAATTTGTATAGTTAAATGTATAAGTAAAAGGTAAATGGTAGATTTTTGGTACAAGTAAGTTTTTACTAGATCAAAATAGAATGTAATGAGATAATAAAAATTTTAAAAATACATTCCTTGTGAAATTTGAGTGATAAAATAATTATCGAGTAATTTTTAAGAAAAACGTCGTAATAATATAACTTTAACGATTTTTATACAAAATAAATTTAAAACACTAAGTAAACTCAAAATATAGTTTTTATAAACTAAATGTAAGTATAAAAATATGTCGGGATCATTTTTGAAAGTAACGGATTAAATATTTAAAATAATAACTCACGCGATAACGTTTATTTAATATAAAAATTACGCGTTAAATGTGAAATGAAATGTCATGAATGAACTAATATGATGCAAATGATGTTAATGAAATGTAGACTAATCTTAGTCCATGTGAAATGTACGTGATGATATGATCATGAATTCGCCGCTAAACCATACAGGTTACGCGAATTTGAAACACGTAAACCTAGTTTACGATAAATGTTGAAATTGTAAGGCATGAATTGTTTTGAGAAATGACCTGAAATTGCGAGTTGTCACATTCGCCCAACCAAAAAGGAATTCAGTCCCTGAATTCAGTTCGTGTTAGTCTATCGAATTTTTGAGTTTGTGATGAATAACGAGGAGAGAAAACATGGAGAAGTGTCGTTACGGTTGTCGATGATCGAGAGCGTACAAAACATCGTAGTAAAGAAAATATCGGATGAATCTCTCATAAGTAATACTTTGACTTTGAAATATGTAAGGATTTTGCTTGCACTAAGATTTATAAATAACTGCTCCCAACATAACATGATCCCTCCAGAATTAGACATAGTTAGCTAGGCTATGTATAATTAAGGAACGATGATGTGACGTTCGGTTTAGTTGTTATAACTCTCAATGTTTACAAGGATTTAAACCGTGTCGTTAAAATGGTCGATAAAGTAAAAAGAGGTAAAATTCTCGTAAGTAATAACAAATCGGAAAGAAAAATAAGTACGATAGATGAGAATATTTTACAACGAGTGGTTTATCAAAAGTAGTACATCTTAGGTTATAAAGATTCAGATACGATGGAAAACATAAAATTAATACGACATAGTACATAAGGAAAAAAAATGAGACTGTTAGTTTCCGAACTTCTTCAGTCTTCCGCGTCGTTGATACCTTGACGAGCTTCTCCTCCTCCTAACATGTATGCATTCCCATGAGCACCTTCAACTTGTTGACCTTGGTTTTGGGGACATTGGCTCCGATAGTGTCCTTGCTCCCCACATTCGAAACATGTCATTATAGTTTTGCCTCTACAATCCCTGGCGAGGTGTCCTAATTTTTGGCACTGGCGGCACTTGGCAGGGCAAAGACCTGAGTGATGAAACTTACATCTATTACATAGTGGGTGTGTTCCAGCATATCCTTTTCCTTTGCAGTCCTTAGCAAGGTGTCCCACTTTTTGACAGATAAAGCATATACCACATGGACCATCATGATGTAGCGTGCATTGATGACATCGTGGTAAGTTTCCAGTATAAGTTCTTTCCTTTGTTGGTGCAGCAACATAAACCCTGGCGGCTTCTTGTCTTCTATTCTGTTGTTGGTGATGGTTAGTGCTCCGGCTTTGGTCGTTGTTGTTATAACCTCCCTGGTCATTTTCCCATTTCCTTTTGTTGTTGTTGGTGCGGTTGTTGGGGTTGTTGTTAATGGTATGATTGTTGTTATTGTTGTAGTGGTTATTGTTGATAATGTTTTCCCTTTTCACAACTTGAGCCATGAGTATTTGAGTAATACGGGTAGATTCTTCAATTGTTTGTGGATCGAAAGAAGTTACATCTCCTTGGATATTTTGTGAAAGTCCTCCAATGAAATTTTTCAATAGTTTCTCATTGTCAGAAACCATAGCTGGACAAAGAACAGTCAACTCTTGAAACCTTTTGATGTAAGCAAGTCTCGCAGTTTCAGCAGCAGTTGCGGCCTCGGTAATAGCAGCTACTGTCGCTCGTTCTTTTTCAATCCTTAATGCCTCTGCTACACTATCCCTTACCAACTTTTGAATAGCCGCTTGAGTCATTCCAGGTGTGGCTTTCTTCGGTGCCATATCTTCTTCAAAACAAGAGGAAATGTGAGACGTAGCAAAATCCGATGTTAATAATAGGTGCTCCAAAGAAATGTGATAAGAATGATAAGTTTGAGGTTATTTTTCAAAATGATCGACGGGTTCCGAAAAGATAGGTTATGAGGTGTTGTAAGTGCTTCAAATGTATGGTGGTTTAGTGACTTAGTGTGTGAATAAAGTGTAACTCGACCTGTTAGTGGCGAAACAAAGGAGTGAGAGTGGCTTTGCCGTACTTAAGGGTTCATCTCTGCATTCGACGTTATCGGTGATGAGTCGATTGATGTGGAAATTGTGATAGGGACTGACAAGGAATTCTCCACATTAGAGTATGAAGAAGGAATAATGGAATGGGCATTTAAAGGCATCCATGTGACAATCGATATGAAATGAAAGTAAATAACTCGAAAAATGTACGTATAAACCGCATGTAAAGTGAACATGCACTTATGATGAAATGATGAGATGCTATGATAATGTAGTTATAGTCTAGGGTCAATGATGCAACCTAGTTCTCTATAACCGAAGCTCTGATGCCAATCTGTCACACCCCCAATTTACCTGTTTTGCAGCGGAATGGAATTCCTGGGGGATTGACTGTCATAGCACCACAATCACAGTTATATTGAACGACCTAAAGTGTCGTTTTAAAAACACATCGTTTGATATTTAACAAAAGCATTCAGAGTACAACATCGGTCCCAAAAGGTTTACAAAGTTTGCGGAAATACAAATATATTACAAATCCAAACGATGGTTTTGAAAGAAAATGCTACAATGAACTATAATGTAATTCGACGCCGCGACTCAAAAGGTGGTTCCTAAACCATGTCATGATGATAATGCCTCAGTTACCTGAAAATACATTGCTAAAACGGTCAACAATAATGTTGGTGAGAAATCATAGGTTTATGTAAATGTTTTATACGACTACGCAAGTATAGATCAGGCATGACAATTAAGCCACGTAAAAATGTTACTGGCATGACAATTATGTCACGTAAAAATGGTACAATTGCAATAAGCCCATGACCCCGAAACTAGACTGTTCATAATGTATGCCCCTGCAGAGTGTTTGCCAGACAACTCCGTAATGTTATCAAATGAAATGCATCCGTATGACAAGTTGGGATTCACCAACTCGGATGGAGGCGTCACCCTCGATAGATCTATCCACTCATCCTCGCTTCAAAGATTAACGGTTCATGTTCAGGTAATGGGGACTTTCAATTGGCAAATGTGGTAACTTAAGCAATGTAATGAATTTAATGTACTTGGTATCGTAATAAAAATGTTGTGCAATGTATTCTCCCCCGTAGGTTTGAAAATAATTAAAAGCATGCGACGGGGCTATGAAAACTCACTTGATAGACTGGTGTGATGACAAGAGTGAGTACACTGAGGTATAATGTGATGCGTTAACCGGGACCTATTATCAATGATATGACATGTAATGAGTTGCAATGTAATGTTATGCATGCATTTCGTATGTTATTTATACCATTTGCGAGTTTTGAAAATTTTACTCATCGTCGAAAAATACTCTTTTGACGTCTCGACCAATCAAAAATCACTTTTCAAGTTTTTACGTCAAAATGTCATCCTACAATGGTTTTATAATGATTTATGGTGAAATTTTCACTTTTCGTCGCAAAACAATGTCGTCGAAAATATCATGAAATTAACAAAAATGGCTTTGGAAAACTAGTCGTAAAATAGTGTACGTCGATCGTTAGAGAACGAACTCGACGGTTTTGGAAAGTTTGTATCGAAATATAGAAGTTTCAGTTCAGGAGTTTTCGTCCAAAAGGTCTCGATCATAAAGATATTAAGGGTTAAAGATAGTGATTTTGGCTAATTGTGGTTCAAAAAGTGAGTTTCGGCCAAGTTTAGACAACCATAATTAATTTATTAGAACTCCGATATACAAACGGCTTGTCGTTTTGAAAAATATGGCCGGTGAACTTGATTTTACTAGAAAACATTTCGTTACAAAAAGTTTCACAACCTCGTTAAAAAAAGCCCTCAACAGGGACGTTACAGCTACCGTAACACTTGTATCGTAAAATAATATAGTTTTTCAGAAAATAATAGTTACGGCAAGTTTATGAAAACGTCCATATCTTTGTCGTTTCAAATCCGTTTTCTACGTATAATACGTCCTTAGCTTCGTATCGAAGTAAACTAATATATTTTTGCCAAGTCGAAATAATTTGTGAAGCTTAAGGCTCATTTTTGACTCGTACAAGAAAAATACATGTTGCTGAAATTTCTGAAAATTATATATTTCGTCGTCAAACTTGTAAAATCCATAACTTCTTCGTTATAACTCCGTTTTTATCCGTTCAAGCGGCCACGGATTCGTTTTAAAGTATATTTTCTAAATATCAAGGCCAAAAAGTCGTGCCTACTGTCGGTTTTTCCAGAAAATCAAAACAAGGACAGAACCTATTTTATACTTATCGAAAATAGTTTTTCTCGTACCAAACCTATTCTAATCCCTTCAAATCAACTCCAAAGCTAATCTAATCCTACCATACACCTTCTTAGGGTGTCATGGGTTCCTAAACATCATCAAGACCAAAGTATACCAAGGGGATAATTATAGGATGACCTTATATATATATATTTCTAAAAATCATGTAAAAATGGTATAAATCACATATGTCTTGCATGTTTGTACCAAAAATGAAAAGATAAATATGAGATGATAAAGAAACATGAAAAATGAAAGAAACATGCTTACTAGTGAATATGATGAGGTGCAAGTAACAAGGTTTAGCCTAAATACTCTAGATTTTTATTTCAAAATCTTAATAAGAGTATTATCTAGATTGTTAATAACTTGAACTTGAAAAAATTTGATGATCCCTTTGTGATCTTGATGCTAGGCCGGTTTAGAGAGAAGGAAAAACAAAGGAGAGAAGCAACTATCTTGTGAATTATTGTTTGAATGAAATGAGTGAAAAGTTTAGGTGAAGTATATAAGTACACAAGTTAGAAAATTTTGCCAAATATTTATTGCATCCCCTCCCCATAGGGCCGGATATTGGGGGATATGTTCCTCAATTATATATATATATATTTTTTTCTTTTATCTAATGTATATATATTTACTTGTATAAATTGGTAAGAAAGTGTAAGTAATTTGTATAGTTAAATGTATAAGTAAAAGGTAAATGGTAGATTTTTGGTACAAGTAAGTTTTTACTAGATCAAAATAGAATGTAATGAGATAATAAAAATTTTAAAAATACATTCCTTGTGAAATTTGAGTGATAAAATAATTATCGAGTAATTTTTAAGAAAAACGTCGTAATAATATAACTTTAACGATTTTTATACAAAATAAATTTAAAACACTAAGTAAACTCAAAATATAGTTTTTATAAACTAAATGTAAGTATAAAAATATGTCGGGATCATTTTTGAAAGTAACGGATTAAATATTTAAAATAATAACTCACGCGATAACGTTTATTTAATATAAAAATTACGCGTTAAATGTGAAATGAAATGTCATGAATGAACTAATATGATGCAAATGATGTTAATGAAATGTAGACTAATCTTAGTCCATGTGAAATGTACGTGATGATATGATCATGAATTCGCCGCTAAACCATACAGATTACGCGAATTTGAAACACGTAAACCTAGTTTACGATAAATGTTGAAATTGTAAGGCATGAATTGTTTTGAGAAATGACCTGAAATTGCGAGTTGTCACATCTTATGTTGAAAAAATTACATGTTTCGTCCCTATGGTTTATCCCAATAACATTCGCAGTCCCTATTTCATTTTAATTACGCCAGAAAAATGTTTTCGTCCACTTTTATACGTTTTCATACGTTTTGTCAATTTTTATACGTTAAAATTTAAAAAAAATACATTTTTTTTAAATTAATGTTTTAAAAAAATTATTTTTTTTGAAAAAAATAAACTTTTATAAAAACAATAAAATTTTTAATTTTTTTTTAAAAAGAAATTTTTTTTTAAAAATTAAAGTTTTAAAAAAAATAAAAAAATAAAATTTAAAAAATAAAATTTTTAAAAAATATATAAAAAGTTTTAAAATTAAAAAAAATCTATTTTTTTTAAAAGATTAAAATTTTTAAAATTTTATTTTTTTTAAAATCTGGATAAATTTTTTTTTTTTAAAATTTTAATTTTTTTTTAAAACTTAAAGTTTTAAAAAAAGAAATTTAAATAAATTTAAAAATGTTATTTTTTAAAAAAATTATTTTTTAATTTTTTTTAAATTGTAATTTTTTTTTAAATTTTAATTTCTTTAAAAAAGTTAACGTATAAAAATTGACAAAACGTATAAAAGCGGACGAAAACATTTTTCTGGCATAAGATAACTATAGGGACGAAACATGTAATTTTTTCAACATAAGATAACTGAGAAATCCGTTATATGTCTTACATTGCAACCAAAAATAAGTTGAGTACATTAAATTGAAGAAAAAAAAGTAGAGTACATTAAATTGAAATTGGCTATAAGTTGAGTACACTTTTATGCAATTTGCCCTACAAAATAATGTACCACGTTAAGCGTCGACTTATTTAAAAATGTTAATAATAACGAATATTCTTAGAATAAAGATTAAATTCAAACCAAACGTGTTGTTTTAGATGGGTTAATTTGGAGGTAGACGTTGATTAAATGTTAGCGGTGTGCGGTAAAATAACGAAACTCGGTCCATGTAGCTTTGAATTTATCTACAAAGTCTTTCTTGGTGGCAATAATATAACATATCTTGTATTTGTAACATAAGACAAAAAATGTTGTCTTATATAGAAAAAAAAACTACTTAATAAACAACATTTATATAATAAGAAGATTATAATTAGAGATGAGCATTTTTATCCGAATCTTGAAATCGAATCGGAACCATAACGGTATCGTATCGAAATGGTATCGATCTCGATATACGGTACGGTACTGGAACTACAAAATAAGATTAAAAAAATGGTGCCTTTCAAAAACGGTACAAGAATTTTGCGGGAAATCCTGTTTCCAAAATACAAAAGTTTTTTTTTGAAAACTAATCTACTGCAGTTTATATGATGATCTTTAGTTCATTCACGTTAAAAATATATCATAATAGGCCCATTATCACTTTTGGCTACTGAATTCGTTTGTAAATGGTGTGCTACTATTCTCACTTTTGGGCTATAAACTGTACAGTGAAAGTGGTAAGCTGTAAACTGTAAGCTGTAAACTGCAAAGCTGTTAACATGAGCTACAAGTTATATTATTTTTTCAATAAAAATGTTTGGTAAATTAGCTGTTAAATATAATTATAAAGTGTAAAATGACATAAAATGACAAATCTATAATTGTAAATAAATGTTTAAAGGGTATATCAGTAATTTAAAGTTTTAACAGCTCCAAAACATTTAAATAGCTTCATGAATCAGCTTTTCATTTTGGAGCTATTTGTTTGAAATAAAAGTTCGTAGTTAATGCATCCAAACGAAGCTAATTAGTTTATAGGAGATTATTTTATAACAAAAAGCTAACAGCTCTTCCAAAAAGCCCCTGCCAAACAGGCCCAATTCGTTTAGTTCATTAAATTAAGTCATTCTCATTTATCAGTATAATTTTTGTTTTCTCTAGTTCGCTAATACACATTATCTATAGGTTTTCTTACACAGTGCCAACTGACTAGCATGTAATGTGGAATTTTTGTTCTTTAACAAAAAAAGGGAAGTATCGGATAGGTACTGATTTCCCGGTACCGGAATCCTGTCCGATACGGTATCGGCATCCTCTTTTTATGTTCGAGAAAAAAAATGTACTATCAATTCGGTACAGGTTCGGTATTAATCTGATACCGTGCTCATCTTTAATTATAATCAAACTTACACGTTGTGTTATTAACGGGTTTCTTTAAGGCAAAATGATGATTGAAACTAGGGTAGTAGGGTGTAGGGCTGAGCATCGCAAACCAAAAACCGACCGAGACCAAGAGGATTGATCGGACCGACCGAAAATCGATTGAACCGAAGACCGGCGGTCGGTCTCGGTTTGGATTTTTTTCTTTATTTTGGTTTCAGTTCAGTTCGGTCCGAACCGGTCTTACATAATTCGGTCTGGTCCGGATCGAATTTAAATTCAGTTTTTAGTTCAGTTTAGAATTTGATTTTGTTCGGTTTTAAATTTTATTCAAAAAGTTTAACTGAATTAACCTAATCAAATAACCAGATAACCGAATACCCAAATTGAAACATAAAGTTAAATAATGGAACTCACTCTATTTAACCCGAAAGTTTGGAACAAGATATCTTTTGTCCGGCCCAAGTATTATTATGGGCTAGTTTTGGAAGAAAGCTCAGCCTGTCCACTTTATCACTATGATCATTTGATCCAAAACCGAACACACACACCAAAAAAAATGATTAAAACGATAAAACTAGCTACAACTATATTTTGCTTTCATATTAAGGGTTTGACTGGAATTCTTATCTAGTTTCCATGTCAAATGACTTTAGTTATCGAATATAGTTTTCATATGTATTATCAAAGCTATTTGACATTTTGACCCGATGTCAAATCTTCGTAAATGTCATGGTCCGTGAATTTATCAACCTTGAGATCTGCTCGGCTTCACCTTTGTTCTTTTGTATCCCCATATACAATGGTTATGCTATCTTGTCCTAAACATCGACGGGTATCGACATCACCTTTTGATCTTGAAAAAGTATTATGAGTTCTATGTTGGAAAATTTAGTGCGCTTGTGGGATTAGTTCACACCTTGTAATGGGCTAGGAGGTACGGAGTGTACACCCATAAGGTCCATGAACACCCTGACTCTTATAGTGGTTTGTAAGTGAAAGTACTGGTGAAAGTACTGCTTGGTGAAAGTACTGCTTGTGGTTTCCACTGATAAGCAGTGTTTCCACTGATAGGCAGTGTTTCCACTGAAGTGGTATATCCACTGATAATGCTATGAAAGTACTGATAAGCAGTGTTTCCACTGATAGGCTGTACTTACACTGCAAGTGAAAGTACTGCTAGTGGAAAGTACTGCTTATGGAAAGTACTGCTAAATGGCAGTTACAACTTCTTTATGACCACGTTTAATTGGTCATGTAACCACTAACGGCTATAATGGGGAAAATTATGAGGCTATTAATGGGCCGATTAATACTCATAATTCCATTGGAATAGCTCAAGAGTAACCACCTATAAATAGGAGGTCTGATCATGCATGAAGAACACACAGAAAACGTAAACACTTACTAGTGAAAGGGTTATAGAATTGTGCCTAATTCTCTAACTGCATTTGGTCTTATCCCAAGTAGATATTCGTGATACCCAGGCATTAGGGTCGGATAGTTTACTTTGGAAAGTGATCACACGATTCCAAGTGATATCCGGTAACCACCTAGTGGTATTGCTACTGTCATTGATTGTCTTAACCCTGTTCTGGGAGATAACCCCCAAAAATCAAAGTAAACTATTTTGTGATAATCAATGGCAACTGCTGCAATGAAACACATGGCTTCAAACTTTGCTAAGCTGGACAAGTTTGAAGGGGTGGACTTTAGGAGGTGGCAGAAGAAAATGCACTTCTTGCTGTCAAGCATGAGTGTGGTGTATGTGCTGACTACTCCAATTCCTGATGATGGTGATGATGCTACTGTGGATCAGATCAGGAGGAGGAGCAAGTGGGAGAATGATGACTACATATGCAGAGGTCTTATTCTGAATGGTATGTCTGATTCTTTGTTTGATATTTATCAGAACTTTGAATCTTCCAAAGAACTGTGGGATTCCTTGGATGCCAAATATATGGCTGAGGATGCATCAAGTAAGAAGTTCCTTGTTAGTAATTTTACAAATTACAAAATGACTGATTCAAGACCAGTTATGGAACAATACAATGAACTTCTTGGAATACTTGGAAGGTTTACACAACACCAAATGAACATGGATGAGGCTATTAAAGTCTCTTGTGTCATTGACAAACTCCCTCCTTCATGGAAAGATTTCAAGCATACCTTGAAACATATGAAGGAGGAGTTAACTCTTGTTGAGTTGGGCAGTCATCTGCACATTGAGGAATCTCTCAAAGTGCAGGATAATGACAAGCCAAAGAGTAGCAATGCTGCTGGACCATCTGTTGTCAATATGGTAGAGCATAACAACTCTACCAGGTACAATGACAACAAAGGCAAACGCAAGTATCATGATAACACAAGGGCAGATCCTAACAAGAAGGCAACACCTACTTGTTGGAAATGTGGCAAGAGTGGTCACATTAAAAGGGACTGCAAGGGTGTTAAAGTTGGTGGTAAAGCCAATGGATCAGGCACTAATGGTTCAGGGAGTGGTGGTTCAACCAACTCACTGAAAGGTCAGAATATGTTTAATAAGTCTTTTCAGATTTATTATGTTACATATGTATCTGAATCTTTTTATGTGCAGGATGATGATGTTGCGTGGTGGGTTGACTCTGGTGCAACAGTTCATGTGTGCAAAGATAGAAGCTGGTTCAAGACTTATGAGTCACTGAATGATGGTTCTATTCTTCACATGGGAAATGAGTCAACAGCCTTGGTGCATGGTCGTGGTTGTGTAGATCTTAGGTTTAGTTCAGGAAAGATTGTAACTTTGTTTAATGTTATTCATGTTCCTGATATCAGGAAGAACTTGGTTTCAAGTAGTGTTTTGAATAATCATGGATATAAACAAGTTATTGAATCTGATAAATTTGTGCTTTCTAAGCATGGTGTTTTTATTGGTTTTGGTTATTTATGTAATCAAATGTTTAGGCTTAATATTTCTACTGACAATGTTAATTCAGCTTTTGTGACAACCACTGACACTGATTCTAGCCTATGGCATGCAAGACTTGGTCATGTTCATTACAAAAGAATGCAAGATATGTCTAGGGATGGTTTAATCCCTGCTTTTGACATGGACACTGAAAAATGTAAAACTTGCATGTTGACCAGGATAACCAAGAAACCCTTTAAGAGTGTTAGTCGTGAGACTAAGATCTTGGAGCTTATTCACAGTGACCTGTGTGATTTGCATGCCACTCCTTCTTTGGGGTATAAGAAGTACTTTGTGACATTTATTGATGATGCTTCTAGATTTTGTTATGTATATCTGTTACATACCAAGGATGAAGCATTAGATAAATTCAAAGTGTTTAAAACAGAAGTTGAATTACAACTTGGGTCTTTGATCAAAAGATTAAGGACTGATAGGGGAGGTGAGTACATGGATACTCAGTACTTTCAGTCTGTTGGTATTATCCATGAAAGTACTGCTCCCTATACTCCTCAGCAAAATGGTATTTCTGAAAGGAAAAACAGGGTGCTGAAGGAGATGGTTAATTCCATGTTGTCCTATTCAGGGCTGAGTCAAGGGTTCTGGGGTGAAGCTATGTTAACAGCTTGCTATTTGCTAAATAGGGTTCCCAACAAAAGGAACAAGGTTACCCCTTATGAACTCTGGACTAAAAGGAAACCCAACCTGAATTATCTCAAGGTTTGGGGTTGTAGGGCTGTTGTAAGACTCCCTGATCCAAAGCAAAAGACTTTGGGTGAAAGAGGCATTGACTGCATCTTTGTTGGATATGCTGAGCATTCCAAGGCTTTTAGGTTCTATGTTATTGAACCTAATGAACATGTTTCAGTTAACACAATAATTGAATCAAGGGATGCAGATTTTGATGAGAATAGATTCTCATCAGTCCCTAGACCAAGTCAGAGGATTCCTAATGGAACTCATGACACTGGTGTATCAGTGGTCCCTGATAAGGTTGTGGTTCAGCAACCTGAACCTGTGCTCAGGAAGAGCAAAAGGGTCAGGACTCCAAAGTCATTTGGACCTGAGTTTCAACTATACTTAGTTGAAGGTACTAGGGATGAGGTCTCAGACCAATACTCCTATTGCTTCATTGTTGAGGATGACCCCAAAACATTTGAAGAAGCAATAAAGTCCCAGGACATTGCTTTCTGGAAAGAAGCAATCAATGATGAGATGGATTCCATCATGGGCAACAACACTTGGGTGTTGGTTGATCTACCTCCTGGTTGCAAACCTCTGGGTTGCAAATGGATTTTCAAAAGGAAAATAAAGGTAGATGGAACTATTGAAAAGTTCAAGGCTAGACTAGTCATTCAGGGCTTTAAACAAAAGTCAGGAATAGACTATTTTGATACTTATGCCCCTGTGGCTCGTATCAGTACCATAAGACTGCTGATTGCTATGGCATCTATTCACAATCTGGTTATTCATCAGATGGATGTGAAAACAGCTTTCTTGAATGGTGAATTGGAAGAGGAGGTTTATATGAACCAACCTCAGGGCTTCATCATGCCTGGCAATGAAAACAAGGTGTGTAAACTGATTAAGTCTCTTTATGGACTTAAACAGGCACCTAAGCAATGGCATCAAAAGTTTGATGAAGTGGTTTTGTCTAGTGGTTATGTTCTTAACCAAGCTGACAAATGTGTATATAGCAAATTTGATGAATCTGGTAAAGGAGTCATCATTTGTCTATATGTTGATGACATGTTGATCTTTGGCACTGACCAAAATCAGGTTGACCTGACAAAGGAATTTTTGTCATCAAGGTTCTCCATGAAAGACATGGGGGAGGCTGATGTTATCCTTGGTATAAGGATTAAACATGAAAGTAATAGAATTTCTATCTCTCAGTCTCATTATATTGAGAAGGTACTGAGGAAATTCAATTACTTTGATTGTACTCCAGTGAGTACACCTATGGATACTTGTGAGAAGCTGATGCCTAATCATGGCAAGGCTGTATCTCAACTTGAGTATTCTAGGGTAATTGGCTGCCTGATGTATGCCATGACTTGTACAAGACCTGATATTGGTTTTGCAGTGGGAAAATTGAGCAGGTATACTAGTAATCCTAGTGCTCATCACTGGCAAGCAGTTCAAAGGGTACTGAAGTATTTGAAGAGAACTATGGATTATAGTCTCTCATATACTGGTTACCCATCAGTGTTGGAAGGTTACACTGATGCAAGTTGGATCAGTAACACTGAAGACAATTCGTCTACCAGTGGCTGGGTATTCCTACTTGGTGGAGGTGCAATTTCTTGGGCATCCAAGAAGCAAACTTGCATCACCAGTTCAACAATGGAATCTGAATTTGTGGCTCTAGCAGCTGCTGGTAAAGAAGCTGAATGGTTGAAAAACTTGCTTCTTGAGATTCCATTGTGGCCTAAACCTATAGCACCTATTTCTATCCGGTGTGATAGTGCAGCTACATTGGCTAAGGCTTATAGCCAGATGTACAATGGTAAGTCTAGACACTTAGGTGTCAGGCATAGCATGATTCGTGAGCTTATCATGAATGGGGTGGTATCTATAGAGTTTGTTAGATCTCAACAGAACTTAGCTGATCACTTGACGAAGGGTCTGGCTAGAGACTTGGTTATAAAGTCTGCTAAAGGGATGGGTTTAAGTCCAACTTAGTCACTGAATGCTAGGACACCCAACTCCCTCCTAAGGAAACTTGGGAGCTGAGTTCAATGTGGAAAGCTGAACATTCAGTGGACTGGAGCACATGTTTTATTTACATCCCAAGGTTGTGCTCAGAACCTGCTGAAAGGAGGATGAAGTCTTTACTTCTTAATGGTTATATTTTCTTTGAAAAAGTGCTTAGCAGGAGCATGACTAAAGAGGAACCACCTATGTAAATGTTGAAGTTTTGCCGCTTCAGGAAGCTTTGGACTTTTAGCTTTTACAACATTTATGAATTTGGATATGGACACATGGCTTGTATAGTGTCAGGAGCTGTTAAGTGTTTGAAAACTTGTGTGTATTTTATCTTCAGGTATTCAAATGGGTTGAAGGGTTCAATTCTTAGAACACCCTGATTCTCGAATATTTGAACGTGTAATTTACTAAGATGAAAATTCAATCCTCTGGACATTTTCGTTTATGCACATGTTTTGATTGATGTTTATTTTTCATGCAAAGGAAGTGAACTAAATTTGGGGAGGATTGTTGGAAAATTTAGTGCACTTGTGGGATTAGTTCACACCTTGTAATGGGCTAGGAGGTACGGAGTGTACACCCATAAGGTCCATGAACACCCTGACTCTTATAGTGGTTTGTAAGTGAAAGTACTGGTGAAAGTACTGCTTGGTGAAAGTACTGCTTGTGGAAAGTACTGCTTGTGGTTTCCACTGATAAGCAGTGTTTCCACTGATAGGCAGTGTTTCCACTGAAGTGGTATATCCACTGATAATGCTATGAAAGTACTGATAAGCAGTGTTTCCACTGATAGGCTGTACTTACACTGCAAGTGAAAGTACTGCTAGTGGAAAGTACTGCTTATGGAAAGTACTGCTAAATGGCAGTTACAACTTCTTTATGACCACGTTTAATTGGTCATGTAACCACTAACGGCTATAATGGGGAAAATTATGAGGCTATTAATGGGCCGATTAATACTCATAATTCCATTGGAATAGCTCAAGAGTAACCACCTATAAATAGGAGGTCTGATCATGCATGAAGAACACACAGAAAACGTAAACACTTACTAGTGAAAGGGTTATAGAATTGTGCCTAATTCTCTAACTGCATTTGGTCTTATCCCAAGTAGATATTCGTGATACCCAGGCATTAGGGTCGGATAGTTTACTTTGGAAAGTGATCACACGATTCCAAGTGATATCCGGTAACCACCTAGTGGTATTGCTACTGTCATTGATTGTCTTAACCCTGTTCTGGGAGATAACCCCCAACATTCTACATCTTATATAAGCATAAATCTAAACATAAGTACATGGTTTCGGTTCTACAAAACAGCAATACAAAACATTATTCAGTAATAACATACAGAAAGTCACAAAACTACAATTTAAAACCACCAAAGTCTAAAGTACATTTGCTCTAAACCAGCATAAATCTATTTCTGGATCCGCCACTGACTACTTTACGGACTCAAACCGCACCTTATTCCCACCACCTTTCGGCACGATAACAACAAGTTCTCGTCCCACAACAACCGCGGTCGCCAACTCAGGCCTCGTACTCACAGGAAGCCGAAACCTCCACACGTCAACTTCCAATTTATCCAACAACAATTCCACCTCTCCCCCACCTCTAACCACAACTTTTATTACACCCGGATGAATTTTCACAGCATGCGCCATAACACGTCCATCGAACGTCTTATCGCCAATACTCGCAACAAATTTTAAGCATTCGGGTCGTTCTTCGATGAGAACCTCCGCGTGTGAGGGCAAAGGTAGCTCGAGAACTTGGCTAAATACGTGTGGGAGTCTTAGAAGCTTTTTTTGTTGGTTTGTAGGCATTGGAAATGAGTTTGTGACATTGAGATGTTGCGTGTGGTTAATATGTAAAGATGATTTTGATGGTGAAATGAAGAATAATAGTAGGAGAATAGACACCATTAAAACGTTGGGTTGTTTGTTAAAGAAAAATGGAATCATTGGATCATATCAATCCAAGGTGGTTTCTTCAAGATTCTGTCAAACTCTACCCCCTATTAGTACTTGTTGCATATAGGAAACATACTGTGTTTGTGATGGATAAAACTTTCAAAGAATATTATTACCGACATAAACTAAATTATACATACGTGTTTGATACGGGTTAAATTCACAAACCTTAACTCGTAAGTTTATGTTTTTATGATATAAATAAAGGCCCTTTTGGGCTTCATAAAATATTTTGTATACGTAGTATTATTGTATGTGATGAGAATAGAATCAAACGAGTGTAGAAACCCGCGCGTTGCAGCGGGATTGCTAACGACACTTAAACCTTAGGGACTATTTTTGCTAAAATGCTATAGATAGCGATTAATGCTAAAGGACTTACTTTGCAACGATACTTAAACCTCAGGGACTGTTTTTGCCAAGTTGTGAAACTTTGCATTTAATGTTTGGACTTAGTTTGCAGCGACACCTAAACCTGAGGGGCCATTCTTGCCAAGTCGCAAAACTTTGCAATAAATGCGGGGGACACGTGTCGTGTCCACATCGAATCCCCGCCTTTTAGTTATATGTATAATAAAAGTTACTCACTCCGGTCTCCGTACCAAATAAATAATCCACTTTTTCTTTTTCTTTTTCTTTTCTTTTTTTAGTTTTTTTTATTAAGATAATTATTTTAAGACGAAAAGAGTATTTTGTAGTAACAAAAATATAAAATCATGAATGAAAAACATAGACTTGTTCCAAAAGCCTATATAAAATCTAGAGAAACATAAAGTGTTGTAAGATTAAGTGCAATGTTTACCATTCATTTTCACTTTCTCACCTTCCAACTCAGGGTCACATCATCATTCAGCACATCACTACTCTTTTTATTTTTCAGATGTAATGGTCACTGCTTGCCCCACCTTTCTTGTTTGATGACTTAACCACACAATGTTTTCGTGTTTGTTGTGTTCCACCAAACATCTCTCGTTACAACTCCCACTCCTTGTTTAATGCCTTGGCCACACACAACTAGATACTTCGCAAACCACCGCTCCCAAAGCCTTAACAAAAAGACATCGGTATCAATAAAGTAGGGAAATATACACATGTTACTTTAGTTTTGCTTTCATAAGCAACATTGTGTTCCAAATGTACAATATATTGAAATATTTGAGTGGGCGTAATCGAAGCATGGCTCACGCGTGATATTAAGGACGCGACCCTCCTTACTAGCTCATGTCCTTACTAGCTCGTGGTTCTTCTCATTTGTTGGCTTGCGCCGTTGAATAAAGTAAACGTAAGACTAGTTTGTGTGTTAAGTAAATGGCAAGTGAGATTCATAGACTTGAGTACTTGAGTGATGAGTGAAAGAGAAGGAAAAAGGAGTTAAGTAATGATAGATTTTTAGCCAAAGTTACTCTTATCGTAATAAAGTGAAAACCATTTACTAGAGGTGTTCAAAAACCCGAGAAACCGACAAACCGAGCAGAACCGTTCAATCTGAAACCGAAAAACCCCGAAACCGAAGAAACCAAAACTGAAAAAAGCCGAAATCGAAAAAATCCTCTTATCACTGATCGGTTTCGGTTTTTATGTTTAGATATCCATGGTTAACCGAACCGAACCGTGTATAATATACATAAAAGTTTTTACCTAAATATTCAAATAATTGTACAAGTATCAATTATATTATTGCACTACTCTTATTATATAACGACTTTTTTGCTCACGTACATTTACTAAATATCTATGTGTGAAGATAGATTAATATGATTGTACGCTATAAACGTCGAACAAATATTTTTTGGTAATGTGTTATGTATGTTTATTTGAACTTAATTATTGTGATGGGATAAATTTAATATAACTTTAATCTATTGAATATTATTTACTAGTAATATACAAAAATTACATTTTACAGTTCACAGGGTTAAGCATATTTAAACATCTAAAATGGTTAACCGTGAATCGAACCGCGGGTAATCGTTCATTTAGAGTACTCACAAGTCTGTTTAGTGCGGTTCAATTTAAAGTAGTAAATAAATTACCCGTCTCACGATGAATAGTTTAAATCTTCCAACTAACCGAACAAAACCCCCTGCGAACGCCCTACCATTTACTATAAGTTTTCTTAATTTAAACTCACAATCCTGTTATTAATTTAGACCAATTAAAATTTTTAAACACAAAATAATCCATTACAACTAGAGCAGAATTAACCGACCAAACACTTGTATCCATTTCATCAACGTTGTCGCTTTTCCGCCACAACAACAACCACCGTAACCGTCGATCAAATTTCCAGATTTTATATTCTGGTCAAACAAATATTCAGATTTTATACACATAATTTAATATTATATTCCATTGCAATTTGATTTAATATAATTTGCAGATTTTGAAATCAAATGCTCTGTTGCCTGAAAAATGCCTCCATTTGCCGTAACTCCGAAAAGCTCTGCTTATTTCTCTGCTTTAACGCAAGAGATCGATAAAAAGCTTCAAAAGGTTTTTTTGTTTGTTTGATTCGTGTAATTATGATAATTTTTTATAGTTTTATTTATTGTATGTGTTAATGATCAGGCAATAGGCTCACCTAATCAGAGACGTGATTGGTTACAAGCGTTGTTTGCTGATGTGGCATTAGAAGTCGATGATCGAGCTCGAGGTACGCTTCGAGTTTGCTTTTTGGAATGTGTTTTTGAGGCTAGAGATGTTGCATTTGTTGTTAATGTTGAAAAATGTCTTATAGAAATATGTGGTTGCCTATTTGGAAGCTCGTTGTATTCATTGATTGATATACGAAAATGTTACCGTTTGCTGATGTGGCTAGAAGCGTAGTAATTGGTTTCTTATGATACCGTTAGGTATAAATATGGTTATGCTTAGAAAAGTATTGATTTTGTTAGACCACTACTGAATAGCCATTATGTTACTTCTACGCAATATGATAGGTATGGGACGAGAAGGGCTTAAGGAGAGGATTTAAGTGACACGTGGTGATTTGGTTTTGTTTTTGGAACTGGGTTTTGTAGTGTTAAGTATATAGTTATTGAATTATTGATTGAGGAATGATTGAATGACGTTGTGCTTTTTGTGATATGTATTGTAACCATTGGCCTTACGCTGAATGCGAGGGTTATTTATATTAAAAGGCCAAGATATGCATAGGTTATTCTTGTAGACATTTTGAGGCATGGAGCATATCCTTACTGAGTAAATGCCTATATAAGTTGATGTGAATGTGGCTTTACACTAACTGCTAGCTTGTGGAATTCATTTTAACCGTTCAAAGATGGTATAACAGCTTTTAATTAGCCATATTTGTTTGATATCCTTTGAATTATGTATTCACTTTGTTTAAAAGGCTTGTTGGCATCATCATCTATCAGCCCCAAGAGGGTTTTTTTTTTATTATTATTTTTTTTTAACAATTTAATTGATCATAGATAGATCCCTAGCAAGAAGCTAGGGAGAAGAAAGATTACAAATTGTAATTACAATTTACAAGCATTTCTAGGATTACTAATCCATTCCAGCCATGATGGTTTTAAACTCTTATTCCTATGTGAGATCAAATTGTAATTACAACTTTTGCCCAAGAGGTAAATATTGCTTGTTAGCTTAAGCCTATACAAGATCGTTTGCTAACATAAAATGCTCACTTAAAATTGTAAATATTACTGTTGGAGGAGGGGGCTTGTATATACCACCTATCCCCTTAACATGATAGGTAATGGTTGTTCTACATGATGGAATTTGATTCACTTAAAACATATATGTGGTGGCGACAAACATCAGAACTTTAGCTCAAAGCTCTTTAGCACAGAGCTTGTTAATCTAACGTGAGATAGAAATTTTGTATTGCAGCCTTGGATTACCACCTTAAATTTCATTACAATATATCTATATTCATGTCGCATCATGTCATTTAGACTTATAATCTCGATACAATGTCTTTTTTCCAAAAAAGCTGTTGATTCAGAAAAACTCGCATTTTCCTAATTATTTTCCACATAGGTATTAAATGAAGTTATAAAAACCGATGGTGGAAAAAGCTTGTTGGACATGGTAAAAAAATTATAATGACAGTTTGTTAAGTTACATCATTATCAGATATGGTTGGTATCACAGTAAATCCAAGTAGAATTTCAGCAACTTCCGGGAAAAATACATTTATTTGCCTTAATGGATCTTACTGTTAATTACAGTCCATTTATAGTGAATGGTGTTTGTTATGACTTTTGACATTGGGTATATATATGGTATATAATATATTATCAAACAGATCATATATTACATGGTCCTGTAACATTTGATATCGTCATCTATGGACCTTGCACCATTTAGCCGCCCGTTAAGATTTTTTTGGTGTTTAGATGTCCTTATTTCTCTTCATTGGACTTGGAACAGATATAATCCTTGGCAGAGAAGATGCAGCTTCTAATTCAAGCATAGAAGTTAAGGTTCCAATGTGCTTCTATGATGTGCTTGCCGGTTATTTTTCCTTGGAACCTGAGAATGGAAAACCAATTCTTACTTTGATTGTTCAACTCTGGAGCCAGCCATTTGCTTCTCATATTTTTGCCCTCCTGTTCCATAAATGGGTAAGCAACTTATGCAAGACATCACTATTTTAATGCAAGGTTCTTGAGTCATATTCATTATTAATAATTTAATATGCTGCTTAACATGGGAACCCTCTCTTCTTTCTTTGTCCCTGATTCTGTAAAGCTTGTTTCAGAAATATAAAGGAATTTAATGTTAGAAATTGTTGACATGTTTATGGATATCTTGTAACTTTTAACAACAGTCTAATATCCAAATCCCATCTTTGCATTTTGTAATTATTGATTTGCATCTATTTTGCAGCTATTTGAAGTTCAGCTTGATAGTGCAGATGTACTCCTTCGTTATTCATCAGCTCTTGTGCAAGGTGCTACAAATGTCTTCTGGTATGGACTTTGCTTCAAAATTTAGTGTTAGGTTTGCTCATTGCTTTTTGTTGATTATGTCATTTCCTCAAGTCGATAAATTGATATTGAGGTTGGTTTTTTCATCTCCCAGAACCCGACGATTTTTTATTACTATGTATATTCTGATAGCTTTTTTTTTTGCCTAATTCAGAAACAATATTTATGTCTTCAAGAGTGTTCTTTGTATCTTGTGCCTTATTATTATAATTATTATTTTTACTAGATTATCACTTCAGTTCTCTTTTTCAATATTTATGCTCTAAAATTAGTGATTCCTATCCCGAAAGAGTAGGAGGACATAAATTTTGAATAACTCTGATATGTTTGAATTCATATTTGTAGGATTGATATCCAGACAAACACTACACATTTCCAAAGTGTTTTCACGGTATGCAGGTTTCTTATTTTAACTATTTATATTGCATAGCTTAATGAGACCACTTCACTAACACATTATTTTAATTGGTTGCAGTATCTTCTTGTGGATGTTGCATTGATACCTGATAAGTTGAAGAAAATTCCTTTGCAGGTAAAGATGGACCCTACGCAGATTTTCTTGAAAAGTCTCACGATAAAATAATCTGTTGTATATTGACCGAAAATATTTTTATTTTGTATGTGCAGGCACAACGAGATCTCTTTTTTCTCCTTTCAAGATTCATATTTCTTTATAATCAAGGTACTGGATAACAATCTTTCCTTTCAAGATTCATAATTTTCTATAATATACTTGCTGAATGACAATAGTCTTTGGCCTAATTTGTACAGTTGACAAGTTGGAAACCTTCTTAAAGAACTTTCCGGAGTTCCCAAATGCTTTTTTAGTTGGGGGCCCAGCAGACATTTTTGTTATTGAATTATCTGATCAGGTAAAATCCAACGAACTGTCTATTTCATGAATGTATTCTGCTTAACGAGTAGTGGTCATTGGGCAGCTTCAAAAGTTGAAAGTGGAACCAGTGCTGTTACATTATCTCTCACATATTAAAGCTCTTCAAGGTATTAAACTAAATTCGTAGCAGTTTAAGGTTAAAAGGTTTTGAATTGATTGTGACGTAGCATATAAATGACTGTAGGTCTGGAACTGAGAATGACTACAAGTACCCGACTTAAAACTTGCTTGTATAGTTTCACTTCTCCTGGTGGTCCAATGTATCCAACACGAGCTGTTCGTCATGCAGCCTGGGATGCTTTGGATTTTCTTTTTCCTGTGAGTAATTTATCTCTTGGATTTACTATCTTAACTATGTGATAAACTATTGAAGTAGTTTGCAATGACCATCTTCATCCTAAGGCTCCATATGTGATCATGTAGATCACACCGATCCAATTCTGACTCTTCTGCTATTTTTCAATAATCTTTTTCCATTTTATCATGTTAAATTGCATTTAAAAGGTTGTTGCGATATTTTTTTTAAACTATGGAACTTGCTACTAAGAAAAACATAAAAATAAAATACAACTTTATGTTAAAAAATAACCAGGCCAGGCAATATCCCTGACATATCATCAGTCTCTTCTGATTATAGACGCTGCCTTGTGACATACTAACTATGCTTTGTTTCAGGTCGGGCGATATCCACGACATATCATCAGTCTCTTTTTCCGGTTGATGTATCCGTGGTACTGGCCATCTTCATGTTGGAACTTTGTCTTGTCATGCATACAAGCAATATTCTTTTCGATCTTGGGGCTCATCTTTCCTAAGTTAAGGAAGCCCCATCAGTCTTAGTTATGGCTAACCAATATAAAGACCATCAGTTATTGCTCTTTGTTGTTTGGCATAGCAAGCTGTGTTATTTACTATAATCCCGCAGGCCCTTTTTTGTTCTTGTGAGCTGGTGTTGGTTGTATTTTATGGTAATCCTTCTATAATCAGAAGGGTTTATGTGCATTTGTATACAATACTCATGTTTAAATTTCTTATTCTTAACAACTTGATATACTATAGTGATTTGTTGGGCTCTACATTAGTGTAAGGCTTAGATCAATAAAGTTGTGATTATGAGAAGTTTGTAAGGAATAAAGAAATAAATACAACATTTGTTACATTTGTTGTGATTATGAGAAGTTTGTAATCTTAATAAGCAAATAAATACAACATTTGTTAAGTATCGGAACCACTTAAACAAAATTTGGTCAGTGTTTATTCAAATGTGCTAAACATATGTTTGACAAATTGTCTGCTAGTAATGTGTTTATTCTACAAAGATGCATTTATATAGTTGTAATGGAGGTATCAATGATCAAGCAACAACAACTCATCAAATCAACAACATCCAAAGGTCAAAGGCAGAGTCAAAGCAAAAGTCAACTATTCCATCGAAGCACAAGTTACTATATCAAGCTCAAGTGAATTGTAATAGAATGTAATGTTAGTAGTTTAGTAA
Organism: Chrysanthemum seticuspe; assembly: GCA_019973895.1. Taxonomy (NCBI): domain Eukaryota; kingdom Viridiplantae; phylum Streptophyta; class Magnoliopsida; order Asterales; family Asteraceae; genus Chrysanthemum; species Chrysanthemum seticuspe. The sequence continues at coordinate 111,699,401 of BPTQ01000009.1, read as the reverse complement.
TGTTTCTAGAAGTATAATCTTAGTATAAATAGAGTAGGAGTATTCATTCTTTTGTAATCAAGAATTATCATTTTGTAATCACTTTTTTTCCTTCAATAATATTCATTTTTCATTCTCTCTCAAACTTCTTCATGGTATCAGAGCATATCACCACAAACTGTGGTGTGTAACTGCCTCCGATCAAGATAACTGAATTTTCCGGTGATTCTAACAACTTTTCTCACTATAACCGTTTTTCCCGCCAAAATTTTCTTCATCATCACCACCAAAATCCACCATAATCTACTGTATCTTCATCACTGATCATCATTTCTTGATCATTCAAACACCAAAACTCATCAGTTTACAATCACATTCACCCAAATCCACCATTCTGTTACAAATTAGTTATAACCACTATTCAGTTCAAAATGGTTCTTGATTCATCATCATCATCACAAGATACATCCACAATGAACACCACACTCAATGGAACAATCAACTCTGATCATCCTCTCTTTCTGCATCAATCTGATCATCCAGGATTGATTCTCATCTCCAAGAAGTTAACTGGATCTGACAACTACAGTTCTTGGAAGAGATCCATGGTTATTGCACTAAATGCTAAGAATAAGATGAAGTTAATCTCTGGTGAATACCCTGAACCAAACACAACTGATGCTACTAGAGCACTTTGGGAAAGAAACAATGACATGTTGATTTCATGGATTCTCAATACTGTGGTTGAGCAAATTGGTAACAACTTGAACTTTATCAATTCTGTTTCAAAGTTATGGAGTGAACTTCATGAGCATTATGCACAAATTGATGGTCACAGAATTTACCAACTCACAAATGACATTGTTCAGTTAAAACAACATGATTGTACCATTGAAGTTTACTATCATAAACTGAAAGGATTGTGGGATGAATTTGACTCATTGGAAGCACCATATTTGTGTATCTGTGTTTGTAATTGTGAAAATGGGAAGGAAAACAGTGAAAGAGATCAAAGGAAAAGATTGATTCAATTCTTGATGGGGCTGGATGATAGCTATGCCAACATCAGAGGTCAAATTCTTCTCATGCAGCCTTTACCATCAGTTGTTAAAGCCTATAATATGGTAAGGCAAGAAGAAAAACAAAGGGAAGGTTTATTGCCAAAGTCTTCCACACCCACAGTCTTTGCAGCATTTGGAAACAATCACAGAGGTCAAAATTCAACCCAACACTACAATCCATCTCAAAGGTTTAACAGGTCTTCCTACAGTCATGGTGAATCATCTGAGAGAAAGGGTAATTTCAAAAAGGGGGTCATATGTGGACATTGCTTCAAAGAAGGTCATTCAAAGGATCAATGTTACAAAATTGTAGGCTATCCAGTGGGACATCCACTTCATGGAAAATTCCCTGCAAAACCTTCAAAACCACAGACCTCTTATCAACCCTCACCAAGGACAGTGAATATGGTTCAAAGTCAAGAAGATACAACAACACACAACACCAATCAACCATCACAACACACTTCAACACACACTCCTTCTGACAATCATATGGCTGCTAGAATGGATCAGTTGCAGAATCAATTGAACCAAGTTCTACTTATGATGCAGGGCAACCAAAAGGGTCCATTCTCAGGTATATTTTCTTCTCAAAGTTTTGGAATTCCTAAATTTGTAGCTTCTCTCATTTCTGATCTTAAACATGCTTGGATCATAGATAGTGGTGCAACAGATCATATTTCCATATCACTCTCATTCATGATTAACATCCACATACTTCCCACACACATATATGTTACACTGCCTAATGGACACAATGTTAAAGTTACAACCTATGGATCAGTGGTCATAAATAACTACATCACTCTTAACTATGTTCTATACATACCATCTTTTTCACACAACCTTATGTCTGTGAGCAAACTACTACAAGGAACCAACATTTCACTCACCCTCACTGACAAACACTGTGTATTTCAGGACCAGAACAAGAGGATTGCTCATGGAATCCTTTGTAATGGTCTCTACTTTCTACCATCATCAGTACCTTCTACAACCATACAGTACTTTCAACCATCATCAGTACAGTACTTTCAACCATCATCAGTACTTTCTACTACCAAGACATCTGCATCACCTGTTTTCAGCACCAACAACAACTCATACCTGTGGCACTCAAGGATGGGACACTCCTCATTTCCAGTTCTTAAACAAATAAAAACAATTTCTCCTTTCATGCATTGTAATTCAACTTTCAAGTGTGATATCTGTATGTTAGCCAAACAACACACTTTACCTTTCAAATCAAGCACCTCTTATGCCAAATCTCTGTTTGATCTTATTCATATTGATGTTTGGGGTCCTTATAGGCATACAACCATAAACAAATGTAGATATTTTCTCACCATAGTTGATGATCATTCAAGAGCTACATGGACTTATCTTATGCCTAGCAAACAACACACAATGACCCACATCAAAACCTTCTATCACTACATCCAAACACACTTTAATGCAAACATTAAAACAGTGAGAAGTGATAATGGCACAGAGTTCTTAAATTCCCATCTCAAAACATTTTTTCAATCAGTGGGAATAGTACACCAAACCTCATGTCCAAATACTCCTCAGCAGAATGCTAGAGTTGAAAGAAAACACAAACAACTTTTGGAAGTGGCAAGAGCAATCAGATTTCAAGCAAATTTTCCTATCCATTTTTGGGGCTATTGCATATTAGCTGCCACATATCTCATCAATAGACTTCCCTCAACTTCAATTCAGAACAAATCACCATATGAGCTCCTACATAACACTGCACCTTCTTTAGATCACATCAGAACCATTGGATGTAGAGCTTATGTTCACCAACACTTACCAGACAAATTTCAACCAAGGTCAATACCTTCAGTACTTATTGGATACTCACCCAATCAAAAAGGATACCTATTGTATGATCCCAAATCACACAAAATTCTCACAAGCAGACATGTTGAGTTTGATGAAACACAATTTCCTTTCCATACAATCTCTCAACCTACAAACACAACAACAACTCAGCCACAAATCAACCCATCCACCCTTCCCATCTTCTTACAACCTGACACAACTACTTCACCTCCACCTACTCCTTCTCCCAACATTACCTCACCTGACCCACACACCTTAGAAGCAGAAGTAACTAACACAACAGAAGCTATTACCACCTCACCATTATTTAACACTCCTTCATCTCCACAACCAGAAACACAAACTACACATGACATTCCTCAGTCAACTCATGATACATCAAATTCACCTCAACAATCATCTCCTTCCTCAACAACACAATCTTCACCTCATATTCCTACACCATCTCCACCTTTAAGAGTTTCTCACAGATCCAAACACATCCCAACAAAACTAAAAGATTTTCATTACACTCTTCCAAAATCTAATGTTCATCACATTTCCAAACATCATTTCACAAAATACATTAATTATTCAAATATCTCCACACCAAAACTCAGACACTTCATCAGTAACATTAACAAAAAAACTGAACCTCACACCTATGCACAAGCATCTAAGGATCCAAAATGGGTTCAAGCTATGAACAAGGAAATCCATGCTTTAGAAGATAATAATACTTGGGAAGTGTGTCTGTTACCTGCTAACAAATTTGCTATTGGTAGTAAGTGGGTGTTCAGGATTAAATATCATGCAGATGGCTCTGTAGAAAGATACAAAGCAAGGCTGGTTGCACAGGGTTACACACAAAGAGAAGGGGTTGATTACAAAGAAACTTTTGCCCCTGTTGCAAAGATGGTTAGTGTAAGAGCTCTCTTAGCTATTTATGTTCATCATAATTGGTTTATTGAGCAGCTGGATATCAACAATGCCTTTCTACATGGAGATTTACATGAAGAGGTTTATATGAAACTTCCTCAAGGCTACTCAAAAGACCTTCCACCCAATTCTGTGTGTAAACTAAACAAGTCTCTCTATGGACTTAAACAAGCAAATAGACAATGGTTCAACAAACTTACAGAGTTCCTACAATCCCTTCACTTTCAACAAAGTTATGCTGATACCTCACTCTTCACTTTTACTCAAGGACATCAATTCATTGCTCTCCTTGTTTATGTGGATGATATTCTCTTGGCAGGCAATGATCAAGTTCTCATCAACTCTATCAAATAACAACTTCACCAAAAGTTCAGCATTAAGGATCTTGGCCCACTCCATTACTATCTAGGCATTGAAATCCTTAGAAATTCATCTGGTATTGTTCTGTCTCAAAGGAAATATGCTTTAGAACTTATCCAACATGCTGGTGTTCTTAATGACAAGCCTGCTATCACACCCCTGGATCCCACTGTCACTCTCAATGATGAATCCAGTGAACCATTACATGATTCATCTCTTTACAGAACATTAGTTGGAAAACTCATCTATCTTACAATCACCAGGCCTGACCTCTCATTTGCTGCTCAAGTTCTCAGCCAATTTTCTCACAACCCAACCACTATTCATATGAAAGCACTACTAAGGGTCATGAGATATATCAAATTATGTCCTGGTCAAGGTTTACACTTTCCAAAGGATTCTACTCTATCTCTTTCAGCCTATTGTGATAGTGATTGGGCAGCTTGTCCAATCACTAGAAGATCAGTCACAGGATATGCTATATTCCTTGGCAGTTGTCTCATCTCCTGGATTTCAAAGAAGCAACTTGTTGTCTCAAGATCATCCACAGAAGTAGAGTATAGAGCTCTAGCAGATTGCACTTGTGAGATTACATGGCTTAAATGCTTACTACAGGATCTAAACCTCAAGATATCTCAACATGTTCCTATCTTATGTGACAATGAATCTGCTATTGCACTTGCTTCAAATCCAGTCCTCCATGCCAGAACTAAACACATTGAGATAGACTGTCATTTTGTCAGAGATAAGATTAAAGAACAACACATCATACCTTCTTACATTCCTACAAAATTTCAAGCAGCAGATGTTCTAACAAAAGGATTACCAAAAGTTCTGCACTACAATTGTATCAGCAAGTTTGGCACTTGTGATCCTTTCACACTGCTAACTTTTGGGGGGGGGGTAATGGAGGTATCAATGATCAAGCAACAACAACTCATCAAATCAACAACATCCAAAGGTCAAAGGCAGAGTCAAAGCAAAAGTCAACTATTCCATCGAAGCACAAGTTACTATATCAAGCTCAAGTGAATTGTAATAGAATGTAATGTTAGTAGTTTAGTAATGTTTCTAGAAGTATAATCTTAGTATAAATAGAGTAGGAGTATAGTTGCTCTGGAGAATAGCTTTCTGGTTAAACATCATAAATGTACATAAAAACTACCTAATATAAGGGCTTGGTGGCATTTGGGTTAGCTTATTTTTTGGGGTTATTGGCTTGTTCAAAACTGGAAAAGTCAATAAGCTCAGTTTTCATTGCTTATAAGCTTATGGACTTAATAAGCCATCAAAAATTGAGGTTACTGCCTTTTTTTCAGTTGTGTGTAAGTTACTTAAGCTGATCCAAACACCGAGTTGCTCACCTAAAGAGAAGTCGGTCAAAATGCCAAAAAGTTGAGTTTGTGACAAATTAACCGAGCATTACACAAAATTATTTACGTCCCCTTCTACGCCCGCGAGAGAGTCCTCACACTTTGCGAGTATTCAAAACTTGCGAAAAAAAAAAAAAAAAAAAAAAAAAAAAAAAAAAAAAAGAAGGAAAAAAACCTATGTTTCGAAAGTGTCAAGTGATGGAATGTATTCAATGTATGATTTCAAAGTTGGAAGTAATGGTCACCAAACTCATCACTTTCACGTCAGTGTTACATCACAATTCAACACATCACTAAACACGTGTAAATGTGTAATAGTCACCATCAAACCAAATACATAAAAATATCATGCTTTGTACAAAAATAAACCACAAATACACACACAAAAAGAGTTCAAACCACCAAACTAGTGCCAAAATAGGATGACCACGCGTGGAAGGGGGCATGGTAATGGAGTTGCCGTGTGGTTGAGTCACCAAGTGGTAGACCTGTTGTTCCCCGTTCACTATTGTTTAAAACAGTTAAAATATATAAAAACAGTTAAGAGTGAACTATGACTGAAATTAACACAAGTAAAACACACAAAGTAATTTTCAACATCATATTCTTATTAGAAATAAATCAACAAAGAATACGTTACCCAAGTACTTGCGGAATAGTACTTGGGATTGAAATGACAAAGTTTGGTGACTCCTCTCTAAGCTCAGGCTAAGTCTGAGCACAACTCTTAGAGCTCACTGAGCTATCTCAGGAACTAAGTTGTATTTGGAGGAGTGAAAAGATGGCTTGCGTGTATGTGTGTTTTTACAATTCACAAGCTTAATCTTTTCACTCCATCTCTTATGCTATTTATACATGTATGATATTTGACTCTTTCCTAAGTGACAAACTGACATCATACAGAAGACAAAATACTGATGTATTTTGTCTCTGTTTACAAAGACTATTCTAGGTAAGAGACAAGACTAGTTTCCTAAGTTCAGTGATGACACTGAGCCTGATCTTTTGCCATTCAAGGAAAGTTGACTTTGGTAGATAAGGACTTCGTCTTATCTGATTCAAACTTATCCCGCCTTGTCCCGCTCTTTCTTCAGTCTTTACTTCCTTCAGTCTTCTACTTCAGTTTGTCTTCAGTGTAAGTAGTTGGAGAGGAGTCTTAGGGATTCAGTGAGTTATTGTCATCACTCACTGAATCCATCATCTTCTTCTTGACTCAGTCTTCACCCTTTAAGTTTCGCCTTACTGAGTGGAGAGACTTCTTCTTCGCCTCGTACTGAGTGTCCTGAAGATGACTCACTGAGAGACTATGCACTCAGTGACCTGTTAGTGTTTAATGGACTAAACACTTGGGCTATTTTCTATTCAAATCCTAGATTAAGGGGTTTGGGTAGTTACTGAACCCAACAGTCTCCCCCTATTTGGATATACAAATAGCCTAAGTGGTTGATCAGTGTAAGTGAGCAAATGGCTTCTTCTTACACTGAATGTACTAATGAATACAATAAGGAACACTGAGTAAATGAACAACACATACATCTTTTATTGATCAGATTACATAGTTCCTATCACTAGTACAAAAGATAAAACAAAATGATGTCAGTCTAGATGGATTCCCAATGCTTCAAGCTTGACTTTCTTGGTGATGAGTGTTTCTCTGTCAGGATGGTCTCTTATCTTGGCATTCAGGTCTTGGCAGAACCTGATGTTTTCTGGGGTTTCGATCTGAGAGGCCACTGGTATGTAGCTCAGCATTGCAGCTACACCAGCCTGATCAATATCACTCCATCTTTGAAAAGCAGGGTTTCCATAGACATCAATGTGGAATAGCCCTTTTTCAGGCTTCTCGATCACTAGACAGTTCACAAACTTAACACCTTCAGGTAGCTCCCTGTTGCATTCCAGTCCAGGCACTTTTATTTCAGGTTGGAACTCAACTCTCTTCCTTTTGCCAGTGGATGATTGTGGTTGAGATCCTTGAGGTGCAGTTAAGGCGGGCTGAATTCCCAGTTGGGCTGGACAATCTCTCAGTCTTTCATATCTTTTACTGAGCATCTTCATCAGGTCCTTAACCACCGCATTCTGCTTCTTTTCAATAATTGGACCAAGCTCATCGAGTTCAGTGATCCCAAAGTCAGTGAATTTGAGGGGATCATGAACCTCGAAGTGTCTTTTATCAACCCCTTTGTAAACGTTCATGGCCAGTGGTTTGGTATTGGGGATGAATCTGACATCAGTGATCTTTTCAGGAAGCCTTTAGCTTGTCATTGTCCAGTTGTAATCCTTAATTCTGCTTTGCCTGATGGCTTCAGTTTTCTTCTTCTTTTCTTCCAACTGTTTTCTCATATCAGCCATCTGAGCAGCCTGAGCTTCCTTGAACTTTTGTCCTGCCTGACCCTTTTCAAGCTTCTTTGCATCTATCCCAATATTTTCAGCTTCCTCAGCAACTACGTGTACCAGTGCTTCTCTGCTCTTTCTTTCTTCTTCAGCAAGTTTCTTTTTTCTTTCCTCCTTAGCAAGGTGAGCACTTAGCTGTTGTGGTGTGAGCAGGTACATGGTGTTGCCGATTTTAAAGGGAATTTTCTCAGGCTCAGGAGTTGTCATTTTGCCTTTTCCTTTGTCCTGGCCTGAAGAAGATGAAGTTGCTACCAGGGGTGGTGGTGTTGTTGTTATTGGTGTGATTACTGTCATTGTTGTTGTTGATGTTGTTGGTGGGATTGATGAGATAGGTGTTGCTGAGACTGGTGGTGATGATGAGATTTGAGCCACTGATGTTGCTGGTGTTGGCTCTCCCTCAGTGTGAGAAGGAGGTTCTTCAGTAATATTCTCCCCCTCAACTGTTACCGAAGCGTCAGTGAGGGCAAGAGTTGGAGCTGGTGCTGAGGGGGACGGAGCCGCTTGACCCTTGAAGGCCTGATAAATTTCAGAAATCATTGCCTTCATGTCTGATGTGTCGGTTTGAATACCAATGACCTTAGCTTCCAAGTTAGCTTGAGATAATTCTAAGGCTGTCATCTGAGGCCCAAGATTCCAAGCCATGGAGGATGATGCCTTAGTCAGATTAGCCACCTGAGCATCAAGAGAACCCAATGTAGATTGTAGAGACTGAACAGAACTCTGTAGGCCTTGAACATTGGCAGACTGAAGCATATCAACCAGGGCAGTGAGACGGGAGGAATTCTTCATATAAACTTCAGTGGCTTCCAGTACTTTAGAATTAAGTGATGGGTCCTCCTTGACAGTCTCTTTGATATCTTCAATTGATGAGCCACACTGCTGAAGAGACTCTCGAATTTTGCCCAGGTTTGTATTTTGTTCGTCAATCTGTTGATACATAAGATCCCTGTGTTCGTGAACATTTTCATTGAAGGTGAGCACATCGGATTTAAGATCAGCGTAACTGGCAGCAGCTTCAGTGTGTTGTTCCCACAGTGTTTCAGTGACCCCAGAGTATAACCTTCTTGAAGCTTTGGTGATCCACTGAACAAGCTGCCTTTCAGTAAGTGGGAGCACATTATCAAATCTTTCAAATTCATCAGTGGAGGAAGAGGAGTCATCATTTTCATGCTGGAATGGTGATTCATTATGTTCCTGTGGATCAGGCTGAGGCTCTTGTTCAGCTTGAACCTCAGGGTCCACTTCTTCCCCAGCTGATAAAATTTCATCATCAGTTTCAGCAAGCTCATCTTTCGAAAAGATGATTCCAGTAACATCAGCAACGGTTAACAGGGGTTTGGTGATGGGTTCCATATCAGCGGGTGGTATGTTTCCCTCTGAGTCTTTGTCCCCCGTTGACCCCTCGGACACTGGTGGGCGTTTCCCAGTGTCTTCGCTGGAGTCAGGATTGGTTGTGGGTTCCGTATCGGCGGGTTGTTTCTTTCCCTCCGAGTCTTTGTCCCCCAGTGACCCCTGAGACACTGGTGGGAGTTTTCCAGTGCCTTTGGCGAAGTCAGTGATAGTTGTATCCCTATCAGCGGGTTGTATTATTCCCTCTGAGTTTTTGGGATCGATCAGTGTGCCCTCAGACAAAGGCTTGGATTTGCTAATGTCATCATTGGGCGTTGTGGAAGGCGCTCCCCTACCAGCGGGTTGTTTGTTTCCCTCTGGATCTTGGGGAGTAGTGGTTGTGACCAAGGGCACTGACTGTGATGTATCAGTGTCCTTCGTTGTCACGGGGGTGGATGTTGCCTGGTCATCAGTGGGTGTCTTTTTGGTCTCGGGCCTTTTGTGCCTTTTAGGCTGTGTTCCTGAAGCCTCAGGGCCCTGGGACTTGGGTTTAGTCTTAGTCCCAGTCTGAGACTTCCCCTTTCTCTTTTTAGGAGCAGGGTTTGGAGACACTGATCCCTCCTGGTTGTTTACAGCAACCATATGGGCCGTCAATTCAATAGGAGTGACAAGGGATGGGTCTTTTTGAAAATTTGACTGGCTCAGGATGCCTGGTAAAGCACCAAATTATTCTTCCTGAGGATAATTTGAACCCAGTAACACTTGCAAAGCGCAAGAGACAAACCTAGGATACGAAACGTATTTCGTCCTAGTTTTGCTCTGTAGCTTGGTTACGAGATCACTGTAAATGATCTCCCCTATGTCGACAGTGACCCCATTCATCAGGCAGTATGCCATCATCAACTGAATAGAGATAACTTGTTCAGTTGATGAGTGATTCCCGCCGAGGACCTGAATCACAAATGTGAATAGGATCCTCCAAGCCACGGGAAATGAACTCTTGGTGACTGGGGTTCTGTCCAAAAACGTTTGATCTAAAACGATTTGTTTTAACCCGTCCTTCACTGTAGAGGGTTCAGGATGGGCAACATAAACTCCTTTGTTGTAATCCAACCATGTTGAAGTGCAAAATGTTTTGTAATCCAGGGTGAATCGTTGTTGCCCCCCGTGAAGACTCAATCTGATGAGATATTCCCTGAGAGGTCTGAGGTTGTTCTCATCAGTGGAGGGTGTCGGGTCATAGGCCTTGGTTGTTGCCCAAAACTCCCTGATGAGATTTTGGTAAACAATGGAGGGACACTGAACAAAGGCCGTTTTCAGTGGGCAATTAAACAAAAATTTCATAATGTCTTTGTAGGCTGGGACAGTTTCATGGTATTCAAAGTTGCCTATGACATTATTAGTTTTAAATTCAACATTTGCAAGATCCCCTACCCACTGAGAAGCAAACTGGAGAGATTGAGTTCTAGCCATTTCCATTTAAAAGATTTTAGGGTTTTGAAAATATTTTGACAAGAATAATCAAAGTTTTTTTTTTTTTTTTTTTTTTTTATCTCTCAAGTTTGTGATGAAAAACTTTTGTAAATGTTTACAAGAAGGGTTTTCCAAAAGAGGTTTGAAGAGTTTTTGAGCACACACAAATATTTCTGAGTTTTATAAGTGATTTTGACAGAGTTTTGTTGCAGAAAATAATTTGTGTGTGTTTGTTTGTGTTGGAAGAGGGTATTTATAGAGTGGTAAGAGGGGTGATTTGTGCACAAATGGGAATATTAAAAGTCGGTTTTTGAAAAACGTTTGAATTTCCACATTTAATGCTACCACTCCATTACCCGCAGTAAAATCCTGTTTTTCAAGGGAACAGTTGCAGTGCACAGTAAAAGTGCACTTTTGCAGAGATAAAATATCAATTTGATATTTTTTGTGAGAGGCATTAATGGCCAAGTGGGATGACAGTAAGACAAAGAGACATATATTCCTATATTAAATTAGCATAGTTACCAACCTAGGACATTTAAGTAACTGATACTTGGATCATTTAGTTACACATTCAATGCTCTTTGTTAAACGTCAGGGACCCTGAATGAGTCTTACTCATTCAGTGAGAGGTTTGTTTTGGATGTTCAGGGAGGACGAACCATTTCAAAGAACTTACTGGTTTTCAGATACATGACTTTCAATGTCAAGCATTCCCAATTCAGCTTTCAGTCTCCTGAAGGTAGGTTCATCCAGGGGTTTTGTGAAGATATCAGCCAGTTGATATTCAGTAGGGATGAAATAAAGTTCAATGTCTCCTTTCATTATGTGATCCCTGATGAAGTGATATCTAATATCAATGTATTTGGTTCTTTGGTGGAGGACAGGGTTGTTGGAGATTGCAATAGCACTGTGTTATCACAGAAGATGGGCACCATTTTGTAATGGATGTCATAGTCACTGAGTTGACTTTTCATCCATAATACATTGGCACAACATCCTGCTGCAGCTACATATTCAGCTTCAGCTGAGGACATAGCCACTGATTGTTGCTTTTTAGCACTCCAACAAACCAGTTTTCCTCCAAGAAATTGACAGGACCCTGAGGTACTTTTTCTGTCCATGTTGCAGCCAGCATAGTCAGAATCAGAGTAACCCTTGAGATCAAACCCTGAGCACTTTGGATAATAAAGTCCAAGGTTTGGGGTTCCTTTCAGGTACCTGAGTATTCTTTTGGCTGCAGTGAGGTGAGATTCTTTGGGATTGGACTGATATCTTGCTATTAAACAGACTGAAAATTGTATGTCTGGTCTAGTAGCAGTTAGATACATCAGTGAGCCAACAATCCCTCTGAAATGGGTTTGATTGACTGATTTGCCAGTGAGATCAGGTCCAAGGTTGTTAAGTGGGACCATTGGAGTCTTTACTGAGGCACAGTCATATATCTCATATTTCTTCAAGAGATTTCTTGTGTATTTCTCTTGACTGATGGATATTCCTTTATCAGTTTGCCTGATTTGTAGTCCAAGAAAGTATGTGTTGGGTTTTAGGTTCCTTGGATTTGATGAGACAAAATAAATACAAGAATGAAACATCAAGGGCTTAAAGAGAAAGAGAAGAAATCTACAAAAAGATGGAAGGACTTGCTTGCAAAAGAAGATTTACTTATTAGTCCTTCGTAGTATTTTGTAAACCCTAATCCTCTAGTATATAAAGAGGACATAGGGTGTAGATTTTAGATACAAGTCTTCCAATGTAGACATCTAGTAAAGGTGTGTGTGTAACCTAGACGTGTTTCTATAAACGTCTAGGGTTAGTGTTTGTTTTGTATATCCCTAAGATCTGAGATGGCTTAGATCCCTGTTACAGTTAGGTAACACGTTATATTCTGATCAATATATAATTGGGGAGATAATGATGAAAACCTTGTGTCAATAACATAGTTGCTTGTTCTATTCCGCTGTGCATGATTGTTTGTCTATGTTATTGTTAAACCCTAAGGCTCAAAACGATCTCAAGGAGTCTATCAAACTCCACAGTATGTGAGTTCCCCCATCATGCTCATTTCAAACTTCTTTGTCATCAGTTTTTCAAACTGTTTGCAAAGTTTGTAGTTGGTTGAGCCAAAGATGATGTCATCAACATACACTTGGACTAGTATCACATCCTGTTGAGTTCTATAGACAAACAGTGTGTTGTCTATCTTTCCTCTGGCAAACTTGTTTTGTATCAGGAAGGCTGAGAGAGTTTCATACCATGCCCTGGGAGCTTGTTAAGTCCATAAAGGGCTTTGTTAAGTTTGCAGACATAGTCAGGGAATCCACTACTCTCAAAGCCTGGAGGTTGCTGAACATACACATCTTCCTTGAGATCACCATTTAAGAATGCACTTTTAACATCCATTTGGTAGACCCTGAAGTTCATGTATGTTGCATATGCAAGGAAGATCCTGATGGCTTCCATTCTTGCAACAGGATCAAATGTCTCATCATAGTCAATGCCTTCTTGTTGACTGTAACCTTTGGCTACAAGTCTGGCTTTGTTTTTAATGACAGTGCCGTTTTTATCAGTTTTGTTTCTGAAAACCCACTTCATTCCTATGACTACTACATCCTGAGGACATTTGATCAAGGTCATGACCTTGTTTTTATCAAACTGTTGCAGTTCTTCTTGCATAGCCTGAACCCAGCTTGGGTGTTTTAGAGCCTCAGTGACACTTTTGGGTTCTATTTCTGATAGGTAATCAGCATATAGACATTCATTGGTTGAAGCTGCAGTTAAGTTAGCAGCCATGCTTCTAGTGAGCATGCCATCAGTGGGTTCACCAATGATGTTTACAAGCTCAATGTCCTGAGATCTTGTCCACTTATTTTGTGGTCTGGGATCTGAGCTTGAAGATGTCACTGGGAGTTTAGATGTGAGTTCAGGTGCAAGAGTCACAGGATCATTTAGATCATCTGTAGAGATGTCTTGTTCAGGTCGAGGTTCATGAGTTACAGGTTCCTGATTATTTGGATCAGTGTTTCTTATCTCAGCAGGGACTGATTGATTATCAATGAACTCACTGATGGTAGGTTGGGGTAGGTTGTGAGGTAAGACATAATATGAGATGTCAGCATCAGCTTGATATGAGGAATTGAATTCAGTGTTGTACTCATCAGGAGGATATCTTGATGAGTTATCAATTCCTATTTCCTCCATTGAGGTGTTGGTGAACCTGATGCTTTCAGTACTTTCATCAAAGGTGACATGGAAGGTTTTCTTAACTTGTTGTCTCCTTGTGTTAAAAACCCTGAAGGCTTTGGAGATCAGTGAGTAGCCTAAGAAGTATCCATCATCAGCTTTTGCATCAAACTTGCCTAGATGATCCTTGTGGTTATGAATGAACACAGGACATCCAAACACGTGAAAATAGCTGATGTCAGGAAGTCTACCTTTGAAGATCTCATATGGGGTTTTATTATGTCTTTTGACAATGATAGACCTGTTTTGAGTGTAACAGGCAGTTTTGACTGCTTCAGTCCAGAAATGCTTGGAGAGGGCTGAGCCATTTAACATGGTTCTAGCAGCATCAATGAGAGTTCTGTTTTTCCTTTCAGCAACCCCATTTTGTTCAGGGGTATATGGAGATGAGAAATTTTGAGAAATTCCTTTTTCATCACAGAAACTCTCAAGCTCTTGATTTCTGAACTCAGTACCATTGTCAGTTCTGATTTGTTTAACAGTAATGTCATTCTGATTTTCAATCTTCCTGATGAATGACATTATTGTATCAGCTGCCTGACTCTTTTTTGAAAGAAAGTATACCCAAGTGTATCTTGAGAACTCATCAACAATGACAAGTGTATACTTCTCATGCTGGATTGATCTGGGACTGACAGGTCCAAAGAAATCCATGTGCAGGAGGTGAAGGCAGCTTTTGATGGAGAAATTTTGTTTGGTTTTGAATGATGCTCTGTAGTGTTTACCTTTTTCACAGGCAGAGCATGGTTTGTCTTTTGCAAAAATCAGTGATGGTAAGCCAAGGACCTTGTTTTGTTTTGCCAAGTTGTTGAGGTTTTTGAAGTTTAAGTGTGAGAGTCTCTTATGCCACAGCCAATTGATAGTTTCAGTGGCTTTAGCAAAGAGACAAGTTCCATCTTGGGAGAGTGTTGACATGTCTAACACATAAACATCATCTCTCCTTGGAGCTATCAACACCACTTCCTTGTTGGCATTAAAGATGGTTCCTTGTTTGTCATTAAATTGCACAATGTACTTAGCATCACATAGTTGACTGACACTGATGAGATTGTATTTGAGACCATTGACATAAGCAATTCTAGAGAAAACTATTCCATTGCAGTTTACTGAACCATAACCTTCAGTGGGACATGATGAGTTATCACCAAATACTACCTTGGGTCCTGGTTCCTTTACATACTTGTGCAGATACTCCTTCACACCAGTCATGCTTCTTGAGCAACCACTGTCTAGATGCCAAATAGGCTCCCTGGCGTATCTCTGCACAAGTAGTAAACTGAATTAGTTTCTCTTAGTGACCCACTTGCTAGTGGGCTTGGGTCTCAAGGTCTCTTTGAATTTTGCAATCGACTCATGGTCAGTGGTTGAGTGCAATGTGCTACCACAGGTTTTGCATTTAGAGACTGAGGAAGACTCAGTGATTTTGGGTTGTTTTGTACTTCTCCTTGCATGAATGATACTGTCATGTTGGGATGTCTCATGAGCTGGATTTCCACATATGTCACAGCATGTGTTCATGAGACAGTCATCCTGATGATGATCATTAAACCCACAGTGAGGGCAAAGAGGAAAAGGTTTTGCTTTATTCTTGAGAGCTGTTTTGGAAGATGAAGCATACTGATGACCAACTTTGGTATAGTTTGCTTTATTGACAGAGCTTACATACTGTAAGTGGTCTGCAGCTCTGTGATCATCCTTATTGCAGATCATGCAATAAAGGATTCTATAGCAGTTGTCAGTGGTATGACTAGTGTAATGACACAGCTCACACTTCTGCTTGGGTTTGTTGGGGGATTTTGACTTTGATGAGCTAGATGAGGCTGACTTAGTTTCCTTGATTGAATCAGGGGCTTTTTCGATGGAATCCATCTTTTCTGTCAGCTTCCTCACAAGCTCAGTAAGTTGCTGAATTTGGTCAGCTTCAGTGGGGATAGAGGATGTTGAAGTCTCAGTAGGAGTAGACTCTTGTTGGATTTGTTTTGCTTGTCTTTGCAGGATGGTTCTACCAAGTCCAGACGTTTCTTTTGGTGAGTGAGGATTGAATTTTAGAGGAGTAAGCTCAGAGCTTGGATCAGCACCCTGAAGAGGTTTCAGGGGTGGAAGCGGTGTTTCAGATTCTGCTTCAAACTCAGAGATGTGTTCAGTACCACTGGTCACATCAGGGAGTCCTAGCATGCTCTTAAGAGCTTGGCTCTCAGGCTCAAGAATCCTTCCAGAATCGAAATTAGGAAGCTTACTCTCAGGATTAACCCGTTCAATCCAATCACTGGAATTTGGAGTTGTCAACATGTTGGTAATCATACCTCCTGACACAAATGGTTTTGAACTTTGGTCTTTGTTGCGAGAGTCAGGGAGATGATCTTCACCTATGACTCACTTTTTGCTACTGGGAGCACCCACAACATCAAAGACCCTGGGATTTTTAGCAGTCCAGCTATCAAGAATATCTTGTTCCTTTTTAAGTTCATCTTAAAGAGCCTGATATCTCTTAACTAGTTCAGTGTTTTGAATTTGCAAAGTGACAGCCTCAAGCTTGGCTTGTTTTAAAATAAGCAGTTCATCTCTACACTTGTTTAATTCAAAACTTAGCTTGTTGTATTTTGAAAAGAGATTTAATCTTTGCTCTTCTACGAACTTAAGGTCAACATTAAGATAATTCATATAAGACTGCCAATCAGAGTCATCATCCATAGAGAGTAAGATGTTTACCTTCTTCATAGTGATGTTGACCCATTCCCCGTTTCTGGCATGATTCTTTCCAACAGCTAGCTTGTGCTCTTCTGAGAGGGCCATCAGTGCATTGACATGCACCATTTCATCATCTGACGACACTGGCTCTTCATCCCAGTCGAAGGTCTCAGCAACAAGGCCTTAGTTTTTACCCTGCACAGATTGAACAATTTTTGTTGTTTCTGAGGGACTGGCCTCGAGCAATGCAAGCTTAGCTTTGACTTTCTTATACTTGGCTTCAAAATCAACAGTTTTGTTTTGATCAGATTTGTTTTGAAAGTTTTGATGAGACTGATAGATTTTTGGTTGAAATTTGCTAAAGCCTGAGGACTGATTTGACCCTGATGGTTTATAAGAGGGTTCAGAAATTGTTTTTGAAAAACAGTCTTTTGCAAAATGACCTCTTTTGTGACACTTAAAGCATTCAGTGTCCTCATTTGCTTTGGCATTTGAAAAACCTTTGTTTCTTTTTATAAACCTCCGAGAGTTAGCAAGGAGTGCCCTTTCCTGAAATTCAGTGTTCAGGTCATTTAGGTACTCCTCACTTGATTTCTCATCAGGCTCATCATCAGAATTTTCCTGAAAATCTTGAACAACATTGTTAGAATAGAAAGCAGTTGATATTGGTGATGAGGTGGTGGTCAGGGACTTCTTGACTTCTTGAGACTTCTTTAAGTCAGGGTATCGTCTGTTGATGAGGTTTTCCTCATAGACAAATTTCCCATAAATTTCAGGAAGCTCAAGATTTTGGATATGATTAGCATTCCTAAGTCCCTGAGAGAAATTCAACCACTTTTTAGGGAGACTGTTGACAAAACCAACATTGATTTCATGTTTGGACAACTTAACACCATCATTTGACAGTTCATTTAAAAGAGTTTTGTACCTGGTGTAAGTTTGAGAGAGAGTTTCTGAGTCCTTAGCCCTGAAGGTGTTATACTCAAGTTTCAGGTCCATTATCCTGTTTTCCTTGGTATCAGATGGTCCTTCATGACTATGAATTAGGTCATCCCAGGTTTGCTTAGCTGTACTACAACTTATAACAGACTCCATAATGTCGTCAGGAAGACAAGATATTATGATACTTTTGAGTCTTTGGTCCTGGTTAACCACTCTCCTTTCATCCTGGGTCCACTGAGCTTCAGGTTTGGGCAACCCTTCAGCAGTCTTTGGGACAAATGGACCTTCATTTATACACTTGATATAATAAGGTTCCATCCCAATCAAATAGTAAAGCATTCGCTTTTTCCATTTGTTGAATTTGCCAACTTCAAGTCTAGGGGCAACAGCTGAATAAGCTCCACCCATTTAGGATCCTAATTTAAAAACTTTTAGAGCGGCCTAAAAACGAGTTTTATAATTAGCCTTGCTGTGATACCACTTGTTGTTCCCCGTTCACTATTGTTTAAAACAGTTAAAATATATAAAAACAGTTAAGAGTGAACTATGACTGAAATTAACATAAGTAAAACACACAAAGTAATTTTCAACATCATATTCTTATTAGAAATAAATCAACAAAGAATACGTTACCCAAGTACTTGCGGAATAGTACTTGGGATTGAAATGACAAAGTTTGGTGACTCCTCTCTAAGCTCAGGCTAAGTCTGAGCACAACTCTTAGAGCTCACTGAGCTATCTCAGGAACTAATTTAAGTTGTATTTGGAGGAGTGAAAATATGGCTTGCATGTATGTGTGTTTTTACAATTCACAAGCTTAATCTTTTCACTCCATCTCTTATGCTATTTATACATGTATGATATTTAACTCTTTCCTAAGTGACAAGCTGACATCATACAGAAGACAAAATACTGATGTATTTTGTCTCTGTTTACAAAGACTATTCTAGGTAAGAGACAAGACTACTTTCCTACGTTTAGTGATGACACTGAGCCTGATCTTTTGCCATTCAGGGAAAGTTGACTTTGGTAGATAAGGACTTCGTCTTATCTGATTCAAACTTATCCCGCCTTGTCCCGCTCTTTCTTCAGTCTTTACTTCCTTCAGTCTTCTACTTCAGTTTGTCTTCAGTGTAAGTAGTTGGAGAGGAGTCTTAGGGATTCAGTGAGTTATTGTCATCACTCACTGAATCCATCATCTTCTTCTTGACTCAGTCTTCACCCTTTAAGTTTCGCCTTACTGAGTGGAGAGACTTCTTCTTCGCCTCGTACTGAGTGTCCTGAAGATGACCCACTGAGAGACTATGCACTCAGTGACCTGTTAGTGTTTAATGGACTAAACACTTGGGCTATTTTCTATTCAAATCCTAGATTAAGGGGTTTGGGTATTTACTGAACCCAACAAGACCACCTTCCATTACCACCAGTCTAATATCTCACAGAAATCATATTTGTTGTGCACATGAGATTACTTATTGAACATCAACACCTCATGATTTTCTTGTTACTTCCTTCTTGAATTTTGTTTGTGGCAAGATATGAATCTGTAGTGTAAATCTTTGAAAAAGAATACTCATTCTATCTTAAATTAATGCTTATTTTTAAAACAAATAGTTAACTACATAAATGGTCTTTGTGGTTTGTCGGATTTTTACAGATTCAATATTTTTTTTTCTATTACGGGTTCAGTCAGGTTTTGACCATGTTAATACAAATAAGCCATAAAAACGTTTATTTATATTTTACGATCATCTAATGTTTTGTCGATAACAAACGTAAAATCATTTTAACGAAACAAATAAAATACGTAAATGGTTTAAGCCAATAGTTTACTAATACACTTACGTTTTCACATAAAACACTAAACTAGTAAAAGTGATTTTATGATTTAGTAATACATATGTACAACAACTAGTGTTTACATATTAGGCAAATATATACATAACTAGTATGTATCATAATGGGTAATATAATGGGTAGAAGTTTAAGTATTTGACCCATTAACCAAATACATTGAATCTTGTTAGGTAAAACCCAAAGTCCATGACCTATGCCCATGGAGCATGACCCATAACCCATTGCATGACATCATGCATAAGTCATATATGGATATTATCCATGACCCATGGACTAGATGCATTGCATCTTGTAGATACATTGTATCTACTTGGATACCCATGGTCCAATGTCTAGGACCCATGACCCATAACCCATGACCCATGACTCATGACCCAAAACCCATGGGAAAAGAGGAGCGTCCCACGGATCCCCGGAATTACACTGGACGGATCCCTCAAGTGAGGGATCTGTGGGATCCGTGGAACAGTAGCAAAAATCCCTCTATAAATAGTGAGCCATTTTTTCATTTTAGGTTGCCACTGCCACACATACTTTCCCCAAGTATTGTAACCTTCTAACATCAGATCCTAAGGATCTCTCTATGTAGTTTGTCTTTTGTTTTTGTGTGATTCTCTAGGTTTTTCTTAAAGGTGAGATCACCACCTCTTGAAGTCGAGCAAGCTCAAGTCCATGAGTTGTCATACTTCGTCATCATCAAGACTATTGAGGTTCTCTTGTTGATAGTTCTTTCTTCATCCATAGAAGTGTTGTGTCAAAGGCATTAGTGAAGGATGCCGAAAGAGTCAAGACGAAAGCATTAGTGAAAGGTGCTTAACGTCCGTGTCAAAGGCATTAGTGAAGAATTCCAAAGGAGTCAAGACGAAGGCATTAGTGAAAGGTGCCAAACGTCCGTGTCAAGAGCATTAGTGAAGAGTGCCTAGAAGTCAAGTCAAGTGGCATTAGCGAAAGATGCCAAGGGCGTATAATCGATGAGGTGCATCGATGTACAAATTGAGATAGGTTGTATCCAAGGATATTGATATCCTTGATGATGTTGTAATAAGGAGTGGGTCTCCTTTGGGTTAGGTGTTGTGTAGTGTTGGGTAGTAATTCCTCCATTGTAATGGAACTCGGTATCTAGCCTAGTACCGGATAAAGGGTAGGCGACGTTGTGGTAGGTGTAGTTCTACCTTGTGGAAGAACCCGGTGTCTAGCCTAGTACCAGAAAAAGAGTAGGCGACGTTGTGAAGGCTTCTCCGCCATAAGGAGTTGGCGTCGTGTAGTGTTTACGAACTCTCTAGTATGTGACTCGGGGAGTGAAGTAGGGCAAGGAAGGTGTCCTTGTAGCCGAACCACTATAAACACTCGTGTCGTGGTTATGTGATTACACATTTATATATCTATCTATCAATGTCCAACATACACATTCAAATAGATTGACATAAGTTGATCTAAATATTTTTAAACGAAGTTTTAATTGGTAAAACTATTCAACCCCCTTTCTAGTTTTCCACAATTGGCATCAGAGCTTCGTTACCAAGTTTCTTAGAGATGTTGCACTTTAAAAACTTGATACGATCCTTGTATGTTTGAAAACTACAAAGAAGGATTTTTTTTAAAGGTCATATTTTAAAAATCATCATATTGTATTATGTTGGACAATGATAGAACGTTCTAATATTTTCCTTGTTAAAAATTCTCCATACTTGGATTTGGGCATAATAAGAAGATCATGAAGAAATTCTATAAATACTTCTTTCCTTAAAAAGAATATTTAGCAAAGAATTCCCCATACATGGATTTGGACATCCTAAGAAGATCATAAAGAATTTCTCTAAATACTTCTTTCCTTAAAATGAATATTTAGCAAATGTATGATCTTTAATAAATTACAAATATATATTTTTTTTTTTTGTTATTTTTTTTTCATGATTAAGTTTTAGTAGTATCTTTACGCTCTCTTAATAATCACTAAAGTAGTTATCTATATTAAACTCATCATCAAGAATAGTATTCTTCGTTGATTTATATAGACAATACTACAAACTAATAATAATGATATTTCGCTATTCGAGAGCCTTGATCATTACTCCTCACAAAAGGACTATTGACATTTCATCTATGTCAATGAGTATCCATGTGAAATTTCTTAAATTATGATAAAATGGGATTTTATCATAATCTTTGAAAAACTTCCCAAAGAATTATGATTTATTCATAAAAAGGGAACCTCGTCAAATAGGATTAGTATAAACCGTGAAAACCCCAAACCACAAGTTATAGAGCTTAAACATCGACCCTAGGCAATTTAGAACTCCCAAACCAAAATTATCAAGGAATACTTAAGCTGAATTTTTGTTGTTATGCCGGATCCCTGCGTTTGAACTAGCCGGATCCATCATTCAAGGGATCCGTGGGATCCGTGCAATAGAAGACATCATAAGTTAGAAATAATCACTATGGAAGTTCCACTATCACTTTCCTCTATCAAAGACTCACGAACATAAACCTAGTTACTGTTCACAGGAGCAAATTGATCATTTCCTTCAAGCAAAACAATCTCTTGTGTAAGTATAATCTTCACTACATTATTATTTATATTCCTTGATTCCTAGGATTGCAATTTTCATCTTTAGAAGTTGGGTTCAAATGGTTTTGTCATAATTTGTTACCACATTGTTTTCTAAGATAATCTAAATCAAAGAATTAACATTGTTAATACAAATTAAACTCACTCCTTGAATTCAATGAAGATGTTTTGAGCAAAATTGTAATCAAACCCTTTAGGCTACTATTCACAATTAACACCACATTGTGGTTTTGTTGTATAGGAACAATCATGCCTAGTAACCGCCAAGAAGATTATCATGATACCGCTCACTACATTCCAATGTACCATCGAAAGGAAGGACTTAGCCCGGAGGATAGGAAAGCTTTCAAGTTGCTTGAAAAGAGGCTTTTTCATGAAGGCCGTGTGGTAGAACCATCATTCCTTGCTAACACCAACATCCGACAAGTCTTTGAAGGAATTGGCTTTGATTTCCTTTTGGACATAAACGAGCAAATTTTTCCGGTGTTCGTGCTTGAATTTTACAAGACAGTGAGAATCGTTAGGAATGATAACGGGACCATCTCAATAGCTTTCATCATAAATGAGCATGATTACACCCTCTCTCTTGTAGAATTTGGAAGAATACTCCGTGTCCCATATCAAGGAGTTTGCATGTATTCCAATGAATAGTCTTTGGCGGAGCTACACGACTTGGTAGATCATCATGAAGTCTACTACATGAGAATCCCGGAAGCAACCACGGTAAGGGATACCGTATTCATGGAAAGGGCATCTCTATCGAGGGTCACGAGAAATTCCAAAGTGATCTATAGGGATCCATTTCAAATGGAGCTTTCCGAAATGTTCCCGTTGTACAAGAAATGGGAAGTCATAGTAAGGGAGAATGTGCTTTGCTTGGGAGGCAACAAGGATCATCCCAATGCATGCTTGAGCTTCGTGATTTATTGCCTTGTGACCGACACTCGCTTCAACCTAGCATATTACATGGTAAAGAGAATGGTGAGTGTGAAAAGCATGGACAAGATGGTACTCCCTTATGCAATGCTCCTATCCCGTCTAGCAAACTTCATCTTTGCTTTAGAGCCTTCTCCGTATTCCTTTGATCATAGCTTTTGCAACAAAGTCATGGTGTCATTATCCGAGGGAAATACTACAAGGTTCATGGTGGATGGCAAGAGACCTCACCCACCAACGGATTCATCGAATGAGAGGGAAAGACAAAGAGAAGGAGAAGGAAGTAGCAACCTCCTTGGCAACACCGATCTCGACCCTTTAGATTACATCAATCAATTGCCGGACATTCCTAGCCCATCACAAGAGTGGCAACAAACTAAAGGGATCTTCAAGTGCTTCGCTAACTTCTTGAAGAAAAAGAAGTAGAGATGGTGGGATGAAGAGTGAAGGGGATGAAGAGTGAAGGGGATGAAGATGAGGATGAAGACGGGAGTGAAATGGATGGAGGTATAGATGGAAGGTAAGGTCATAGGACCTTAATTTATGAGAACAATTTCCAAAACAATGGTTTGTAATATCTTAAACAATACTTATGTAGAGTAGGATGTAGTGTGTAGGAATTTCCATGATTTGGCATTGAACACCTTAACTTAGGAACGAGTAAGATGAGATTTTACGACATCTTGAGTTCACTCAAGTAGTCGTCGTCACTCATCTTTGATTACCTATTAGTTCCTCTACACTTGCTATGCGTTATACTTGTTGTGTGCATGCATTTACTGATTGTAGAAATTACTAGGATAAGCATTTGCTAAGAGTGCAAATATTGCACAAATACTGAGAGGCTTCTAGTCTGCACTAGCCGGATCCCAGAGCTATAACTAGCCGGATCCCTCCAATGAGGTAACCGTGGGATCCGGGCAAACTATTGATCATGTTTCATCAAACATGTCCTCTTGATCACATCACTCTAGCCAAACATGACTCTTTAAGACTACTTAAGTCTTCCTTAAGCTCAGTAGGTCTCATACTCACTTGTGGCTAACTTAGGATCAAATTCAAAGTGTTTTTGAATTATCAACTCATCAAAACTCACCATATTTCCGCTCCAATACTCACACATTGCTCCTCACATTTCAAAACACTTAGTTTGATATTTTTATCAATTTTAGCAAATTGATTTTAGTCATTCTTATCTTAAAATAGGCTTAAAACTAGTTTTTCATTTTTCTTTATTTTTTAGGAATTTTTCAAATTTCTCTTAAGTCATCATCTGATCTCTAGGATCAATTGGCACCATTTGTCAAACTCAAATCAATGAGTATCATCCTTAAGCATAGAGTTACACTATCAAAAAGTCCACTTTCCTACCCAATACCATCATTAAGTATCCTCATTCTTTGTGGTTGGACATTTAAGTCACATATCACTTAAGACATCTAAGGAAAGTCAAAACCTCAAAATTTATAGGCTTTAGACCCTACAAGAGTATAATCACTTCACCATATTTCTGTCTGACAGACGGATCCCTGGTTTATAACCAGACGGATCCCTAATGAGAGGGATCTGTGTCTACAGAAAGTGTAATATATAGGATTTCACAAACACACTAAACCATAATCATATGGGGCGTACAAGTAGTTTAGAGAGAGAAAGTTCTAGAGAGAGAAATGGAAGAGAGTTGGAAACTATGTGAAACAAAGAAAAATGGTATTGAAGCTCCAACCCTCTACCTTAGGAGGTAGAGGGTATTTATAGTTTCTTACAAACAAACGCCACCTACGGGCTATGAATTAGGCATACAGTAGGTAAAGACCCGTCCGTCCTCCACGGTGTTACAAGACTAACAACTTAATAATATAACTAGACTACGACTACGAGCTTTCTAACGAATACATATACTTGAGGTGACCGACTCTTTAACGACTGAATTTTCTAATTCCTAACAATCTCCCCCTAAGGGAGGTCACCTCAATTTACAATGAATACAAACAGATATTTCATTAGATTGCTCAAAGATTATTGATTAAGTCCTTTACTCAGTAGCTCGTAGTCTTTGATTCTTCATGTTTTGCATATTTGGATAAATCGAGTGGAGGTCTTTAACTGATCCACGTGATGATGAGCTTTGAGCCAGCATTGAGATCATCAGCTGACATAAATCTTTGACTCTTCCATTATGGTGTTGGTATCATGTGATGTTGTGACTTTTGGACCGGCATGCTCACATTTCTGGATCATGATGTAATCTCATCAGAGTAGCGGAAGCTTTTATTGATTCATGATATTGGCAGCAGTGTAGCAGAAGCATGGAGTGAAAATATCAGAGTCATTGATGCACTAATCATGATTTCTTTCGAGATGAATGTGTAGAGTGAGCATGCGGCTATGGATTGACCGCTTTCTTCTGATCTGCTGCAAACGTCGGGCGTACCTGCATACAACAGTTAGTAATAAAGTGCATGAAAGTGTCTTTGATCACTTTCGTTGAATTGAGGTACACGGACCACGGTTCCCCGTTGATCAGTACATGTACTGCCTGTGATCAGGTATAATTCCGAAGAATTTTAGCTGTTCTCAAACCGGAACGTCTCAAAGAAGACAACACGGAGTGAGTGAACCAGCGAATTGAGATTCACTGATTGATAAAAAGATATTTGAAAAACAATCGTGTATTGCTCAATATAAATTGTTTTTGCAATACAACGAAGGTTTTAATGAAGATCAATTATCAATCATAAACACCTTTTGATTTGAAATATTCGTACACGGTCGATGTGCTAAAGAAAAAAAGTTTTTAAGCACAAAGACCGGTTTTTCAAAGGTATCCGTCAATCCATAACCTGAACCAGGATTGAATCAAAAGATTGAATCGCCCCATTGTTTCTTGATGAGTGTGTAAATACTCATCATTTTTGGTTAATTCTGAACTGCAAAACGTTTAAAAACGCTCAGAAATGCATCAAAATACTGAAAATATCTCAAAATTGAATTTTATATGTTTCAGATGCAAAATGTTTAAAATCAGATGAAAAACGAGCTAAGTTTGCATAATTGGCAGTTTCAGTCCCCCGACTTTCAAAAAATGGCAAAATCAGTCCCTAGGCATTTGTTTTGTAAGAAAAGTCACCAAAGGTCCTTTTGAAATCATATGTTGGCACATTTAGTCCTTTGGTGAAAAATGTCAAAAGTTTTGAGAAATTTCAAGTTTAGTCCTTTAAGTTTCTAAAATGACAGATTTGGTCCCTGGAATATTAGAGATTTGCAGTTTGATCCTTGGAATTTTCAGAGATTGTCAAAACCTACCCTTGGATTACATTTGTAGAATTTACATTCGTGGTCCCTGAATTTTCAGTTTGGCAGTTTTAGTCCCTATAGTCTCAAATGGATTCAAAATAAATCCTAAGCCCAACTCTTGTCCAAGCCCAATCCCACCCAACTAATACCCGGTCCAATCCCTTTATATCCAACCCCCAACCCGAATCCAACCCACCCACGGTTTAAAATAAAACCGCCAAACCACCCAGCCACCCTCCTTTTTTCCTGTCTCCCCCTGCAACTCCACTTCTAGCTCACCCTACTCCACACTTTGTCCCCTCCAACCTCAACCCTCCAGAGCCACATTAAATGCCCCTTTCCCTGTCCAAGCTATGGGAACCACTGGCATATATCCATTTTGGCGCCAAAAGTGAATCAATGGCCAATATTGTCTCAAGCCATCCAATGGTCACAAAAGCAAGTGGGAAATGCTCAGGAGAGAGGGAGAAAGCTTTTTGGGTATAAAGAGAGGAAGAAGAAGCAAGGAAGAGGGAGTACTTAGTCTAAAATTTTTTATGTATGTCGTTTTTTATGATTATGTTTTAATTAAGCTCTAAAGTTGTAATCTTTTGTTTTATTGTACTAAACTCAAGTCACATTATCAGTGTAACCTACTTTTAATCATCAATTTCAAAGTTTAACCAAGTTTCATATTTTCAAGTTCACTGTTGCAAATTTGAGTTTCAAACTCTTATGTTCAAGTCTTTAGCAGCTTATTTTTAAGCTCAAATAAGTTTATTTAAGCTCCTTATAGCTTTTTGTAAGCTTATCAATCAATTTCAAACAACTTTGATATCTGGTCAACGAAAGTCAAACTGGGCCAAAATGGAGATGGAATTGGATATGGGTTGATGCAGTGCTGGATTTGGGTTGATTCATAGTCAATTGGGTTGATATATATAGGATAGTGGTTCTTGGGTTGACTGATCTCAAGCCACAGTGGCTAGGACCAATTGTAAGTCATTTTCAAGATTTATTGCATAATCTGTATTTGTGGTTTAGATTAGTTTTTATTTGTTGATTAAGTTGTTATTAGGTTAGTTAGAGTCAGTTTAAGTGATTAGATAAACTAGTTCAGTTGGTAGCTCAGTTTTACAGTTCAAATCAGTGTTTTAAATGGTGTTTGGATCAGTTGGTTAAACTGTGTTTGAGGTTTGTTCAGTAGTTAAGACTTGTTGTTTTAGGCTTGTGTAGCTCATTTGTACTCATTCTAGTCATAACATTGTGTCTGCACACTCTCAAAGTCAAAATCATCAAGAAACTGTCTTAATTTCTTAACTGTTGGAGCTTTTGAAAATCCAAAGCTTGATTTGTGCTTAGATATCATAGACATAGATTGAATTAAGTTTATTTCATCATATTACATCATAATCAGTTGACAAATTGGTTTTAAATCTCACAAAAGTCAAAACATCAAAACTGTTACAAAAGTCAAAAGTGGTAATATCTGTTTTTCACCCAAGTTGGGTGATTTTTCATGGACTCAACTTTGGGCCAAGTTAAGTGAAATTGTGGGTTTTTAAGCTTCAGTTGGTCTAATTGCTTAATCTGATTTTAGTTGAATTTTTGTAATTTTTTACAACCCTCAAAATGGCTTGTCAACTTGTGTTTATCTCCCCTGTGCACACACTCAGTGAAAACTGAGTGTGCACAGGTGATTTGCAGTCATTGTACAAAGCTCATAAGAGCTAATCCATGGCTCATCCTTGGTTTAGAAGTAGCCAGCCAGGTCTAGTGTAGGTTCCCATTTTTGGTTTTGAGGCTCAGCTTATTGAGTAGCTTATTCTTGGGCTTAAACTTAGTAGCTGGAAACTGTTTTTGCACTTAAGCTCATATCATCAAATCTGTTCAATAAGCACAATAGAGGTTAAGAGCAGTTGTAATAAGTTGCTTTTGAGTACTTTTAGCATATTAGAGCTTCTGTGATCATTTGGTTCTCAGTTGTGGCTTTTGGCTTATTTGGAGTGCTTATTTATAAGCACTTGTGACTGCAGTTTCATTTTCCTACACATAAGCCATTGTTTTTATATTTTTCTTAGATTCATAATATTAATTTAGACTTTTCTTGAATTTTTCATATTTTTCTAGGTCAGTTTGCTATTTTTCTTCATTTAAAACAGTTTTTAAGTCATTTTAATTAGCTTTTAATACAATTAAATCAGAAAAACTTCAAAAAAATAAGTTTTTATTTTTCCTAGGTTAAGATAAATATAAAAAGTCAAAAATTTATTTTTCCAGATTTTTCATAGTTTAATTTGTAATTTTTAGCAATTTAATTAGTTTCAAATAGTTTTTAATTCATAGAAAATAGAAAAATAATCTGAAAAATATAAAATTAGTTTTGAAAATTCTCTTTAGTTATTTTAGATTTTTCTAAGTCATAATTTCATTTTTCTAGCTTTATTTCATATTTTCTTGTATTTTAGGCTATTATTAAATAAGTAAAAATAGTTTTTAATTAATAATAATTAGATAAATAGTTTTAAAAATAATTTTCTTTTTCTAAAAATTTTCTCTTATCATTAGGTTTGTAAAAATGTCATTTTTATATTTTTAGGATTAATATTGCTTCAGTATCACATTTTCTTTTATACGTCACGTAGTTTTTAATTTAAGTTTTATAAAAGAAAAATCAAAAACATCAGTTTAAAAAATAGTGATAGCGTTTATTTAATATAGTTTATCTTTTTAATTTTCTTTAATTTGCATTTAAGCATTGTAATTTATATAACTTTTTCTTTAGTTATAATCAATCATATCTCTTTTCCATTCAAATCCTCTCGATCACTATACGTTTGACTATTCTCGCACAGCTCGTTGGGACATAACGACCTGGGGAAACACTATACTCTCCTGATCTTCATTGCATTGGTGTCTGAACTGTTTTAAGTTTCTTACGGTTAGCCATTCACAAGTGGCTAGCTTGTGTGAGATAACTTGACGGTTCGGGACCAATCAAATTTTGGCGCCGCTGCCGGGGAGCTGTGCTAATTATCTTCCGTTTAGCAGATTAATGATTTGAATATTCACTCTCTGTTCATACCATCTATCTATATCTATATATATTTTCTTATAAAAAATCCAAAAACCCAAAAACAGCTTAAAACGTATAAAACACAAAAATATTTTTCTTTTGTTTCTATATATATATCAAAAATAAAAATACAAAAAGATTTGTCGTTTTCTTTGTTTAATAATAACAACATAAAAGATTACCACCGCAAACCAAGGCAGTGTACTACCTAACTGGGGGTACGACCATAATAAGTTCCCGAACCAAAGATTTAAAACTTGCCTTTGTGTCCTTGAGAGTGGTGTACCTTTTTCAAAGAAGCCATTCATCTTGTGATTATTGGTTTAAGTTCACTGTTGTTTTGCCTCGATATTGTTTTAATTGGATTTGTTGTTATATCCACTTGTCAAAACCATAAAACTCAAAAAGATTCTTCTTACCCCATTTTCATAATTCCCATTCCTTTCCTTAACTCTGAGGTCTCCCAGAGTTAACTCTGGTGTATGCGCACTCGCTCTTCTAGATCTGTAAGCCCATTTCGTGAGCTTGTCAAGATTCCAAGAAGGCGTGTCCGTAGACTTTCTGCTCCATCAGTCGGATCTGAGATCCGGACTGCTCACACTACTTCCGTTATCATGGCGGAAGAACGTCCTATGTGTGAGCTTCTCCAGGCACCCATCGACGGGTATGGAGATGCTATTGTTATTCCAGCCATTGTGGCTGAAAATTTTGAGCTCAAAACCGGGTTGCTGAATCTTGTAACCTCAAGTCAATTCTATGGTTTTGAGCTGGATGATCCTCATGCTCATATTCGATGGTTTTACAAGATTGCATCTACCATCAAATACAAGAATGTCCCTACAGATGCTGTCAAGCTTCTTCTGTTCCCATTTTCTCTTGAGGGACAAGCCCGGATTTGGCTTGAAAAACAACCCCCTCAGTCAATTGAGACATGGGAAGACCTGGTGAAGAAATTTGTGAATGAGTTTTATCCACCTTCCAAAACCACGAATCTTAAAAATGAAATCATCAAGTTTACACAAAAGTTTGATGAATCCTTCAGTGAATCGTGGGATCGTTTTAAGGAGTTGCTCCGCAAATGTCCTCACCACGGTTTCTCTGAGTTGATGCAACTCGATACTTTCTATAATGGAGTGAGTCAATCTGATCAAGATTCTCTCAATTCCTCCGCTGGAGGAAATTTCTTGAGCAAAACTGTCAAAGAAGCTTTAGCGATCATTGAAAACAAGTCTAAAGTCCGCACTGCACGAAGCAAGCCGGTTGTTTCCCAAGTCAGTGTTGGTCCTTCTACTTCATCGCCCGTGAGTCAATCTAGCACCGATGCTAAGATTGACAAACTCACGGAAGCAATTCAAGCTTTGGTTCTCTCCAACCAAAAGAAAGTCTCTTTTCCACAAACTTCACCTCCTGCTGAAGTTAAGAAAGTGGAAGTCTGTGTTACTTGCGGTGGCCCCCATGCTTACTACAATTGTATGGCCACCGATGGTAACCCTTTTGAAGCAAACGCTGTGGGCGGGATTTCTAATCCAGGAGGCAACCAATACCATGCTCCTATAGACCCGAACCACCGTCCTAACCATTACCCTGGACCTCCCGGTTTCAACCAAAACCAAAACCGTAATCAAAATCAAAATAGACCAAACCAAGGTTTTCAAAACCAAGGTAATTTTAATCAAAACAGCGGTTTTCAAAATCAAAATCAAAATTTCCAAAACCATGGAAATTTAAATAGAAACCCAGGTCAGGGAAATTTCAACCCAGGGTATTTTCATGGCAATAATCAAGGAAATTTTCAGAATCAAGGCCCTAATCCAAACAATAGAGGCCAGAATTTTCCTGTGCAAACTCAAGCCATTGTTCCAACTGGACCATCATCTGATGAGTTGTTGAAACAATTCATGAAATCCCAAGAGGAAATGAACAGGTTGTTGGTTAGCCAGATTTCTGACATTAAAAAGTCTTTAAATGATCGACCCTCGGGCTCAGGTACTTTACCTAGCAACACGATCGCTAATCCGAGGGGCGATGCAAAGGCGATCACAACCAGAAGTGGTGCTTCGTATGATGGACCCGCTATTCCTACTACCTCTTCTTCTTCTCTCCCGAAGGTAGTGAAAAGTGAACCTGAGGCGACAAAGGACAAGGAACTTCCTACTAATAACGGAGGTACCAGCAATGTCCATCCTCAGGTTGTTCCGAAACCCAAAACCAAACCTGGAGTTGTTTTTGAACCTCCAGTTGGCAACCCCAAATCCAAAACTTCTATTCCTTACCCCTCACGTTTGAATAAGCAAAAGCTCCGCGAAAAAGCTAGTCATCAAATGGAAAAATTCTTTCAAATTTTCCAAGAACTTCATTTTGACATAAGCTTTGCGGATGCAATCATGCTGATGCCCAAGTTTGCATCAACTCTCAAACACATGCTAAGCAACAAGGAAAAGCTGTTTGAAATGGCCAAAACTCCTTTGAACGAGAATTGCTCAGCAGTTCTGTTAAAGAAGCTTCCCGAGAAGCTATGAGATCCTGGAAAATTTCTTCTTCCTTGTGTTTTTCCATGGATGATTGAATGCTTTGCCCTTGCCGATCTTGGTGCAAGCATCAATCTGATGCCTTATTCAGTATGGAAGAAACTTTCTCTTCCGGAACTTATTCCTACATGCATGACTCTTGAGCTTGCAGATCGTTCTATATCGCGTCCTCTTGGCATCGCCGAGGATGTATTTGTGAAAGTAGGAAAGTTCCATTTTCCAGCTGATTTTGTGGTTGTTGATTTCGATGCCGATCCTCGGGTTCCCCTCATTGTTGGACGAGGATTCCTGAGAACGGGCCGTGCTCTTATT
This sequence comes from Chrysanthemum seticuspe, assembly GCA_019973895.1. NCBI lineage: Eukaryota > Viridiplantae > Streptophyta > Magnoliopsida > Asterales > Asteraceae > Chrysanthemum > Chrysanthemum seticuspe. The sequence goes on along the minus strand of BPTQ01000009.1, from coordinate 111,667,236 downwards.
GATGTATTTGAGCAAGAAATCACGTTACGTGTGGGTAATGAAGCTGTTACCTTTAACCTTGATCAAACTTCAAGGTACTCCTCAAATTATGATACTGAATCAGTTAATCGAGTCGATTTAATTGATATTGCTTCAGAGGAGTATTCTCAAGAGTTTCTTGGTTATCTTCATAATTCTGTGAGTGGGGATTCCACCACATCTTCTCAACCAATCATTGCCGAATCTTCCCCCTCTCTCACTCCGTTTGAGGGAGGTGACTTCTTTCTGGAAGAGATCGATGAGTTTCTTGCTAGTGATGAATCAATTCCGCCTGGAATTGATGGTGTTTATGATTCGGAGGGGGATATTCTTTATCTTGAGCAATTGTTAAATGAAGATCCATTACCTTCACTCCCTCCGAAAGAAATCACGATTGAGGAAATCAAATCAGTACAAACATCTACTGAAGAATTTCCCGAGGTTGAACTTAAGGACCTACCTCCTCATCTCGAGTATGCATTCTTGGAGGGTGATGATAAATTACCCGTCATAATTGCTAAAGACTTAACTGAGGAGGAAAATACTGCTCTCATAAAGGTCTTGAAGTCACACAAGCAAGCAATTGCTTGGAAACTCTCTGACATTAAGGGTATCAACCCTGAATTTTGTACTCACAAAATCTTAATGGAGGATGACTTCAAACCAGCAGTCCAACATCAGAGAAGGGTGAATCCTAAGATTCATGAGGTTATCAAACAAGAGGTTCTCAAACTTCTTGATGCCGGTTTAATTTACCCGATCTCTGATAGTCCTTGGGCCAGTCCCATTCACTGTGTTCCAAAAAAGGGTGGCATAACTGTTGTCACAAATGAAGAAAACGAGTTAATTCCAACTCGATTGGTTACGGGATGGCGTGTGTGTATTGACTATCGCAAGTTAAACGAAGCCACCCGTAAAGACCATTTCCCTCTACCCTTCATGGATCAGATGCTTGAGAGATTAGCAGGGAACGAATACTATTGTTTCCTTGATGGTTTCTCGGGGTATTTTCAGATCCCCATTGATCCGCTGGATCAAGAAAAGACCACATTCACCTGCCCATACGGAACTTTTGCCTACAGACGTATGCCTTTTGGCCTATGTAACGCTCCTGGCACGTTCCAACGATGTATGATGGCAATTTTCCACGACATGATCGGGGAAACAATGGAGGTGTTTATGGATGACTTCTCGGTCATTGGGGACTCATTTCACACATGCCTCTCCCGTTTAGATAAAATGCTAAAAAGGTGTGAAGACACCAATCTTTATCTAAATTGGGAGAAGAGCCACTTTATGGTCAAAGAAGGCATAGTCCTTGGCCATAAGATTTCCAAAAACGGGATTGAGGTAGATAGAGCAAAAGTTGATGTTATTGCTAAATTGCCTCATCCCACTACCGTCAAAGGTATTAGGAGTTTTCTTGGTCATGCCGGGTTTTATCGCAGATTCATACAAGATTTTTCTAAAATCGCTCGGCCTATGACCCATCTTCTTGAAAAAGATGCTCCTTTTATCTTCTCTCCTGAGTGCATCGAAGCTTTTGAAACATTAAAGAAAAAGCTTACGGAAGCACCCATTCTAGTTGCCCCCGACTGGGATTTACCCTTTGAGCTCATGTGCGATGCAAGTGATTTTGCTATCGGTGCAGTCCTGGGGCAACGCAAAACCAAGCATTTTCAGCCTATCCACTACGCAAGTAAAACTATGACTGAAGCTCAAACCCATTACACCACTACAGAAAAAGAATTATTAGCTGTGGTGTATGCGTTTGAGAAGTTTCGGCCATACCTTATATTGACCAAATGCGTGGTGTATACGGATCACTCGGCTCTCAAATATCTCTTTGCAAAACAAGATGCAAAGCCGAGATTGCTCCGTTGGGTTCTCCTCCTACAAGAATTTGATATCATTATACGTGATAAAAAAGGAGCTGAGAACCTGGCTGCTGATCATCTGTCCCGTCTAGAAAACCCTCACCAGGATGTGTTCGAGAAAAAGGAAATAAACGAAACATTTCCTCTCGAAACACTTAATGTGGTTTCTTTTCGTGGAGACTCTTCTACCCCATGGTTTGCTGACTTTGCAAATTACCATGCAGGTAACTTTGTGGTGAAAGGGATGTCGTCCCAACAGAAAAACAAATTCTTTAAAGATGTAAAACATTACTTCTGGGACGACCCCTACTTGTTCAAAATTTGCGCGGATCAAGTCATCAGGCGATGTGTGTATGGTCAGGAAGCCATTGACATTCTCAAGGCTTGCCATTCTGGACCTACTGGGGGACATCATAGCCCCAACTACACCGCCAAGAAGGTGTTTAATTCCGGATTCTATTGGCCCACGATTTACAAGGATGCCCATGAATTTGTCAAAACCTGTGACGCTTGTCAACGTCACGGAAATATCTCACGAATAAATGAAATGCCGCAAAATGCCATTCAAGTGTGTGAGATTTTTGACATCTGGGGCATTGACTTTATGGGGCCATTTCCTTCTTCTCGCGGTAATAAATACATACTCGTGGCCGTTGACTATTTGTCAAAATGGGTTGAAGCTAAAGCTTTACCTAACAACGATGCCCGAGTTGTTGTGAAATTCTTAAAATCTCTTTTTGCTAGGTTTGGAACTCCACGAGCTATAATCAGTGATCGTGGTACGCATTTCTACAATGACCAGTTTGATAGAGTCATGCAAAAATATGGTGTAACTCACCGTCTCTCTACTGCGTACCACCCCCAAACAAGTGGGCAAGTGGAAGTTTCCAACCGGGGGATTAAAAGAATCCTTGAAAGGACAGTAGGCGAAAACCGTGCCTCTTGGTCGGATAAGCTAGATGACGCACTCTGGGCCTTCCGTACAGCTTATAAAACACCTATTGGGTGTACTCCATACAAGCTTGTGTACGGAAAGGCATGTCATCTGCCGGTTGAGCTTGAGCACAAGGCATACTGGGCCTTGAAACATGCCAACTTCGATATTCAGACAGCTGGTGATCACCGGAAAGTTCAAATGAATGAATTAAATGAACTCCGTGATCAAGCATACGAGAACTCTTTGATCTACAAAAAAAAGACAAAGAAGATTCATGACTCAAAAATCAAAAACCGCGTTTTCAACGTCGGTGATCGAGTCCTTCTTTTCAATTCAAGATTGAAGATTTTCTCGGGAAAACTAAAATCCCGCTGGTTTGGGCCATTCACCATCACTAAAGTATTTCCTTATGGAACCATTGAGTTATCTCAACCCGATGGTCCAAACTTTAAAGTGAATGGTCATCGGTTGAAGCATTATTTTGGAGAGGACATTCCTTCTATGGTTGTCCCGGATCTACAAACTTTCCCCATGAACCAATGAATGCGGGGATCGAGTCAAGCTAGCGACTCGGGAATCAAAAACAGTAGCATGCTACATGGGTTTTCACCCGTGTGTACCACCCTAGTGTGGGGGAGTTGCCCCCCGCTGTGTATATAAGTTTATTCAAAAAAAAAAAAAAAAAAAAAAAAAAAAAAAAAAAAAAAAACTTTCAAAATAATGGCCGCAGTATTTCCCTTTTACGTTCTCAGTTTCGGCATAACAGCCGGTACTTTGAATATTGTGGGCAATATTCATTTCTAGTGTGGGGGGAATTCTCACGAATTTTATCATGTAATTATACCACCCAATTCCCCCATTTTTGGCCAAAATTTTTTTGGAGTAAGTGTTTTTCACTTACTCTGATTATGGTTATCAGTCCGCCATGTCTAATAAACAAAAGGATTGGCTAATCCAGGAGCAAACGGCTCTTGGTAAAGATATCTCAAATCCGTTGACGGCATGCAATTTGCCCAAAATTGTATGGTGTTCAGCTCACCATATCTTTAATTAGTGAAGAGTTGGCTAGCCCGCAAGTTTATGGCTTGTGGTAAAGACAGTGGAAAAACCATAATTGGTAATCAGCTCACCAAAGATAATATTGATAATTTATCTAAGAGTTGGCTAGTCCAGAAGCAAACTGCTTCTGGTAAAGATAAATCAAATCCGTTGGAAGCTGGTGGTTTGCTCAAAATCACATGGTTATCAGTGTACCATGGTTCTTACTTGAACTAAAACATTTGGCTACTACAGAAGTAATGGCTTTTGGTAAAGAGATTCAAATCCATTAAGTTTTTCTCAAAATATTGCTAGGGACTAGCAATAGTTTAGTGTGGGGGATTGATGAGTGTGTAAATACTCATCATTTTTGGTTAATTCTGAACTGCAAAACGTTTAAAAACGCTCAGAAATGCATCAAAATACTGAAAATATCTCAAAATTGCATTTTATATGTTTCAGATGCAAAGTGTTTAAAATCAGATGAAAAACGAGCTAAGTTTGCATAATTGGCAGTTTCAGTCCCCCGACTTTCAAATAATGGCAAAATCAGTCCCTAGGCATTTGTTTTGTAAGAAAAGTCACCAAAGGTCCTTTTGAAATCATATGTTGTCATATTTATTCCTTTGGTGAAAAATGTCAAAAGTTTTGAGAAATTTCAAGTTTAGTCCTTTAAGTTTCTAAAATGACAGATTTGGTCCCTGGAATATTAGAGATTTGCAGTTTGATCCTTGGAATTTTCAGAGATTGTCAAAACCTACCCTTGGATTACATTTGTAGAATTTACATTCGTGGTCCCTGAATTTTCAGTTTGGCAGTTTTAGTCCCTATAGTCTCAAATGGATTCAAAATAAATCCTAAGCCCAACTCTTGTCCAAGCCCAATCCCACCCAACTAATACCCGGTCCAATCCCTTTATATCCAACCCCCAACCCGAATCCAACCCACCCACGGTTTAAAATAAAACCGCCAAACCACCCAGCCACCCTCCTTTTTTCCTGTCTCCCCCTGCAACTCCACTTCTAGCTCACCCTACTCCACACTTTGTCCCCTCCAACCTCAACCCTCCAGAGCCACATTAAATGCCCCTTTCCCTGTCCAAGCTATGGGAACCACTGGCATATATCCATTTTGGCGCCAAAAGTGAATCAATGGCCAATATTGTCTCAAGCCATCCAATGGTCACAAAAGCAAGTGGGAAATGCTCAGGAGAGAGGGAGAAAGCTTTTTGGGTATAAAGAGAGGAAGAAGAAGCAAGGAAGAGGGAGTACTTAGTCTAAAAATTTTTATGTATGTCGTTTTTTATGATTATGTTTTAATTAAGCTCTAAAGTTGTAATCTTTTGTTTTATTGTACTAAACTCAAGTCACATTATCAGTGTAACCTACTTTTAATCATCAATTTCAAAGTTTAACCAAGTTTCATATTTTCAAGTTCACTGTTGCAAATTTGAGTTTCAAACTCTTATGTTCAAGTCTTTAGCAGCTTATTTTTAAGCTCAAATAAGTTTATTTAAGCTCCTTATAGCTTTTTGTAAGCTTATCAATCAATTTCAAACAACTTTGATATCTGGTCAACGAAAGTCAAACTGGGCCAAAATGAAGATGGAATTGGATATGGGTTGATGCAGTGCTGGATTTGGGTTGATTCATAGTCAATTGGGTTGATATATATAGGATAGTGGTTCTTGGGTTGACTGATCTCAAGCCACAGTGGCTAGGACCAATTGTAAGTCATTTTCAAGATTTATTGCATAATCTGTATTTGTGGTTTAGATTAGTTTTTATTTGTTGATTAAGTTGTTATTAGGTTAGTTAGAGTCAGTTTAAGTGATTAGATAAACTAGTTCAGTTGGTAGCTCAGTTTTACAGTTCAAATCAGTGTTTTAAATGGTGTTTGGATCAGTTGGTTAAACTGTGTTTGAGGTTTGTTCAGTAGTTAAGACTTGTTGTTTTAGGCTTGTGTAGCTCATTTGTACTCATTCTAGTCATAACATTGTGTCTGCACACTCTCAAAGTCAAAATCATCAAGAAACTGTCTTAATTTCTTAACTGTTGGAGCTTTTGAAAATCCAAAGCTTGATTTGTGCTTAGATATCATAGACATAGATTGAATTAAGTTTATTTCATCATATTACATCATAATCAGTTGACAAATTGGTTTTAAATCTCACAAAAGTCAAAACATCAAAACTGTTACAAAAGTCAAAAGTGGTAATATCTGTTTTTCACCCAACTTGGGTGATTTTTCATGGACTCAACTTTGGGCCAAATTAAGTGAAATTGTGGGTTTTTAAGCTTCAGTTGGTCTAATTACTTAATCTGATTTTAGTTGAATTTTTGTAATTTTTTACAACCCTCAAAATGGCTTGTCAACTTGTGTTTATCTCCCCTGTGCACACACTCAGTGAAAACTGAGTGTGCACAGATGATTTGCAGTCATTGTACAAAGCTCATAAGAGCTAATCCATGGCTCATCCTTGGTTTAGAAGTAGCCAGCCAGGTCTAGTGTAGGTTCCCATTTTTGGTTTTGAGGCTCAGCTTATTGAGTAGCTTATTCTTGGGCTTAAACTTAGTAGCTGGAAACTGTTTTTGCACTTAAGCTCATATCATCAAATCTGTTCAATAAGCACAATAGAGGTTAAGAGCAGTTGTAATAAGTTGCTTTTGAGTACTTTTAGCATATTAGAGCTTCTGTGATCATTTGGTTCTCAGTTGTGGCTTTTGGCTTATTTGGAGTGCTTATTTATAAGCACTTGTGACTGCAGTTTCATTTTCTTACACATAAGCCATTGTTTTTATATTTTTCTTAGATTCATAATATTAATTTAGACTTTTCTTGAATTTTTCATATTTTTCTAGGTCAGTTTGCTATTTTTCTTCATTTAAAACAGTTTTTAAGTCATTTTAATTAGCTTTTAATACAATTAAATCAGAAAAACTTCAAAAAAATAAGTTTTTATTTTTCCTAGGTTAAGATAAATATAAAAAGTCAAAAATTTATTTTTCCAGATTTTTCATAGTTTAATTTGTAATTTTTAGCAATTTAATTAGTTTCAAATAGTTTTTAATTCATAGAAAATAGAAAAATAATCTGAAAAATATAAAATTAGTTTTGAAAATTCTCTTTAGTTATTTTAGATTTTTCTAAGTCATAATTTCATTTTTCTAGCTTTATTTCATATTTTCTTGTATTTTAGGCTATTATTAAATAAGTAAAAATAGTTTTTAATTAATAATAATTAGATAAATAGTTTTAAAAATAATTTTCTTTTTCTAAAAATTTTCTCTTATCATTAGGTTTGTAAAAATGTCATTTTTATATTTTTAGGATTAATATTGCTTCAGTATCACATTTTCTTTTATACGTCACGTAGTTTTTAATTTAAGTTTTATAAAAGAAAAATCAAAAACATCAGTTTAAAAAATAGTGATAGCGTTTATTTAATATAGTTTATCTTTTTAATTTTCTTTAATTTGCATTTAAGCCCTTGTAATTTATATAACTTTTTCTTTAGTTATAATCAATCATATCTCTTTTCCATTCAAATCCTCTCGATCACTATACGTTTGACTATTCTCGCACAGCTCGTTGGGACATAACGACCTGGGGAAACACTATACTCTCCTGATCTTCATTGCATTGGTGTCTGAACTGTTTTAAGTTTCTTACGGTTAGCCATTCACAAGTGGCTAGCTTGTGTGAGATAACTTGACGGTTCGGGACCAATCAAATTTTGGCGCCGCTGCCGGGGAGCTGTGCTAATTATCTTCCGTTTAGCAGATTAGTGATTTGAATATTCACTCTCTGTTCATACCATCTATCTATATCTATATATATTTTCTTATAAAAAATCCAAAAACCCAAAAACAGCTTAAAACGTATAAAACACAAAAATATTTTTCTTTTGTTTCTATATATATATCAAAAATAAAAATACAAAAAGATTTGTCGTTTTCTTTGTTTAATAATAACAACATAAAAGATTACCACCGCAAACCAAGGCAGTGTACTACCTAACTGGGGGTACGACCATAATAAGTTCCCGAACCAAAGATTTAAAACTTGCCTTTGTGTCCTTGAGAGTGGTGTACCTTTTTCAAAGAAGCCATTCATCTTGTGATTATTGGTTTAAGTTCACTGTTGTTTTGCCTCGATATTGTTTTAATTGGATTTGTTGTTATATCTACTTGTCAAAACCATAAAACTCAAAAAGATTCTTCTTACCCCATTTTCATAATTCCCATTCCTTTCCTTAACTCTGAGGTCTCCCAGAGTTAACTCTAGTGTATGCGCACTCGCTCTTCTAGATCTGTAAGCCCATTTCGTGAGCTTGTCAAGATTCCAAGAAGGCGTGTCCGTAGACTTTCTGCTCCATCAGTCGGATCTGAGATCCGGACTGCTCACACTACTTCCGTTATCATGGCGGAAGAACGTCCTATGTGTGAGCTTCTCCAGGCACCCATCGACGGGTATGGAGATGCTATTGTTATTCCAGCCATTGTGGCTGAAAATTTTGAGCTCAAAACCGGGTTGCTGAATCTTGTAACCTCAAGTCAATTCTATGGTTTTGAGCGGGATGATCCTCATGCTCATATTCGATGGTTTTACAAGATTGCATCTACCATCAAATACAAGAATGTCCCTACAGATGCTGTCAAGCTTCTTCTGTTCCCATTTTCTCTTGAGGGACAAGCCCGAATTTGGCTTGAAAAACAACCCCCTCAGTCAATTGAGACATGGGAAGACCTGGTGAAGAAATTTGTGAATGAGTTTTATCCACCTTCCAAAACCACGAGTCTTAAAAATGAAATCATCAAGTTTACACAAAAGTTTGATGAATCCTTCAGTGAATCGTGGGATCGTTTTAAGGAGTTGCTCAGCAAATGTCCTCACCACGGTTTCTCCGAGTTGATGCAACTCGATACTTTCTATAATTGAGTGAGTCAATCTGATCAAGATTCTCTCAATTCCTCCGCTGGAGGAAATTTCTTGAGCAAAACTGTCAAAGAAGCTTTAGCGATCATTGAAAACAAGTCTAAAGTCCGCACTGCACGAAGCAAGCCAGTTGTTTCCCAAGTCAGTGTTGGTCCTTCTACTTCATCGCCCGTGAGTCAATCTAGCACCGATGCTAAGATTGACAAACTCACGGAAGCAATTCAAGCTTTGGTTCTCTCCAACCAAAAGAAAGTCTCTTTTCCACAAACTTCACCTCCTGCTGAAGTTAAGAAAGTGGAAGTCTGTGTTACTTGCGGTGGCCCCCATGCTTACTACAATTGTATGGCCACCGATGGTAACCCTTTTGAAGCAAACGCTGTGGGCGGGATTTCTAATCCAGGAGGCAACCAATACCGTGCTCCTATAGACCCGAACCACCGTCCTAACCATTACCCTGGACCTCCCGGTTTCAACCAAAACCAAAACCGTAATCAAAATCAAAATAGACCAAACCAAGGTTTTCAAAACCAAGGTAATTTTAATCAAAACAACGGTTTTCAAAATCAAAATCAAAATTTCCAAAACCAGGGAAATTTTAATAGAAACCCAGGTCAGGGAAATTTCAACCCAGGGTATTTTCATGGCAATAATCAAGGAAATTTTCAGAATCAAGGCCCTAATCCAAACAATAGAGGCCAGAATTTTCCTGTGCAAACTCAAGCCATTGTTCCAACTGGACCATCATCTGATGAGTTGTTGAAACAATTCATGAAATCCCAAGAGGAAATGAACAGGTTGTTGGTTAGCCAGATTCCTGAGAACGGGCCGTGCTCTTATTGATGTATTTGAGCAAGAAATCACGTTACGTGTGGGTAATGAAGTTGTTACCTTTAACCTTGATCAAACTTCAAGGTACTCCTCAAATTATGATACTGAATCAGTTAATCGAGTCGATTTAATTGATATTGCTTCAGAGGAGGATTCTCAAGAGTTTCTTGGTTATCTTCATAATTCTGTGAGTGGGGATTCCACCACATCTTCTCAACCAATCATTGCCGACTCTTCCTCCTCTCTCACTCCGTTTGAGGGAGGTGACTTCTTTCTGGAAGAGATCGATGAGTTTCTTGCTAGTGATGAATCAATTCCGCCTGGAATTGATGGTGTTTATGATTCGGAGGGGGATATTCTTTATCTTGAGCAATTGTTAAATGAAGATCCATTACCTTCACTCCCTCCGAAAGAAATCACGATTGAGGAAATCAAATCAGTACAAACATCTACTGAAGAATTTCCCGAGGTTGAACTTAAGGACCTACCTCCTCATCTCGAGTATGCATTCTTGGAGGGTGATGATAAATTACCCATCATAATTGCTAAACACTTAACTGAGGAGGAAAAGACTGCTCTCATAAAGGTCTTGAAGTCACACAAGCAAGCAATTGCTTGGAAACTCTCTGACATTAAGGGTATCAACCCTGAATTTTGTACTCACATTTAGTAAGATAGGTTATCAGTGGCTAGCTTGTGTGAGATAACTTGACGGTTCGGGACCAATCATTTCTGTTCAGTTGTCACATGGTTGATCTATTGAATAGATCTCACATGCCACCTACCTGGAGCTTGTTTGATGTTGGCTCCAGAAGGCTTTCCATCTTCATTGTGAATATGTTTACATATCACTCGGATGTTCTGGAAATACCACAAGGATACAGCGTAGGACTCAAGATATAATCTCTCTTTCCACATTGTGTGTAACAGAGAGTCTTCATTGAAAGTGTCCTAATGAGATTTATTGATGATCTCGTGGCTCTAGACTCAATTTCTGCATATTTGGTTCCTATTTCGGAGACTAGGGAGAGGGTCTCCTTCTTCAATATAAACAATCTCTAAGAGAGAGTCGATAGATAATGTCGGTTCCCCGTGAGAATGAAACAAGTCCTTTTAAGAGGAACTTGATTGGCTTGGGAAGTTTTAGTGCAGTGCGTCACTGGGTCCATGACATCTTGTCTTCAATACCGGTGTTACCTTGGTAACCACCAGTAGCCTATGAATTGAACCCGGTTTCTGCCCTAAGGTTGAATAAATGGAGGGCTATTTCTTTTCACCCTTTTCACATTCAATTCTTTTTCATTCTTCAACCCCTTCAGTGCTTACCGAGACTTCATTACTAGAACCTTGTTGGGTTTATTCCAGTACTAGCTCAGTCTTAGTCCGCACTCTTCCTATAACTCACTTTTCTCCTTTTTTTCATCATACCTAAGGACTCTACACTATCTAGTGGATTGTCCCTGGGTAGATCCCTCCGGTTCTGGCGGATCATGGGAACAAAATACCTAACCTTATCATCCTTATATCACCATTCATAAAATAAAGTTGGTTGGTCTATTTGGTATTGTTCATCTGCCATTGGAACCAATTGAAAACCATTTGAAAATCAATCCAGATACTTGTGATACATTATCAAAGCATTTTGTACCTGAATTGTTTTTGATAATTTTAGAAAAAGAGCTCCCCCTCAACATGTGCTTCATATGTTTGAAATCTTTTGGCACACGGAGGCAAGAGGAAGAATTAACTTCTTTGATTTCTAGTATCTAACATATATCAACATCACTTCCCTAATCAAATTAAGTAGAAAACGCATTTTGGGGAAGGATGAGGTTTTCAAAATTTTGCTCCCCCTCAATATGTGCCTCGAGGTTTGAAAGAGTTTTGCACATACTAGAGGAAAAAGACTACACATTGAACTAAAATGATCACGTTTCAAATTTTAGTGGTTTCAAATAGATGCTCCCCCTCAACATGTGCATGAAAATTTGAAATCGTTTGGCACATGTGGGAAGGAGAGCTTGTACATCCTTATAAAACCATTTACCGAGTTATCAGTTTTAATCCAATTTAAATCACAAATTCTCCCCCGATCACAATTATCAAATCATTTGAGATTTGTGATCTCTGTAGATTTAAATTGATTTTGAAAGCTTTTTAAGGAGAATTGTGACTTGATTATGAAAACGTTTTAACTGATAAGGATCGGATTTTGAGACTTTAAACTCCATTGATTAATCATGCATGATTGTCTTTTGAAAACAAAATATTAGCAAAGGTTTTAAATCAACTGTTATAAACATAATTCCTTTTGATTTTTCAACAATAAACCTTGCTCATTTACGTGCCAATTGTTTGAAAAATAACCTTTTTAATTCGAATAAAATCATTCTCCCCCTCAATCAATGACACAAGTTGTTGATTGAGAGATAGAGATTTTGACATATTAAAAGCACAAATGATTTACACGAGTAATAAAGTACAAGGTATTTTTCAAAGCAATTTAGTTTTCAGTAGATGGCAAATATTTTTCAGAAGAATCATTAGACGGAAAAATATTTGGAAGGATACACATTTGTCTTTTAGATGACAAACATTTGTTTTAAGAATCAGAGCATGAGATTTGAAAAATAAGATAAAGCATGGCTTTGTTCTTTACTTTTTAAACGGGTTACTGCCTGAAATGACAGTAAACCACCATTTTTCTCCGCCTCTTTTTTTTTTTTTTTACAAAAACTATGTGCATTCGAAGAACATCTAAAAACCCGTGACATTCTTTGAATGTCAATACAAAGTCCGTAAATGATATCGAATAAGGAAAAACATGACAAAATAACAATATTTTTGGAATTTTTCAAGATTTTCTAATTTTTATGGTTTTTGAAGATTTTATATTTTTATATTTTCTTTTTGAGGGTTTTTTTCAAGTTTTGTATTTTGCTTTTTGAATAAATATATACATGAGATAGATGAATAAAGACCTTTACTCCTCGTCTTCCTCTTGAAGACGCTTGAGTGTTTCCGGTTGTAAACTCTTTAGACCAAGACATGGAAGGATAAACTCAAAACGTTCTCTAGGAAGAGCTTTGGTGAAGATGTCTGCTAATTGGTATTCAGTCCTCACAAAGTAGAGTTCCACCACACCTTTTTCCACTTGTTCCCTGATGAAATAATGTCGAATGTCGATATGCTTAGCTCTTGAGTGCTGAACGTTGTTGCATGAGAGAGCAATAGCACTTTTATTATCACAGTACAGAGGGATTTTGTTGAATTCAAAGCCATATTCAGTTAATTGAGATCTCATCCATAGGATTTGAGCACAACAGGATGACATGGCTATGTATTCAGCCTCTGTAGAGGAAATAGAAGTGCTCATTTGCTTCTTTGACGACCAGCTCACAAGCTTATCACCCAAAAATTGAGCACCTCCAGACGTACTTCGACGAGTGTCGTGAAACCCTGCATGATCTGCATCTGCATATGCTGTTAGTGACATGCCGGTGTCCTTCGGTTACCAAAGTCCCATATTAATGGTTCCTTGGAGGTACCGAAAGACCCTTTTAACCGCTTTAAGGTGCTTTTTGGTAGGCTTAGCCTGGTATCTAGCACACATGCATACAGCGAACAGAATATCAGGTCTACTGGCTGTGAGGTACATCAGGGATCCGATCATGCTACGATATTTCATTTGGTCTACCATGATCCCTGAGTGGTCCTCATCCAGTTTAGTACGCTCAATCATGGGAGTGTCAACAGGGTCACAAGAATCAAATCCAAATTTCTTTAAAATCTCATTTGCATATTTAGATTGATTTATAAAAATGCCTCCGGGACTTTTTGAAATTTGTAATCCCAAGAAAAATGACATTTGTCCCATCATTGACATTTGAAATTTAGAACCCATTTCATTTGAAAAACGGTCACACTCATTGGGGTCAGTCGAGGCAAAGATGATATCATCAACATAAATTTGAACGTGAATTAAATGTTTGCCTGACTTCCTGGTGAACAATGTTGGATCAACTGATCCTTTGCTGAATCCAGTAGATAGAAGAAACTTTGATAGCGTATCATACCATGCCCTTGGAGCTTGCTTTAAACTGTAAAGAGCCTTCTTCAAACGATAAACGTGAGTAGGATGCTCTGGATTCACAAAGCCTTCAGGTTGGCTGACGTAGATGACTTCTTTAAGATCTCCGTTTAGAAATGCCGTCTTTACATCCATCTGATAGACTACCATGTTCTTACTTGCAGCATTAGCCAAGAAGATTCTGATTGCCTCGATAAGAGCAACAGGAGCAAATGATTCTTCAAAGTCAATACCCTCCTCCTGACGGTATCCTTTTGCAACCAATCTAGCCTTATTCTTTAATACATCGCCATGCTCATCAAGCTTCACTTTGAAGATCCACTTTAGAGCAATGATCATAGCACAATCTGGAGCAGGTACTAATTCCCATACATCAAGTCGATAAAACTCATGAATTTCTTCTTGCATGGCATTGAACCAGCTGTCTTCATTCATGGCAGTTTTAACATCTTTTGGTTCGACCTTAGAGAGTACGGAGTTGAAGAAGCACCATAAGGCATCGGTTGCAAGTTGTTTTCGTGTTGATACTGGACGAGAGGGGTTTCCAATGATGTTGTCCAATGGATGATCATGAGTCCATTTCCTAAGGTGTTCATGTGGTTGTTGTTGAGGAACTGAAGTAGCTGAGTCGATTTCTCCTGATGAAGATGGTTCTGATGATGATTCAGGAGCAAATATATTTTCAAACGGAGCATCTTCAGGAGTAGAAAAGGGATTAACTTCATCATTGATGCCGGAAACAATTCCATGATGTACATTCGAAGATTGATGATTTATTGATGAGACAGAGTGATCAGCAGCAGGCGCTTCTTGACTTAATGATATTGAAACTGAAGGGTTGACTTCATTCACAGGAATAGGAGCAGCCTCTGTTGATGGATTTGACATTTCATCAGCATTTGGTTCATAGTGTTCATCGAACATTGGATCAAACAATTTCCTTAAATCATCTTCTGATGGAGGTACATATGGAGTTGCTGGAGAGGGATTTGGTACAAGGGATGAAACAATGGGACTGATTTGAGGTGCGGGTCCAGAACAGGAATGTCCAGGAGCCATTGGACCGGTCAGCTCATCAAACGTAACGTGAATTGTTTCCATGATATTTCGGGTTCTTTTGTTGTAGATTCGGTATCCCTTTTTGTTTGGTGCATACCCTACAAATAATCCAATGTCCGCTTTGGCTTTAAGTTTGCCTAAGTCTTGGCCCTCATTAGTTGGATAACACAGCGCACCAAACACACGAAGGAAAGAGAGATTAGGTTTTCTGTTGTGGACAAGTTCATATGGAGTTTTTCCATGAACAGTGTGAATCAGGGGTCGATTTTGTGTGTAGCATGCAATGGCAATGGCTTCACCCCAGAGAAACATTGGAACCTTTGAGTAGATCAGCATTGTTCTAGCGGCTTCCACAAGAGTTCGATTTCGTCTTTCAACTACACCGTTCTGTTGAGGAGTTCGTGGAACACTTCTTTGATGACTGATTCCAACACTTTCATAAAACTCACTAAGTTGTTTGTTAACAAACTCAGTTCCATTGTTTGTTCGGATGATTCTAACAGTTTTGTTAAGTCGAACCTGCAACTGTTTGATGAGTTTGATGATGATATCTGGAGTTTCATCCTTTGTCCTTAAGAACTTGACCTAGGTGAATCTAGAGTAATCATCAACCACAACTAACACATATTTCTTCCCAAAGATATTCTGCACTCTCATTGGTCCACATAAATCCATGTGAATGGTATGAAGAACTTCTGTAATTGAGTTTGTAGGTTTGGGTTTATGGGCATACTTCTTGCTTTTTCCCAATTGGCATGCTGAACAAAGATGATCCTTTTCATACTTCAGTCTAGGTATACCTACAACTAAGTCCTTTCTGGAGAGATCATTGATGGTGCCGAAGTTCAAGTGATTGAGACGACGATGCCATAACCATGACTTTGTTTTCGAAGCCTTTGACAACAAGCAGATTGGAGAAGACTTCATCATATCTTCAATAGAGATGGTGTATAGATTTGAACCACGTGTTCCTCTTAAAAGCTCTTTACCATCAAGTTCTCTAACGAAACAAGTATGTTTTCTGAAGGCCACTTCGAGATCAGAATCACAAAATTGACCGACAGAAAATAAGTTATGACCAAGACCTTTTACGTAGTATACCCTGGAGATAACACTATCACCGACAACATAATCTCCATAACCCATAATTGCACCAAAATGATCATTCCCGAATCTAACAGTCCCGATGAATTTACTCACGAAGTTCATGAGGCGCGACCGGTCTCCAGTCATATGCTTGGAAAAGCCTGAGTCCAGGTACCACAGAACGATTTGAACGATCTGCAGTTGAACACAGACAAGAATGGATAACTGGATAATTGGGATCCCCATGCAAGAATGGGTTCCATTTGGTTAGTAACAGTGATTGGAACACCCACATCAGAAGTAGATACAATGGAATCATCAGAAATAGATGCAGTGCTAGTATCCGTATTTGACCTATTCAAAGTATGTTCACTTCTTAAGGGAATAGTTCTACCAGTGGGCATCCATTT
Source organism: Chrysanthemum seticuspe (assembly GCA_019973895.1). Lineage (NCBI taxonomy): Eukaryota > Viridiplantae > Streptophyta > Magnoliopsida > Asterales > Asteraceae > Chrysanthemum > Chrysanthemum seticuspe. Next base: position 111,650,955 of record BPTQ01000009.1, on the reverse strand, counting down.
TCTAGTGGGCATTGTCTTAGCAAATTGAGGGCTGAACTGATTAACTTTATGGCCAAAAGGTATCCATTGATAACCTATCTTACTAAATGTTCTTCCTGTGGGTTTCCACTGTTTTCTAACTTTCTTTTGCTTTTGCCTTTTAGCCTTCTTAGCTTGATTTTTAACATTAACAATTTTAACTGGGCATTTGACAGTACTAGACAAATCATTCATACCACATTCAAGATTAGTAACAGAAACCACGCAATCATCATTACATGTTTTGCCAAAAATAGTAGAATTCGCATTAATTACAGTACGCTTAGAGCTAACACTAGAATCAACACGATTCGTTTTATTCAAATTCTCCCTATGGTGTTCTTCTACTTTCTTCCAATGCACATTCTTAGCTTGCGAGGTCCTATCATTCCTTGTATTGCCTTGAGACTTTGACATGCTCGCTTTAATGTCACTGATTACTCCTGTAGAGGGAATGGGAACATTAGTTGGTTTTGCTACTTTTTGCCTTTCCTGTTTTGATGAGCTGGGATGTGAACTATTTGAAGGCACATTGAGGTTCACTTTCTTAATACTGGAGATGCTGGGATCTGAGCTACTTGAAGGCATACTAAAGTTTACATTCATAACATTGGGCATTGAATGACTTGCATACTTGGCACTAGGCATAGAACAGGGTATCAAGATATTGACTTGCTCACCTAGGGATTTAGGGCATATTGTAATTAAGCATTCTAGAAGTTCTTGAGATCGTTTGGCATATAAGCATGCATGGCCAATTGCATTATCAAGTGGTTTCTTTAACTTATCATCTTCTACAATCTCACGGAGACATTCTAGGCTGTCCTTAAGGTATGAGAAATATGTTTGAATAGCAAGTTTGTTATTCCTAAGATGAGGAGGAACATATTTCACAGACAAAGCATATTTATTACATCCATGCACCTTTGAAGCACCATTCTCCCCATTGGTCATTGGCATTGGCATTTTCCCTTTTACCTGACTCTTCAGATTCTCAATTTCCTTTTGCAACGAAGTTCTTTGTTCATTATTTTTGTTGCGAGTGACTTTTATTGACTCAAATAACTCATTGAAATGACGTTTAACCTTTTCATTTTCTTTTTGAAAACTCTCATTATCCTTTTGTAAAGCATTAACCAAGTTTTGAAGATGAAAGTTTTGAGAATTCTGAGAATCTAAAGGAGGAGGCATTTGGGAGCCAGTCACATTGTTCATTTCACACTTTAATTGAGAAATTTGGGCTTTCAACTTTCTGATCGTGTTACGATGAGCTGGAATATGTTCATCACGTTTGGTTAATTCAAAAACTGCATCAAACTCTGGAACATCCGAGGATATCTTGATGTTTGAGGTTTTAACATTTTCTTTGAGATGTTGATATTTTAGTTGTAAATCAAAATGTTCAACTTCTAACTTAGAAAAATGTTTTACCAAATTATCGTGATCATCCTGTTCAATTTTCTCACTTAATTTAGAGTTTTTGATTTCAAGCTCAATGACACGATCATGAGAGACTTTCAAAGCAACAGATAATTCATGAAATTGAGAAGCAGTAATAGAGCAATTAGTGGCGGTGTAGAACACATCTTGAGAGATACATTCAGAAATCAGATTCTCATTTAAGGTATGCAAGTTCTTCCTCTCAATTTCATTATATTTTAATGCTCGCTCATAGTCACTAACCTCAACTATCAGTGCATCAAATTCCTTTTCCATTCCTTTAATATCAGAATCCATCCCCTTTTTAAGACTCTCAAATTGATCTTTTAATTGTTTAAAGAAAGGCATGACCTCCATTAAATATCAATCTTTTGTTTGCTCAAAACCCCTTTCCCCTTCAGTTATCCCAGTGGGTGTGATCCTTTTCTTACAAGTTTTCTCAAAGTCAACAAATAATTGAAATATAACATATTGACTGATTAAGGTCTTGCTTTTAGTGGCAATAGTTCTAGGAACTAAAAGCATTGGTGTATTTGGAGGATACACAGTTGCTGAAGGCATTTTCCTAAGAGGGGGGTTTGTTACAACAAGATTCTCTGCTTTTTGCTTATCTAAATCCTTTTTCCAGAACACTTGTCCGGGTGTTAACAACGTTTGAGGCTTAAACATATTCAAGGAAATCCAATTTTCTTTTTTGTAGTCATGGGGTATGATAATTATGTTTTTCTCTTTACATGCAGGATTGTTGAGTTTCTTATCCATTTTCTCCCTAGTGACCTTATCTGATTTCTTATCTTCTTCAGTGCACTCAGCACAACTAGGTATCTGCCTAGGTTTAAGGATTTCATTGCCATCATAAATTACCTTATGAGCAGTTCTAGCCTTTTTAATGACCTCTGGATTTGGTTCCTCAACAAGGGGAATGCTATGCTTATCGCTTAAGACTCTATGCTTAGTGATCAAGTGAGCATTCTGAATGGTGTTCCCTTGTACGTACAACTTATTTTCGAGTTTGTTTTTCAAAGTCTTTAGATTGGAAAAATCATTCAAAAGTTTTGATTCCTTAGCATTGAATTCTTGCTTAAGCATTTTCACATTTTCTTGAAGTTCTTGTTTTTGCTTAGCAGTTTTAGAAAGCTTTTCTTGTAAGGAGTTTAACTCTTGTTTTAATACTTCTTCTCTAAAGTTACTTTTTCTAATAATTGTACGCATTTGATCATCCATTTCCTGCTCACGGGTGGTCAACTCAAATTTAGCACGTTGTTCATAAATAGCAACACGTTCTTTATAGGCATTAAGTTCAGAGACAACAGAATCATCAGGGGCACATGCAGTATGTTCATTAAAAACATAGTCATCATTGACTGCAGAAAATGCATTACTTGGTACAACCTCACTTTCATTTTGCTTCACATATTGATCATATGGGACAATATTGCTATTACCCTCATAATCAATATCTGATTCATAAGTCTCAAGAGTTTGTACTTCATTATGCATCTTTTGCTCATCAACATCATCATATAGTTTTAATACCTCAGAAATGATTGATTCTTTGGATGGACTAGTTTGCTGTGGTGAGGGGACCTTTGGAGAGACCATTGGAGAAATGATAGCCATGAAAATTGTTTGTGCAGTAGGTTCATCATCGACGTCAGAGTCGTATGCATCACTGATGAGTGTCTAAATACTCATCATTTTTATACTGTATAGACTTCAAAATCATCTGAAAACACTCAAAAATGCTTTAAAATGATAAAAATATCACAAATCAGTGTTTTATGTGTTTTAAATGCAAAAATATCAAAATCAGATGAAAAACGTATCAAATTTGCAAAATTGGCAGTTTTAGTCCCCCAAGTTTCAAAAGTTGTCAAAAACAGTCCCTGGTAAATCTAAATAAAGGAAAATGTCATTTAAGGTCCATGGGATTCAAAAGTTGTCAAAACAAACCCTTGAAATGTAAAATTTGCAAAATTACAACTTTGGTCCCTCAAGTTTGAAAATTGTCAAAAATGGTCCTTGGAAATCGCAAAATGGCAAGTTTAGTCCTTATACTTTTTGAGAGTGTCACTTGTGGTCCCTTGGAATAACTTTGATGAATTGGCAGAAAAGGTCCCTTAATTTTCAGAAATTGCAATAAGGTCCTTGATATTTAAAACCCTTTAAACCACCATTTAGACCCTTGTCAACAATTGTGACCCCTGCCTTTCCCCTTGGACCCCTGTCATTTACATTTTGGACCCCCCCTATTATTATATCTGGTCAGTCAACCCATATGGTCAAACTTATCAACCCCGCGCCCTTTTCTTCGTCTTCCCACCAAATCCCTGCAACATTAAAAACAACCCATCCCCCCTCCTCAACATATCACTTTCCTTGTTCCCTCACCCTCAACAACATCCAAGAATCATTAAATGGTCACTTCTTCATTCACTCAACCATAGCCAGCTGTTATATCCCTTTCCCGCCAAAATTGACATTTTGGCCATATATCACAAAAGTCATCCAAAGGCCTAAAAAGCAGGTGGGATTGTCTCAGAACAGGAGAGAGAAGCACTTGGGAGTATAAAAGAGGAGATTGAGAGAAGAAAAGGAGTAGTTAGTTTTTTGAAGATTTTCTTTATGTCGTATTTTATATAAAATGTCTTAGTTTAGTCTAAATTATGTAATATTTTGTTTTAATGATTCAAACTTAAGTTAAAATAGCTTTGTAATCTGTTTTAAGAATTAATTTCATGGTTTGGTTAAAGTTTCATGTTTCATGGCTACTGTTGAACATTTCCATTTCAAATTCTTATGTATAAGCTTTAACTAGCTTATTTATAAGCTCAAACAATCTTAGTTAAGCTAATTTTAGCTTTTGTTAAACTTTGATCTGCGCAAAACCGTCAAGTCTAATCACACAAGCTAGCCACTTGTGAATGACCAGCCGTAACAGACTTAAAACAGCTTAAGCACAAATGCAATGAAGATCAGAGAATACAATGGATTCCCGGGTCGTTATGTCCCACGGAGACTCAATGGTGTGTTAAACACTAGATCAGATGATAGAATGACCACTAATGATAGCGATCAGAAAGGATTTGGATCGAATATTACACTACTGAAAAGGTATAAAATAAAGCGACTTAAATACAAATTAAGAAAATTAAAAAGATAAAATATATTAAATAAACGCTATCACTATTTTTAAAGTGATGAACGTTTAAATCCTAAAACTTAAAACTTACGTTTAAATAAAAATAACGTAAACGTACAAAATAAAAAGTGAAACTTACACAATATAAATCCTAAAAATATGAAAAATACATTTTTACAATCCTAATTATATAAGAAAATTATTAGAAAAGGAAAATTATTTTTACAACTATTAAATTAATTATTATTAATTAAAAACTATTTTTAACTAATAAATAATAACCTAAAATGAAAGAAAATATGAAATAAAGCTTGAAAAATAAAATGAAGACTTAGAAAAATCTAAAATATGATAAAACTAATTTTAAAACTAAAAATATATTTTTTAGACTTTTTATGTATTTATTATTAATTTAAAACTATTTAAAACTAATTAAATTATTTAAAAATATAATTTTAACTAAGAAAAATCTAGAAAAATATTTTTTTGTCTTTTTATATTTATCTAAACTTAAGAAAAATGAAAAATTATTTTTTTGAACCTTTTCTTAATTTTTTGTATTTAAAGCTAATTAAAAATGCTTAAAAACTAATTTAAATCAAGAAAAATAGCAAACCAACTTAGAAAAATCTGAAAATTTCAGGAAAAGTCTAAAATAATATTATAAATAAAGGAAAAATATAAAAACAAGGTGCTATGTGTGAGAAATAGGAACTGATGTGGAAAAGCTTATGAAATAAGCACTTCCAATAAGCAAATAGAAACCAACAAGCACCAACTGTTAACACAAGCTAAAATAAGCTAAAAGAACATGAATGGAACAAGAATCAACAGGCTACAGCTACTGAATCACAAGATGCTAAGATTTGATGATAAGAGAAACAAGCTAAAAAGCAGATTCTGGAGCCAACTTTAAGCCCAAGAATAAGCAACTGAATAAGCTAGAAACTAAAAACTAAGGATTGGAACCTAATCTAGACCTGGCCAAGAGTGTTTAAACCAAAATTTAGACCTAGAGGAGCTCAAGTGAGCCCTTTACAAGCTCTGCAAAAGCTCCATAAAACCTGTGCAGGCAACAGTGCCCTGCACAGGGCAGTTAACACAATTTGGACAAGCTCTTTTGAGCTTGTAGAAAAAATCACAAAAATCTACTAAAATAGCCATAAGATATTAGATCAGGGGAAGTTTTTAAAACAACAAGACTTATTGAAATTGACTCAGATTTGAGTTCATGAAAATTCCTCTTAGATAGGCTCAAAACAAGATTATCACTTTTTGACTTTTGATTTTAAAAATGGAAAGTTGACTTTCTTGAGTTTTAATCTTGATTGTAGGACTGATAATGATAATACTTGATGAAATAACACTAATGAAAGCTATGTTTAAGATTTCTAAACACAAATCTAACTTTTGATCTTGCAAAATTTCCAACAGTGGACTGTCATGACAGAATAAAGAGATTTTTGACTTAGGTGATGTTGCAGACACAAAACAAGATAGAAATGAACTCACTTTAGATAAACAAACATAACACCATAAGTTATATCCACTGCTTAGGTCTCTAGGACAGATTGTGCAGCCAAACCAAACACCCCTTTAAGCATTGATTTGCAAAAATAAAGAAGCTAACTACTAGATTATCATATATCATTGACCAAACTGAGATTACATGATCATGATACAACTATATAAACTCATTAAAACTAGTGGAGATCACAGTTGAACCTATAACCATAAAATGCAAAAACTAACTTGAGACTTGAAAGTGAGAAACTTTACTAACCACTGTATCCAGCTATTGCAGGCCAAAACCAGACCCAAGCCTGAGCTAACCTATTCTATATCCACCCAATTTCACCACTGGATCATCCCAAAACAGCTTCCATGACCAATTTGAGCTAAGTTTGACTTTGGTTGACCAAAACTCAAAAATGATTGAAACTTGAATGTGAGCTTGTACAAAGCTATCATAAGCTCATTTAAGCTTATTGAAACTAATAGATGAGCATTGAAAAGCTTTTGAATGAGATTTTGAGAAGGAAAGTTGTAACAGTAACTTTAAACATGAAATCTTAACATAACTTGAATTGATAACTGGAAATAGGTTATAATGATTACAAAACACTAAGTTGGATACAAAGAAACAGAATACAACAAGTTTTATACTAATTTAAAGACTTTAAATTAAAAACGACATTTTAAGATAAAACTAAAAACTACTAACTACTCTTCTTCTCTCCTTTCTTTTATACCCAAACAGCTCCCCCTTGACTTCTGAGTTAATCCCACATCAATTTACAACCATTGGATGACTATAGTGGATTTAGGCCGTTTGATCATTTTTGGCGCCAAAGTGGATTATCAACAGGTGGGGTTGATTGAGTGCTAAGAGGGGAGATGCATTAAATGGCTTTTGTTTTGTGTTGAGGAGGAGGGGACAAGGGAGTGATTTGTTGAGGTGGAGGTGAGGGCATGGTGGGAGTGATTTCAGGGAACAGGTGAAGGGGAAGAAAAATTGGGCGCCAAGTGGTGGGGTGTTGACTGGATTTGACCAGTTATTACTAATAAAAGGGAAGGTTCAAAATGTTTATATGGCAGGGGGTCAAATGGGTGCAAGGGTCCAAAATGGTGAATGGATAATAATAACTAGGGACCTTAGTTGTAATTTCTGGAAATCAAAGGACCATGGCTGCCATTTCATCAAAGTTGATCCAAGGGACTAATAGTGACAATCTCAAAAAGTACAAGGACCACACTTGCCAATTTCAAACTTTCCAAGGACCATTTTTGACAATTTTCAAACTTGAGGGACCAAAGTTGTAATTTTGCAATTTTTAAACTTCAAAGGTTTGTTTTGACAACTTTTGAATCCCATGGACCTAAAATGACATTTTTCTTTATTTTGAAATACCAGGGACTGTTTTTGACAACTTTTGAAACTTGGGGGACTAAAACTGCCAATTTTGCAAATTTGATACGTTTTTCATCTGATTTTGATATTTTTGCATTTAAAACACATAAAACACTGATTTGTGGTATTTATATCATTTTGAAGCATTTCTGAGTGTTTTCAGATGATTTTGCAGTTTATATTGTACAAAAATGATGAGTATTTGAACACTCATCAATCCCCCACACTAAGATATTGCTAGTCCCTAGCAATGATTTGAGAAAACATAATGGATTTTAATCTCTTTACCAAAAGCCATTACTTCTGGAGTAGCCAAATGTTTCAGTTCAAGTAAGAACCATGGTACACCGATAACCATGTGATTTTGAGCAAACCACCAGCTTTCAACGGATTTGATTTTGTCTTTACCAGAAGCCGTACCCTTCTGGACTAGCCAACTCTTAGATAAATTATCAATATTATCTTTGGTGAGCTGATTACCAATTATGGTTTTTCCACTGCCTTTACCACAAGCCATAATCTTGCGGGCTAGCCAACTCTTCACTTTTTAGGATATGGTGAGCTGAATACCATACAATTTTGGGCAAATTGCAAGCCATAAACGGATTTGATATATCTTTACCAAGAGCCGTTTGCTCCTGGATTAGCCAATCCTTTTGTCTTACAGACATGGCGGACTGATAACCAAATGAGTAAATGTAGAACACTTACTCCAAAAAAAAAATTTTGGCCAAAAACGGGGGAATTGGTATAATTATATGATAAAATTCGTGAGAATTCCCCCCCACACTTAGAAATGAATATTGCCCTCAATATTCAAAGTACCGGCGGTTATGCCGAAACAAAGAACGTAAAAGGGAAATATTACGGCCATTATTTAAATGAATTTTTTTTTTTTTTTTTTTTTTTTTTTTAAGATATATGTATATATATATAACATGTGGGGCATCACCCCCACACTTAGGTGGTAGAAAGGGGGTAAGAAGACAGAAATATGGGTGAAAACCCATATAGTGCGTGCTACTGTTTTTGATTTCCGAGTCGCTAGCTTGACTCGACCCCGCATTAATTGGTTCATGGGGAAGCAAAGTGGAAGAAACAATCTCACTCGGACTTTCGTTCAAGATGTTTGGATAAACATTGAAGCACGTGAAAGTTCCACACCGATGAGATATAAATAGAACCGGCTCAAAAATGATAAATGAAAATGCCGGGGTCAAAGATAGTGTCCTCACTCCCGAAGGAGTGAAGAAGAAAGGAAGTCACCGAGTAGGTGAAGAAAAGAAAGAAAATCATGATAACAATCATGACTAGATCTTCTTCCTCGGGATTAAGTGCAGTTGCACTTATTTGGATTTTCTTGGTAGAGCTCTTTGGTTTGGAAGGCATCTCGGTGGGGAGGGTGGGAAGATTTGTCATAACTATGCAAATTGAGATTCTCTCCCCCCGATCATGATTTTTGCCATCCAAGCAATCATACTCCAGCGGAGATATGATATGAGAAAGTTCACCGGCGAACTCCTCATGAAGAGAATCATTCACATGATGTGAATTTGTGAACTCTTGTTCCATTGTGGGCTCATCACTATCCTCAATCTGAGTATCAAAGAGTGGATTCTCAGAAATTAAAGTGAATTCAGAGTCGAATTCAAATAGAGGATTGGTGAAAGTAGCTTTGAATGTTTCGGGAACAAAGTGATCAACATTCTCGATTGGACTGTTGGGATAAGAAGTGAGTGAATGATCATTATCAATGAGACTTTCAGTCTCTCCCAGATCAGCTTCGAAATCAAAGAGTGGATTGATGTGAGTGAATTCACCGGAGAACTCCTCAAGAAGGGGATCAGCATCAGATTGTGGAAGTGATGCCTCAACGTACTCGATGTCTCCATATGAAGCACAATCTTCACTAAGATCAGAGAAAGTCTCAAGATGATCATTTGAACACTCAAGAGGGAAAGGGATATCACACAGATGATCAGAAATTCCCTGTGACTCTCTCGGGATTGGGATAAGGTCCTCAACACTAGACGATTCCATTTCTGGAATAGTGCTAAGAAGCTCATCCCCCATGTTTAGAGAGTGAGTGGGAATATCAGGTGTGATAACAACAGACTGAGGGAGATTAGATGGACTAGCATACATATGTTTTATACTTTCCATTTGTTCTTCTGCTAGTAATTCCATCATAGTCTTTTCTCCCTGATTCTTCATGGAAGGAGTTTCAACTGATGAACTTGATGAACCGTTATAAAATTGTAGGATATCAAGGATATCTTCATCATCATCGTCATCAGGAATGAAACGGAATCGAGAGCTAGATTTGGCGGCTTTTTCTTTTGCAATTGATTCCCTAACAGATTTTTCAAACGCAATCTGGGAATCTAATTTAGCAGCCCGCTCTTCGGCTAACAAAACTTCCATTGATTTTTCATTTGGATTATCATGGGAGTGTTTAGATTCCTTCAAATCTTTCACAAAATCCAAAAGATCAAGGAGAAGATTTTGAGGAAGTGAATCAGGCTGGTACTGTAGAGGTTGGTCATGATATGAAGAGCCGTAATCGTTACAAGGAAATGGGTTCCCTGTTTGACAATCCGAGCTAGAGTGAGGACCTCCACAATACTCACAACAGTAAAACTGATGTGGCTGTGAGTGGTATGTGTTGTAGTCATAATTGTTATCAGGAACCTGCTCATAGACAAGCGTGTTTCCTGATTGACAATCAGAACTGGAATGAGAACCACCACAGTACTCACAACAGTAAAACTGTTGAGTCTCACAGTGTGGTAGCTGATGGAATAAATCAGTCGTGTTATGGTAGGAATAGGGATCCTGGTTATAGACAGACCCGTTTCCTGAATCCACCATGCTACAACTGGGGCAATTGCCACCATTATAAGGACTACCACACCATTGACAACCAAGAGGGTGAGGATAAGACATAGAAAGAATCAAAGGTTAACAGAGGGTAAGAAATGAAGAATCAAAAAGGTAAGAGGGTAAAGAGGAATATTTTTGGTATTTTTGAAAAACATGATGATAAAAACAAAGAATGAAAATATTTTTGGCGTTTTTAACACTTTAGGAAAAATGTTAATGAACTTTTTGGATTATTTGAAAACTTTACAAAAAACTTTTTACAAAAGATGGATATGCACAAGAATGGGTCTGAAAAAGGCTAAACACACGCTAAAGCCTCCCCGGCAGCGGCGCCAAAATTTGATCTGCGCAAAACCGTCAAGTCTAATCACACAAGCTAGCCACTTGTGAATGACCAGCCGTAACAGACTTAAAACAGCTTAAGCACAAATGCAATGAAGATCAGAGAATACAATGGATTCCCGGGTCGTTATGTCCCACGGAGACTCAATGGTGTGTTAAACACTAGATCAGATGATAGAATGACCACTAATGATAGCGATCAGAAAGGATTTGGATCGAATATTACACTACTGAAAAAGGTATAAAATAAAGCGACTTAAATACAAATTAAGAAAATTAAAAAGATAAAATATATTAAATAAACGCTATCACTATTTTTAAAGTGATGAACGTTTAAATCCTAAAACTTAAAACTTACGTTTAAATAAAAATAACGTAAACGTACAAAATAAAAAGTGAAACTTACACAATATAAATCCTAAAAATATGAAAAATACATTTTTACAATCCTAATTATATAAGAAAATTATTAGAAAAGGAAAATTATTTTTACAACTATTAAATTAATTATTATTAATTAAAAACTATTTTTAACTAATAAATAATAACCTAAAATGAAAGAAAATATGAAATAAAGCTTGAAAAATAAAATGAAGACTTAGAAAAATCTAAAATATGATAAAACTAATTTTAAAACTAAAAATATATTTTTTAGACTTTTTATGTATTTATTATTAATTTAAAACTATTTAAAACTAATTAAATTATTTAAAAATATAATTTTAACTAAGAAAAATCTAGAAAAATATTTTTTTGTCTTTTTATATTTATCTAAACTTAAGAAAAATGAAAAATTATTTTTTTGAACCTTTTCTTAATTTTTTGTATTTAAAGCTAATTAAAAATGCTTAAAAACTAATTTAAATCAAGAAAAATAGCAAACCAACTTAGAAAAATCTGAAAATTTCAGGAAAAGTCTAAAATAATATTATAAATAAAGGAAAAATATAAAAACAAGGTGCTATGTGTGAGAAATAGGAACTGATGTGGAAAAGCTTATGAAATAAGCACTTCCAATAAGCAAATAGAAACCAACAAGCACCAACTGTTAACACAAGCTAAAATAAGCTAAAAGAACATGAATGGAACAAGAATCAACAAGCTACAGCTACTGAATCACAAGATGCTAAGATTTGATGATAAGAGAAACAAGCTAAAAAGCAGATTCTGGAGCCAACTTTAAGCCCAAGAATAAGCAACTGAATAAGCTAGAAACTAAAAACTAAGGATTGGAACCTAATCTAGACCTGGCCAAGAGTGTTTAAACCAAAATTTAGACCTAGAGGAGCTCAAGTGAGCCCTTTACAAGCTCTGCAAAAGCTCCATAAAACCTGTGCAGGCAACAGTGCCCTGCACAGGGCAGTTAACACAATTTGGACAAGCTCTTTTGAGCTTGTAGAAAAAATCACAAAAATCTACTAAAATAGCCATAAGATATAAGACCAGGGGAAGTTTTTAAAACAACAAGACTTATTGAAATTGACTCAGATTTGAGTTCATGAAAATTCCTCTTAGATAGGCTCAAAACAAGATTATCACTTTTTGACTTTTGATTTTAAAAATGGAAAGTTGACTTTCTTGAGTTTTAATCTTGATTGTAGGACTGATAATGATAATACTTGATGAAATAACACTAATGAAAGCTATGTTTAAGATTTCTAAACACAAATCTAACTTTTGATCTTGCAAAATTTCCAACAGTGGACTGTCATGACAGAATAAAGAGATTTTTGACTTAGGTGATGTTGCAGACACAAAACAAGATAGAAATGAACTCACTTTAGATAAACAAACATAACACCATAAGTTATATCCACTGCTTAGGTCTCTAGGACAGATTGTGCAGCCAAACCAAACACCCCTTTAAGCATTGATTTGCAAAAATAAAGAAGCTAACTACTAGATTATCATATATCATTGACCAAACTGAGATTACATGATCATGATACAACTATATAAACTCATTAAAACTAGTGGAGATCACAGTTGAACCTATAACCATAAAATGCAAAAACTAACTTGAAACTTGAAAGTGAGAAACTTTACTAACCACTGTATCCAGCTATTGCAGGCCAAAACCAGACCCAAGCCTGAGCTAACCTATTCTATATCCACCCAATTTCACCACTGGATCATCCCAAAACAGCTTCCATGACCAATTTGAGCTAAGTTTGACTTTGGTTGACCAAAACTCAAAAATGATTGAAACTTGAATGTGAGCTTGTACAAAGCTATCATAAGCTCATTTAAGCTTATTGAAACTAATAGATGAGCATTGAAAAGCTTTTGAATGAGATTTTGAGAAGGAAAGTTGTAACAGTAACTTTAAACATGAAATCTTAACATAACTTGAATTGATAACTGGAAATAGGTTATAATGATTACAAAACACTAAGTTGGATACAAAGAAACAGAATACAACAAGTTTTATACTAATTTAAAGACTTTAAATTAAAAACGACATTTTAAGATAAAACTAAAAACTACTAACTACTCTTCTTCTCTCCTTTCTTTTATACCCAAACAGCTCCCCTTGACTTCTGAGTTAATCCCACATCAATTTACAACCATTGGATGACTATAGTGGATTTAGGCCGTTTGATCATTTTTGGCGCCAAAGTGGATTATCAACAGGTGGGGTTGATTGAGTGCTAAGAGGGGAGATGCATTAAATGGCTTTTGTTTTGTGTTGAGGAGGAGGGGACAAGGGAGTGATTTGTTGAGGTGGAGGTGAGGGCATGGTGGGAGTGATTTCAGGGAACAGGTGAAGGGGAAGAAAAATTGGGCGCCAACTGGATTTGACCAGTTATTACTAATAAAAGGGAAGGTTCAAAATGTTTATATGGCAGGGGGTCAAATGGGTGCAAGGGTCCAAAATGGTGAATGGATAATAATAACTAGGGACCTTAGTTGTAATTTCTGGAAATCAAAGGACCATGGCTGCCATTTCATCAAAGTTGATCCAAGGGACTAATAGTGACAATCTCAAAAAGTACAAGGACCACACTTGCCAATTTCAAACTTTCCAAGGACCATTTTTGACAATTTTCAAACTTGAGGGACCAAAGTTGTAATTTTGCAATTTTTAAACTTCAAAGGTTTGTTTTGACAACTTTTGAATCCCATGGACCTAAAATGACATTTTTCTTTATTTTGAAATACCAGGGACTGTTTTTGACAACTTTTGAAACTTGGGGGACTAAAACTGCCAATTTTGCAAATTTGATACGTTTTTCATCTGATTTTGATATTTTTGCATTTAAAACACATAAAACACTGATTTGTGGTATTTTTATCATTTTGAAGCATTTCTGAGTGTTTTCAGATGATTTTGCAGTTTATATTGTACAAAAATGATGAGTATTTGAACACTCATCAAACTTACAAATCAGTTTTAAGCAAATTTCATGTAAAGTCAACAAAAGTCAACTGGGGACCAAAAATTGGAAATGGAGCTACAAATGGGTTGATGCAGTTGGAAATGGGTTGATTTAGATTCCTTTGGGTTGATATTTAGGGTAGTGGATCTATGTTTCACATGTTTCAAACCATAGTGGTTAAGGACCCTTGGTAAGTGAAATTCAAGCCCATTTGCATAATCTGTTTGTGCAGTGATTAGTAGTTTAAATTTGTTGATTTAGTTGTATTTATAGTATTTAAACTTAATTGGATCAGTGTCATGGGTTAATTCAGTGTTTAGATTAGTTTTGAGTCTTAATTAGTAGTGTAAAGGGGTGTTTGGTATTAATGTTTAACCTGTTGTAGAGGCTAGTTCATTGATCAAGTCCTGTTGGTGAATGCTTGTTAAGTTCATTTAAGTTCATATCAATCTTAGTTTGTGTCTGCAAAACCACAAAAGTCAAATTTACACTTAATCCATCTCAACTGTCCACTGTTGTAATTTTAGGATTGGCAAATCCTTGTTTTGTGTTTAGACTTCATTAACAGTGATTGCATTAGGTTCATTACATCATATAACATCAACATCAGTCTTAAAATTGGATTCAAAATCCATTTTAGTCAAAGTTCTTCAAGATCATCAAAAGTCAAATTGTTAAAATCTGTTTTTGAGCCAACTACAAGGAATTTTCTTGGCTTCATCTTTAAGCCAAATTTAGTGAGATTTGTTGTTTTAGAAACTTCAACTGGTACCATTACTTATCTGCATTTTTGTGGATTTTAGTCATTTTTCTACAAGCTTCAAACAAGCTTGTGAACTTGGGCCTAACTCCCCTGCTCACTGTCTCAGTTGATACTGAGATTTTCTCAGTTTTGTGCAAGGTTGCACATGGCTCATAAGAGCTAGTCATGGTCTGAATTTTGGTGTGTAAGGTCTCACCTAGGTCTTTTCCAAGTCCCAATTGCTTGATTTCAGTTTTAGCTTAATGAGTGGCTTGTGCTTATGCCTAAAGTGAGCACCTGTTAACTGTTTTTTAGCTTATTCTCAAAACATCAATCTGTTGCAATTTGCTTATCAGAAGTTATAGCTTGTTTATTATTGTTGCTTTTGGTCATTGTTAGCTTATCATAGCTTGTGTATCAGTTTGGTAGCCTTTGGAGTCCATTTGCTTAATCAAGTGCTTATTTCAATAAGCACTTCCACATCAGTTGCATATTCATCCACATAAGCACTTGTTTTTCCATTTTTCTCAGATTCCTCATATTATTTTAGAGTTTTCCTGAATTTTTCATATTTTTCCTGTCTTGTTTACTATTTTTCTTAATTTAAATTAGTTTTTAAGCATTTTTAATTAGCTTTAAATACAAAAAAATTAAGAAAAAGTTCCAAAAAATAATTTTTCATTTTTCTTAAGTTTAGATAAATATAAGAAGCCTAAAAAGTATTTTTCCATAATTTTCTTGGTTTAAATAGTATTTTCTAGCATTTTAATTAGTTTTAAATAGTTTTAAATTAGTAATAAATATATAAAAAGTCTAAAAAATAGATTTTCAGTTTTAAAATTAGTTTTATCATATTTTAGATTTTTCTAAGTCTTAATTTTATTTTTCTAGTCTTATTTCCTATTTTCTTTTATTTTAGAGTATTATTAAATAGTTTAAAATAGTTTTTAATTAATAATAATTAATATAATAGTTATAAAAATAATTTTCCTTTTCTAATAATTTTCTTATATAATTAGGATTGTAAAAATGTATTTTCTATATTCTTAGGTATTTTCCTTCTTTATTTTCACGTTTTATT
This sequence comes from Chrysanthemum seticuspe, assembly GCA_019973895.1. NCBI lineage: Eukaryota > Viridiplantae > Streptophyta > Magnoliopsida > Asterales > Asteraceae > Chrysanthemum > Chrysanthemum seticuspe. Next base: position 111,635,016 of record BPTQ01000009.1, on the reverse strand, counting down.
CTGTACGTTTACGTAGTTTTTAATTTAAACGTAAGTTTTAGGTTTTAAACGTTCATCACTTTAAATATAGTGATAGCGTTTATTTAATATCTTTTATCTTTTTAATTTTCTTAATTTGTATTTAAGTCGCTGTTATTTATTTTATAACTTTTTCAGTAGTGTAATTATCATTCCAAATCCTTTCCGATCACTATCATTAGTGATCATTCTATCGTCTGAATTAGTGTTTTAACACACCATTGAGTCTCCGTGGGACTTAACGACCCGGGAATTCATTGTATTCTCTGGACTTCATTGTATTTGTGTCTGAGCAGTTTTAAGTCTGTTACGGTTGGCCATTCACAAGTGGCCAGCTTGTGTGATTAGACTTGACGGTTCGGACCAGATCAAATTTTGGCGCCGCTGCCGGGGAGGCTTTAGCGTGTGTTTAGCCTTTTTCAGATCCATTCTTGCACATATACCACCATTTGTAAAAAGTTTTTGTAAAGTTATCAGAAAATCCAAAAGTTCATTAACACTTTTCCTAAAGTGTTAACAACGCCAAAAATATTTTCATTCTTTGTTTTTATCATCATGTTTTTCAAAAATACCAAAAATATTCCTCTTTACCCGCTCACCTTTTTGATTCTTCATTTCTTATCCTCTGTTAACCTTTGATTCTTTCTATGTCTTATCCTCACCCTCTTGGTTGTCAATGGTGTGGTGGTCCTTATAATGGTGGCAATTGCCCCAGTTGTAGCATGGTGGAATCAGGAAACGGGTCTGTCTATAACCAAGATCCCTATTCCTACCATAACACGACTGATTTATTCCATCAATCACAGTCTGCAACTTGAAAGGCATTCTGATGATTGTGACCTATCTCCTGGATTGGCTGCTCATCCACATCTGCATCATATGTCTTGGCATTGCCCTTAGCAAGAAACAACAGCTCCTCTTCATCCAACACAACTCCATTATCCTGAGCTTGCACAAGTAACATATTGTCTTTGAAGTACTCTGCATTTTGAGGGCGTTTTGGAGAAGTGCAGTTCCTTGCTATGTGTTCATCACCATCACAGTTGTAGCACTTAATCGGCTTGGCTTGTCCTTGATTTCCATTCCTTCCCCTATACTGATTTTCCACATACTCTCCTCCTACTCCACCTCTTCTTTGTTCCTATTGTCTTCCTTGAGCTAGTTGCACTGTAACCTTTCCATCTGTAAGATATTAACTTTCACATACACATCATAACATTAACACAATAAGCACATAGATGGTTTTAGAGAGAGAAAGAGTGGGACATTCTAGTGAGAGAAACTTGTGGAATATTAGATTACCAAAGAACATCCAACCCTCTACCTTGCAAGGTAGAGGGTATTTATAGGTTACAAACTAAACGACCTCCTGACGGCCTGTGGATCAGGGATACAGTGGGTAAAGACCCGACCTTCTTCCACGGTGTTGCACTACACTATTTTACGCTACTTAACTAACTACATAGACCGTAACTAATGACCAATCTACGAGCTAACTTATGCTAGATAATAGTTGGGGTGACCGACTCTTTCAACACTGGAATTTTCTAATTCCTAACAATCTCCCCCTAAGGGAGGTCACCCCATATTTTACATTTCAAATCCTAGCATACTAGTCTTGACTTTGTTCTTGAGCTCGTAGACTTTCATACATCAACATCGTAAACTTAGTGCATAGGTGGTGCAACTTCAAAGTCTGCAAGGATTTGTACTTTAAATTGGAGGTCCATTTCTGATACACGAGATAGTAAATATGAGCCAGCTTTTGAGATCATCAGCAATCAACAATCTCTGACACATCTTTTGTGGTGTTGGTATTATGTGATGTTGTGACTTTGGGACCGACATGCTCATATTCTGGATCATGAAATCTTCTTATCAGAGTAGCGGAAGCATTTGTTGAATCATGATATTGGCAGCAGCGTAGCAGAAGCATGGAGTGAAAATATCAGAGTCATTGATGCACTAATCATGATTTCTTTTGAGATAAATGTGTTAAGTGAGCATGCGGCTGTGGATTGACCGCTTCATTCTGATCAGCTGCAAACGTTGGGCGTACCTGCATACAACAGTTAGCAACAAATCGCACGAAAGTGTCTTTGATCACTTTTGTTGAATTGAGGTACACGGCCCACGGTTCCCCGTTGATCAGTACAAGTACTGCCTGTGATCAGGTAGGATTCCTAAGAATCTCCTTGACAGGGTTTCGCAGCTGTTCTAGCTGTTCTCAAACTGGAACATCTCAAAGAAGACAACACGGAGTGAGTGAACCAGCGAATTTTAAGTCCACTGATTGATGAAAAGAGATTTGAAAAACAATCGTGTATTGCTCAATAGAAATTGTTTTTGCAATACAACGAAGGTTTTATTGAAAATCAATTATCAATCATAAAAATACCTTTTGGTTTGAAAAATGAGTACACAGTCGATGTGCTAAAGAAAAGAGTTTTTAAGCACAAAGACCGGTTTTTCAAAGGTATCCGTCAATCCATAACCTGAACCAGGTTTGATTCAAGAGATTGAATCGCCCCATTGTTTCTGTTCAGTTGTCACATGGTTGATCTATATGATAGATCTCACATGCCACCTACCAGGAGCTTGTTTGATGTTGGCTCCAGAAGGCTTTCCATCTTCATTGTGAATATGTAAACACATCACTCAGATGTTCTGGCAATACCACAAGGATAATGCGTAGGACTCAAGATATAATCTCTCTTTCCACATTGTGTGAAACAGAGAGTCTTCATTGAAAGTGTCCTAATGAGATTTATTGATGATCTCGTGGCTCTAGACTCAATTTGTGCATATTTGGATCCTATAACGGAGACTAGGGAGAGGGTCTCCTTCTTCAATATCAACCATCTCTAAGAGAAAGTCAATAGATAATGTCGGTTCCCCGTGAGAATGAAACAAGCCCTTTTAAGAGGAACTTGAGTGGTTTGGAAAGGTGAAGTGCAGTGCGTCACTGGGTCCATGACGTCTTGTCTTCAATACCGATGTTACCATCAGTAGCATATGAATTGAACCCGGTTACTGCCCTAAGGTTGAATAAATGGAGGGCTATTTGTTTTCACCCTTTTCTCATTCAATTCTTTTTAATTCTTCAACCCCTTCAGTGCTTACCGAGACTTCATAGCTAGAACCTTGTTGGGTTTATTCCAGTACTAGCTCAGTCTTAGTCCGCACTCTTCCCTTATCTCATTTTTCTCCTTTTATCATCATACCTAAGGACTTCTACACTAACTAGTGGATTGTCCCTGGGTAGATCCCTCCGGTTCTGGCGGATCATGGGAACCAATACCTAACCTTATCATCCTTATATCACCGTACATAAAGTAAAGTTGGTCGGTCAATTTGGTATTGTTCGTCTGCCATTGGATCCAATTGAAAACCATTTGAAACTCAATTCAGATACTTGTGATATATTATCAAAGCTTTTTGTACCTGAATTGTTTTTGATAATTTTAGAACGAGAACTCCCCCTCAACATGTGCATCAAGTATTTGAAAATGTTTTGCACACGGAGGCAAGAGAAAGAATTAACTTCTTTTGATTACCATTTTCTAAAAAATATCACCATCACTTCCTTGATCAAATCAAGTAGATAAAGCATTTCCAGGAAGGATGAGGTTTCCATAAATTTGCTCCCCCTCAATATGTGCCTCGTGTTTGAAAAGAGTTTTGCACATACTATAGGGAACCTTTTGTCATCAAAGGATTAGAAGCCATGTGATCAAGGTACTTTAAAATATTTAAAGTGTGGTGTACCCTGATGACTTGAATTTACAAAGAGAGTTCTCCCCCTTAATATATGCTTCGAGATTCGAAAAATTGTTTAGCACATATAAGGGAGAAGTTTGCACAAAAATTGGTCATCTTATCTTTTACCATCTTTCATATTTATATCACATTTTCTCCCCCGATCAAAAATCTTAAATCCTTTGAGATTTTGGATCTCAAGTGATTTAAATAAGTATGAGGTAAAATATTTGTAGGAGAAAAATGTGTCCGATTTTATATGATAAAGAAAAAGGACAACACAGATGTTTCCCCTTTTCAAAAGGGGAAACCATAGTACAGATCCTAGCACTATTACATGAATTACAGTTGTTCATATTTGTTACACCACATATTACACAAAGATAACAAAACATAAACGGTATTACGAAGAAGTCTTCATTCAGTTCTCTGAAGAAGTTTGTAGTGACCATCACGGAGCCTTCCACCAACAAAGCTTTCAAGGCTGCGGAAGATTCTTCGTGTCTTGAGTCTTCGTCTGATTGCAGCAATGAAATGTTCACATCTCTTCACGTCATCATCAGTCCAGAAAGTAGTTTTAACCCAAGATCTCATATCAAGTTTGGCTTCTTTCACTCTGGTGTCAAGTTCTTCTTCGACCATTTTGAGCGTACCATCACTAAACTTGTAGAGTTCACATAGACGCATAAGCATACGCGATCCATATCTGTCGGTGAAGATGATGGCTCTAGGAGTGTCAAGAACTTTGTATTCTCGATGAAATTCATGCCCAGCTGCATTCCATTGAGGACTTGTGAGGTTGACCCTGGTTTGGTAGCTTTCAATGCCAAGCTGAAAGTCCTCAACTCGTTTCCGAATGACTAAGCCCCTTATCCAAAGAGTGACAGCTGCAGAGAGGGCCTTTTTCTCACGTACAGGTAAGTGCTCCAGGTGTCCTTGAAGATTTAAGAGATAGAGATCTTCGAAATCATTTGGCAGAAGATGTTTGAAGTCGTTCTCTTCAATGGTATACACTTTGAAGTCCGCTCTTTTAAGGATAATCTTCTTCAAGTACTCATATCCATAGATCGGGAAGATCTCTATACTGACAACGCTTAAGATTTGCAGTTTTGATCTGACATCATTGCGTCTTTTATCAGCACCATGTCTTTCAATGTAGAACTTCTTCTTTTTGAACCACCAGTGGGAGATACCATAAGACGCTGCAATATCATACTTTTGCTCTTCATTCGCCCAGAATTGATCAGGAACCATCTGCTCAAGCCCCTGATCAGAATAGGTTGCAGCTTTCATCTTTGAAATAGATAGAGCAGGTCTTCTTTCCGCAGAGCGAGCACACAGATAATCCAAGTCGAGATTGAAGAAGAATTCAGCCTGAATAGTTATCTGACCCGGCTCACCACCAAGAGGAAGAGATTTGTTGACATTGAAGCGACTGATTTTCTCACTGACTTGGTCATTCAGCATCTTATGGCATTCTTCCATCTGATATTGAAGATGATTTGCATCAGAATGGAAGACTTTGACAATTTCGTAAGCTTGACCTTCTAGATCTCTTGGAGTTATGGATGAGATACTCTTCCGCTCACAAAACCATTTGATAAAACTTCCCATATCACCAGTGTAGTGCAGAAGAGAGTCTTCGGCTGGAACTTCATAATTATTGGTGATAACTGATGCCCAATTGATGTCAGGAATCATAGAGTCAGACTCTGGGATGGTCCATGTGGGTTCAGGAGAAGGAGGTCTATCTTCCATAATGCAGCTTTGAATAGTGTCTCTTGAAGGTGCAACTCTGGATGTGCTAGTGCGATTCCCAGCCATGTAAGAGTCAAACCAGTCTTCTGATGGCTTTGGAATATGCTTTGTCGACGCATCATCTTCATCTGGTTCAGAGTCAGCCATGACCTGAGATTCTTCGTTAACCATTTGATCATCAGGGATGAAGGTGGACGTGGATGTGAACCTTGAATCAACCGTCGTCCAGGCAGCAGATTTTTTCTGATTACTCTGCTCTTTTGTTGGATCTGATTGACTGGTAGATTTCGGCGGTGATGATGGTGGTTGTGATGGAGGTGTGTTGGTTGTTGTAGACGGATTACCAGATCCAGAAGTTCCAGCTCCCCCCGTTGGTGGTGGGGGAGGAGGTGGATCTTTGCGATCCTTTATCAATGTTTCCATTACACTTGTTCTCCTTTTCTTTTTAGCTTCCTTTTCTCCGACTTCAATCTTAAACTGCTCATAATTGTCGAACTTGATGGATTCTTCAAGTGCCTCATAGAGTTTACTGTGAACTTCATGCTTGTCCTCTTCAGCCTCATACATCCTTTCACACAGAGCAGCTCTCATATCGGAGATGGGGAGGTCCTTGAATCGTCTAAGAAGTGGAGCCTCCATAGCCCATTCCACAGCATCCTTGACTTCTCCTTCAATAGCGTCAGTAACCGCTTCATTGAAGTTGAGGTGCTCCAATCTATGGACACGATCCACCAGAGAATCAACAGATTTAGGAAGTTGCCTTTCCAGAGCTTCTATCCTTTTAATAGCTTTATCCAGTAGTTGATCAGAGGTGAGAATCTGTGGCGGTGAAGCTGGTGGAGCATCCACATCCGCAACTATAATGACAGGATCAGGAGTTGGTGACGATGTTGGTGGTGTTAGAACAGTTGATTCAGTTGGTATGGGAGGTGGAAGTACAGTTGATAATGAAGAAGCTGACATTGGAGGAATGGTTGACGTGTCTTGGTGAATGCTGACATTATACATGGATTGTGCAGTATCTAGGGGTTTGTCATTAATGAATTGGTCTCCAAAAGAGAAGTTTGCATCGAGATCCTTAAGTGAGGATAGAGAGTTAGTAGACACATTTGGTTCATCCATCTTCAAGGTCTCATCAGATCTTGTCTCAAGGTTCTCCTGCGAGCCCTTGACCACTCCAGATTGTTCTTTTACATGAGATGAATCTGTTCTTCTCTTCAGCTCATATGGATTTGTGGTGCTTGATGGTGATGATGAGATAGTTAACAGCATGTGAGCAGCTTGTTCAGTTTCAACACTTGCAACTCCTTTTCCCTTGTCAAGTGTAATTGGGTTTGTTTGTCGAGGTAGTTGAGCGGGTTCTCTTAACACAACTCCACCTACTGGAGCTTTCACATTCTGACCTTCAAGGCTTTGCTGAATTCCAAGTTGCAGATCAGCATCATCTTCATCAGTTAACCTGGAAACATTCGTTGGTGTCTCAGTGTTCTCACCAATCTCCTTTTCCACTTTCTTCCTTTTTGCATTCTGCTTCTTGGAGATGGTGTCAGACTGCTGAGAACTTTCACGTCTCTTTTTAGGAAGAGAGGCATAGGATGCTTGTGAGGCTGATTTGGTCACGGGAGCATTTGGTTGTAAAGGAGAGGGTGTGACATCAGCAGAGAGTTTGGTTGCACTTTTCATGTATTGCTTGAAGTAGTCCTTCCTTTTGATATCTTCTGTGAGAAGACAATCAGGAATTGGCAAACCAAATACTTCTTTATTCGAGCCTCTAGGAACATATTTCAGGTTTCCTAAAACAAATTCATGTTCTGCTTTGTGTAGAGTTGATTCAGACCTAGGAGTGAAGTTGTGAGTTTGTTGCAAATACTGGATGACAAGCTTGGAGAATCTGATGCTGGGAATTACAAGTTTGTTCTGCTTCTTTCGACCTTGAACATTGTTCAGAAAATAGGTTCTATCAGATATGAATGTGTTCATTGATAACGAGAATTCTTCCCAAATACGATCTGAGACATTCACATCAACCCTATTAACGATTCCCCATAGGATTTGCAAGATAGGAATTCTCACTTTATCGAACCCTGAAGTTTTCCCAGATAAGCATAAGTTCAGAATGGTTGTAATGGCTCTCCAGGGTTGATACATGTGTCCGGTGATGATGTCAGATGCTCTTGAAATACTGTTCTGATAACCCAACCCAATAAGAAATACGATCAGATCGTCAGCACCAGGCGGAGATTCACAACGAACGTCAGGGTCACATGGTGTGATTCCAAGAGCTTTGCTCAGAATATCAGAGTCAATTGTGAACTCCATATTATCCAGCTTGCAAGAGTATCGTGCTGTGATTTTATTCCATTGAACGGTGTTCCAGAATTGTTGAATGTAGATGGTAGGAATTGAGCATTGCTTGGTGATAGCCCCGAAGAAGTTAGTGTTTTTGAGGATGTCAATTGAAACTTTGAGTATCGGATTTTGTTGAAGCCTTTGAAGGTCCACATAACAGTTGCTTTTACCAATAGCAGCCCATTGACTTTTGGGAAGGATTTCTTCGTCTGAGAGAACTCTGGATGATCCTGACGGGGTAGCGCTCTTTTCTGGGATTGAACTTGCCATTGATGTTCTGAGTAATCATACAATCAACAGTAATAGATGGGAACAGGTTAGATGATACATAGTAAGTGAGACAGCATTGAGAGCACCCTTATGACAAAGAAGTAGTAACACTGAAGACGTTCCCAACACATACTGAGACAGATAGAGTGGCAAAGATTGCAACTATATGACACCTTTCAACTATATGATAACATACATAATTAAGATATATCAATGAAGAACATACATATAGAAAAATGATTACATGACGAGCTTATAAGGGATTTACAGGGCAAAAGAGTGCATTTCAAAGTGATCAAGACATGAGCCAAGATACTCATTGTAAAAGTGATATAACACATATGTATGAGGCGAAAAAATAACATTTGGCAGTCGTGAGAGAAGCCAAGTACCTTTTGCCTAAACAGAGATGTCATAACAGTTTACATAGAGTATGTTGATTCAACAAGTCATCTTTAGCACAACAGATTTTGAACATTTTAGTAAACCTTGACCCTAAGACTAATTCTTAACATGAAAGTGAACACAGTTGCAGACACGTAACAACAAGTCGTCATTTCAAGCCACAGACAAGTCGCTAAAGGATAAGCACTCTAAGTCGCTAAGCTAATTCGCTAGCATGTAAAGCCAAGATGCCATGAACAGTACCTAAGGCAAGTCGCTACAAAGCAGTCCATCAAGTCGCTAGGTTACTAATTCGCTAACTTGTATATACAAGTCGCTAACTACTAACTCGCTAACCAAGTTGCTATGCTAATTCGCTAGCCAGTAAAGTTAAGTCGCCATGAACAGTAAATGAGCTAAGTCGCTATAAAGCAGTTAACTAAGTTGCTAGGTTATTAATTCGCTAACTTGTAAATACAAGTCGCTAACTACTAACTCGCTAACCAAGTCGCTGGAATTTAGTGAACTTATTCGCTACGGAGACGTATTCGCTAAGAGGAACACTAACTCGCCATGAAGAACACACATACTAAGTCGCTACCAAGAACATTTTAACTCGCCACCAAGAACACTTCTTAACACTAACCCATCAGCCCAATCCATTTTAATCATACATCAATGTGTCCACCCAACATAATCCAAACAAAATATTCCAAACAATTTAAACTCGTTCAATCATTTTATCAGTAACACACACACGAAAACCCAAGAATCCGAACCTAAGCGAGAGAGTCAACAAATCACACTTCACGAGCACGAACGGATCTGGATATAACGATAAATTAGAGACAGGAAACTGAAGCATAAGATAGTAACGATAAGAGTGGATCGAAGCAAACCTTATGCTAAGTCGCTAGTAAGACTAAAAAGACGAAGAGAGGTAGAAGAAATGAGCGAGAGAGAGAGAGAAAAAAAAATATCTTGGAGGGTAAAGTGGTAACTCGCTAATGGGTAACTCGCTAGGGGTATACAACCTCACTTAGGCAATATGACACAATTGGTCCTTGTGGTTATGAACTAAGGTGGTAATTCGCTAATGCAACATAACTTACACTATATGACAAGTTTGGTCCCTATGGTATTAATGAATGAGTGGTAATAATATGCTAACACGGATAAGATAACATCTCTAGCATTGATTATTACACTGATCATCATGAATCAATTCAACATTTCAACACATAGGCAGTTACAACGAAAGCACACACTAAAAGTCTCATGAGCAAGATACAATCACAGCCTATAACAGGGAGAAACCCATTCCCAGATATTTCAAAAGTATAACCAGTTAGTCATACAAGCAGGAAATCACCCCATCATACAAATAAACAAGCATCATAACCAGCACAGAAGCCAATGGTGTATAAAACTAATCTCCCCCTCAATCAATGTCAACAAAGAACATTGATTGATATTACCCAAACCCATTAAACCACCAAGAATATATCTTTTGTTCGAACTTCATCTATGATCCCGTGCCATTATTGAATGACATTTCTAGGACCGTAGATGTTATCGATAACAAAGAGTATATTCATTATTAGATTGAAAGAAAAAAATGATAAAATGATAAAATTTTGAAAGGAGTATATATAATTTTTTTTTTTTTTTTTTTTTTTTAAACTTGATTTATACAAAGACATGGAAGGACGAGTCCATATTCGAAATGAATAGGAGTCAAAGTAAGAGGTACATCAACTCTGGCAAGCTATAGCTCCTGAATGAGCCATGTTCATATCTGAGGGGAACCAAGTCATGAAGTTCCTGATTGAGTTGAGCATTGTACCTGAAAAAGACTGAGAGCACATTGTACTTGAAGCACATGTAGACTTGTACATAGAATGGTTAGTGACATGTTTATTCTCACATTTAGATGCAACACAGTATAATTCAGACGTATCATTAATGGGGATCCTAATAGGTTCTTCATTCTTGAAAAGTTTACCTGTGGGAATCCACTTGAGACATGATTTAGGAATGTAAGTTCGTTTAAGTCCTGTATACTTAAATAATCTGCCAGTGGGAATCCATTTGAAGCCACAGTGAGATGAACTAAATGAGTGCACACCCTTGTTTTGACTATTTGTCTTTTTGTGATCAGAGAATTTCTTAGGGGATTGATCTGTCAGACTATGTTTTGCATGATGCCTAGTTAAGCTTATAGCATTTCTGATTTGTGGGTGATGATCATTAGTCCTATGTTTGGGATTCATCATATCTGAACTAGGCAATGAAGTGACTGGTTTTGACAAAACAGACTTGTTATCAACTTGGGATGTAAGCTTAGATTTCAATGGTTTAGCTCTTTCAGACCTAAAGGCATTAGGTTGTTTAATAACTGTTCGTTTCAAGTGGTTCTGAACCGTTGACTTTCCCAAAGTTGAAGGTTTTGCAAACTTAGTGTTCATCCTATTTCCTGCATACTTCCTGAGCTCATTTTTTAGGGCAACAATATTGAAGCTCTTATCCTGAGTTTGTGCTTTGAGGTCATCAATATCTTTCATCAAGAGATTAGATTGATTGACTAATTTAGAGTTTGTTTCCTCAAGGTTCTTTCTTAAATGCTCATTTTCTCTTAGAAGGTTGGATACACATAGAGCTAGTTCAGAATTCCTAGATTCTAGTGTATCACTCATCTCATGACAGTCATAATTCTGGGCTTCTGAAAGAAGAGATTTCAGATTTCTTATGGTCGAATCTTTGTCCTGAATCTGGGATTTTAACTGATTAATTTCAAAAAATTCTCTAAATTCTGGAAGTTCCAGATTACTACACTGTTTTTTTGCATAAAACATTTCATCCTTATGTTGTCTTTCAATTTGCAAAGAGATACAGTGTTTTTCAAGAATTGAAAATTTGTTTGAAAGCTCATCATATACCCTTTTTTCAATCATGTTACTAGCATTAGATTCAGACAAAACAAAGATTGATTCCACATTGTTATGTTCAGGGTAAGAGTCATGTACCTTTTTGTGAGAATTAGTGTGATCAGATAAGTGTACCTTGTTGATTGATACCTTTTCTGACTCTGAGAATTTGAGATCAGTGTTGTTTTCTTCATCCTTTTCCATCACAACTGATATTCTGCAATCAGTGTCTTCTGCTGGTTCAACTGGAATGAAGCATGACACGTCATCATTGTTCCATGGACACTCTTTACACTCATTCAATTCCTTCAACTCGTTATTCTCTTTTGCAGCTTCCTCGATGTATGTTTCCATATTACTCATGAGTTGAATAAATGAGTTTCTGAACTCATGAATTTCCATTCCCGTGTGCTTCTTGAAAGACATTCCAGTCATGATATTATCAAAATCTGAGGAGTATTCTTCCCGAGTAAGTGGCTGAAATTGGTTGAAGATGGTTTGGAGAGCAGCATGAGAATCATCAATTGAGAGCTTTTCTTTGGTAATTTGAAACCTCAGTCGTTCTAAGTTAAGCAAAACAGTTCTTGTTAAAGTGGGAAAGTCCTGACGAAGGATGGCACAACTTGTTCGATCCATGGTTGTGGATAAGAGTAATTTGAGAAGCTGACTGAGATGTTGAAACGGTTCACAGGTGCATTCCACATTCTTAGTATCATCTGAAGATATTAAGAGTGACTTATTTGAGTTGTTCAGATTGATTGATACTGAGTCATTAAGTGTGTGGCCTTCAGATAAGCATTCTGTTTCACTATTCTGTGATGTGTCATAGAGAGCAAGTACTTTGGTGATTAAAGAATCCGTGATGACAGACATTGTGTTATTATGAATTACTCCCCAAGTCTCTAGAGGATTTAGAATCAATTCGCTACCAACTAAACTACACCAAGTCGCCAACACTAATTCGCCACCACGCTAAGTTGCTAGCTTTCCAAGTCGCTAGCCAGATGTAAGTCGCTACGTGGTAACTCGCTAGCACTCAAGTCGCTAGCAAAAGTTCAGCAGCAATTCGCTACACAAGTCGCTAGATATGCAAGTCGCTAAAGAGCAACTCGCCACAGACCAAGTCGCTACCACAAGTCGCTACCCGTAGTGGAGAATCCACTAATTGTACTTTAACTCGCTAGATCTAACTCGCTAGTTTTAACACAGTAAGTCGCTACAAAACTGTGAAGCAAGTCGCTAACAAGAAACTATTCCGAGAGCTAAGTCGCTAGCTTGAAAAACCAAATAAACTTCACTTTTCAATCCAAAAACAACCCAACCAAGATGATTCAATCATACCAAATGAAAACCTAAACACTTTTGATGATTCTAAACATAAAAGTACCAACAAAATCCAAACTTTAACACAGGAGATCAACCAAATGATGCAAAAACCACTAAACTTTTTCAAACTCAAAAACCACCTAAAAACCACTATAAATCCAAAGATGTGCAAGATATGATCTAACCATGGCTCTTGATACCAATTGTAAGATATTAACTTTCACATACACATCATAACATTAACACAATAAGCACATAGATGGTTTTAGAGAGAGAAAGAGTGGGACATTCTAGTGAGAGAAACTTGTGGAATATTAGATTACCAAAGAACATCCAACCCTCTACCTTGCAAGGTAGAGGGTATTTATAGGTTACAAACTAAACGACCTCCTGACGGCCTGTGGATCAGGGATACAGTGGGTAAAGACCCGACCTTCTTCCACGGTGTTGCACTACACTATTTTACGCTACTTAACTAACTACATAGACCGTAACTAATGACCAATCTACGAGCTAACTTATGCTAGATAATAGTTGGGGTGACCGACTCTTTCAACACTGGAATTTTCTAATTCCTAACACCATCTCTGACCAAAGCATGATTTTGTAGATTGGATGCAGTCCTGATTTCATTGTTAGTGTGAAGTCTGTTAGTATGTGGAGTGAAGGTTAAGTTTTGTTTAACCATAAGAGCCAGTTTATTGATAAAGTGTTCCATGAATGCATTGGCATCAGGTTGTTTGAAACTTGGATCTGGAATGACTTGAGATGCTTTGGTAGTATTTCCATCATTGGTGTAGAAGGCTGTTGAATCATTTGATGAGTTTGTCTCTCCCTGGTTGGTTTTGAACTGATCAAGAATCCTTTTTTCAAACATAGCATGCCTCTTATTCTGAAGAAGGAATGCATAGAGTTGCTCATAGTTAGTATTCTTCAATCCTTTTGTTAGCTTCATAGAGGTGACAAACTTGTGCCATTCGGGATTCATGTTGTTCACAAACTTTGAGTTCAGCTGAATGTTTGGCATGGTCATTTTGATGTTCCTCATGTCACTAACAAGCTTGTGGAATCTCACGTAATACTCATAGACACACTCATCTGGTTTCATCTTGAAGTGCTCAAATTCATCATAGAGTTGTGATTCTCTGTCTTCCATAGTTAATTCAGAACCAGAGAGAAGCATCTTGACATTATCCCATACAGCCTTTGCTTCAGTGTTGTGATTGATAAGCTTGTAGATGTCTTTTGGAAGACCTTGAAGTATAATGTTAGAAGCCCTGATATCTGCATCGAATCTCTTTTTCTCCTTATCAGTGAGCTCATCATACGTCTTTGGTCTGTCTATTCCATAGATCATTATTCCATCTGCAGCTGTATCAATTAAGTCTCTAGTAGTCTCAATCTGATAAGGTCCTTCATCGATTGACTTGAGAATGTTAACTCCGTTTTCTTTTCCCAAACAGTACAATCGGATTCGTTGTGCCCATGAGTCATAATCAGTTCTGTCAAGCATAGGTGGACGTGTATCTGACCCTGCTGCTTGAACGTCCTCAGCTACGGAAGAAATAGTAGGAACGATGTTTGCCATGATTACAAGTTCTACGAGATTTTACTATTCTTTGATTAAACCAGGAAATTGATTCTTTCACGGGATTTTACTAAACCAAAAGAACAACCGTAAGAATGTATCACGAAGAAGTAACAAGTCTAAATAGACAAGTAGCTAAACACTCAACTCGCTTAGTAATCAACTCGCTAAACAACCAACTCGCTCAAAGGAACAAGTCGCTTAAGGAATCAACTCGCTAAATAGCCAAGTCGCATTAGTATCAACTCGCAACACAATCAACTCTCTTGATGAAACAAGTCGCTAAATAGCCAACTCGCTTTAGTATTAACACGCAACACAATCAACTCGCTTAAAGAAACAAGTCGCTTTAGGAATCAACTCGCTTAATAGCAAGTCGCAAACAGACACAACTCGCTTAACCACCAAGTCGCTTAAAAGCTTAACTCACTAAATAGCCAAGTCGCATGTATCAACTCGCATCCAGTAACAAAGCAACTCGCTTTGAAGAACTAAATATCCGAGACTCAACTCGCTTAGTACAAAGTTCAAAAATAACCACTTTATCAATCAAAAACAACCAAACCACAATGATTTAAGCCTTCCAATTCAAAACATAAACACATATGATGATCCTAAACACAAAAGTACAAGCAAAATTCAAACTTTAACACTAAAATTTGTCCAAATGAATCAAACTCTTCTAAACACTTAATACCCCAAAAACCTTATGAAATCCACCAAAACAAAGAGCATGAAAGATGAGTGATCAAACCATGGCTCTTGATACCAATTGTAATATATAGGATTTCACAAACACACTAAACCATAACCATATGGGGCGTACAAGTAGTTTAGAGAGAGAAAGTTCTAGAGAGAGAAATGGAAGAGAGTTGGGAACTATGTGAAACAAAGAAAAATGGTATTGAAGCTCCAACCCTCTACCTTGGGAGGTAGAGGGTATTTATAGTTTCTTACAAACAAACGCCACCTACGAACTGTGGATCAGGCATACAGTGGGTAAAGACCATTCCGTCCTCCACGGTGTTACAAGACTAACAACTTAATAATATAACTAGACTACGACTACGAGCTTTCTAACGAATACATATACTTGAGGTGACCGACTCTTTAACGACTGAATTTTCTAATTCCTAACAGAAAGCTTATAATCAGCTTTTCTTTCACATTTAAACCATCTTTGGTAAACTAAACACTTTTAGTTACCATTTAATGATTCCCTAGAGCTGAACAACATCATAGTTGACCTTGGTGCATGCCTAATTCCCTTAGTGGTCATGAATTTAATTCCTTAATTCAAATTCACCCTTTATAAACCAAACACTCTTGAGAGGTTAAGTCATCACTATTACCACATTCCCAAAAATCAGTAGTTAGAAACTTCTATTGCATTCTCACCATCACTATGACTAAAGCATCTAGCAACAACTCTTCAACCAAAGGTTCATTCAAAAGGAATGGTCATATGATCCATGAGATATCATCCACCGAATCATCACCCGTAAGAGGTCATAATGTTGGAATCACACCTCAACAATCTCAATCAACAATTGCTAAGAGAAGCGCAAGAATTAGTATTAGACCTCTTGGGTTAGAAAAGGGTTCATCAAGCTCTAAACCAAACGCACCTAGTTCTAGTAAAACGCCTAAGCCTTCATTCCTAGAACATAGACAACATTCCTTCACCGAACCTATTTCTCATCCAAATCTCTATTCATTAGAGCACTCACCACCGAGAACTTCCCACTCACCAACCTTCTCGTTAAATAGGGAACCACCTACATCACCTGTCCACCATTGGAGACAATGAACCATCAAGGTCTTGATCATATAGAGGACTTTCCATTACCACTACCTCCATTCTTAGTAGAACCTCATCCTACATTGCTCAAGTTACCTCCACCATCATTTATAGAGCCTACTCAAAACATCCAATCTCCTCCGGTTCCTAAACAAGACAATAATTGCTCTAATTGTCTAATTACCCAAGGACTTGTTCAAGAAGTACGAAATGAGTTGCATTTCATGTTTAATCATCTTCTTGAATGATTGGACCAAATCAACAAGTCTACCCATCCTTAGATTCAAGCACATTGATACCTTTTAAGCCTTTGGTCACTTATTAGAATTAGTATAAAATGTATTACATGGCTAAATCATTCTCTTAGTTTTAGAGATTTGTAGATCATCTCTCATGTTTTATTGAATGAAGTTTTATATGCCATATTGCTTTGAGTATATGTTTGTTGATTGAATACATATCTCACTTTGATGTTAACATCATTTGTTACATCACCATTGCTGAATTCTGTTTTTCAGACAGACAGATCCCTCCATTATGCTTAGATAGATCCCTCCAAGGAGGGATCCGTGTAACAGAAGACTCTTTTTCTACTAACTTGAGTCTTATTTGCAGGAAATTATGCATTATATACTTGTTTTCTAACCCTTGTTTTGTAGATTTTCAAATATACACATGAAGACTTTGACACCCTAAGCTAGGGGGAGCTTTGTGTCAAACAATACATTGCAAAACCATTTACAATATAATCCTCATTTGGATTACATCTCATGACGTCCCTTTGCAAAGTTGCAATCATCAAGGGGGAGCATTATCGTCGGAAAGACGAAATCATTTGCAAACATAGTTGCAATGCATTAGTTTAGTAGTTTTTCTTACTTGACGCCCTCACAAAGGGATGGACTCGTCAAGGGGGAGTTAACACGAGAACTCTTCCCGTCACTTGCTCTCTATATTTTCTTTTCTTATTACATGTTTTTTTTAAAAACAATGTGTTAGTTTCTTTTCGACGCTCTTTTTGTTTCGACAAAAAGGGGGAGAAGAGAGTAAAAACTCCAATTCAAACTTTTACGAATTTTAGTTTTTCCTTCAAAAAATTTTATGTTTTGTCATCAACAAAAAAGGGGAGATTGATAATACAAATAAGCCGTAAAAACGTTTATTTATATTTTACGATCTTCTAATGTTTTGTCGATAACAAACGTAAAATCATTTTAACGAAACAAATAAAATACGTAAATAGTTTGAGCCAATAGTTTACTAATACACTTACATTTTCACATAAAACACTAAACTAGTAAAGTGATTTTATGATTTAGTAATACATATGTACAACAACTAGTGTTTACATATTGGGCAAATATATACATAACTAGTATGTATCATGATGGGTAATATAATGGGTAGAAATTTAAGTATTTGACCCAGTGACCAAATACATTGAATCTTGTTGGGTAAAACCCAAAGTCCATGACTTATGCCCATGGAGCATGACCCATAACCCATTGCATGTCATCATGCATAAGTCATATATGGATATTATCCATGACCCATGGTTTAACCCATGACCCATGGACTAGATGTATTACATCTTGTAGATACATTGTATCTACTTGGATACCCATGGTCCAATGTCTAGGACCCATAACCCATGACCCATGACCCAAAACCGATGGGCAAAGAGGAGCGTCCCACGGATCCCCATAATTACACTGGACGGATCCCTCAAGTGAGGGATCCGTGGAACAGTAGCTAAAATCCCTCTATAAATAGTGAGTCATTTCTTCATTTTGGGTTGCTACTCCCACACATACTTTCCCTAAGTATTGTAACCTTCTAACCTCAGATCCTAAGGATCTCTCTATGTAGTTTGTCTTTTGTTTTTGTGTGATTCTCTAGGTTCCTCTTAAAGTCGAGATCACCACCTCTTGAAGTCGAGCAAGTTGTCCATGAGTTGCCATACTTCATCATCATCAAGACTACTGAGGTTCTCTTGTTGATAGTTCTTTCTTCCTCCATAGAAGTGTTGTGTCAAAGGCATTAGTGAAGGATGCCAAAAGATTCAAGACGAAAGCATTAGTGAAAGGTGCTTAACGTCCGTGTCAAACGCATTAGTGAAGAATGCCAAAGGAGTCAAGACGAAGGCATTAGTGAAAGGTGCCAAACGTCCGTGTCAAGCGCATTAGTGAAGAGTGTCTAGAAGTCAAGTCAAGTGGCATTAGCGAAAGATGCCAAGGGCGTATAATCGATGAGGTGCATCGATGTACAAATAGAGATAGGTTGTATCCAAGGATATTGATATCCTTTATGATGTTGTAATAAGGAGTGGGTCTCCTTTGGGTTAGGTGTTGTGTAGTGTTGGGTAGTAGTTCCTCCATTGTAATGGAACTCAGTATTTAGCCTAGTACCGGATAAAGGGTAGGCGACGTTGTGGTAGGTGTGGTTCTACCTTGTGGAAGAACCCGGTGTCTAGCCTAGTACCGGAAAAAGAGTAGGCGACGTTGTGAAGGCTTCTCCCCCATAAGGAGTTGGTGTCGTGTAGTGTTTACGAACTCTCGAGTAGGTGAATCGGGGGGTGGAGTAGGGCAAGGAAGGTGTCCTTGTAGCCGAACCACTATAAACACTCGTGTCGTGGTTATGTGCTTCTTACTCTTTATCTTTCATTACACATTTATATATCTATCTATCAATGTCCAACATACACATTCAAATAGATTGACATAAGTCGATATAAATATTTTAAAGCGAAGTTTTAATTGGTAAAACTATTCAACCCCCCCCCCCTTCTAGTTTTCCGCAGACCCGTCACAGATCCAGTTCAAAACCACCCGTAACGAAAAAGGAAAATAGACTGAATTCGTAACACCCGACAAACAATAGAACCATTTATGAAGCATTTGTGGATTCGAGACATGACCCGTAACAAAAAAGGATTGAATCCATAAAACCCGGCAACCAACATAGGCCATTTACGTAGTTAACTCTAAAATAAATGGTCATTTTCATATTCTAACAAATTAAAATGCTTTTCACATATCAAGATGGCATTATGTTGATACAGAGCATAAGCAACCGACTTTTTTTAAACCGTGTGCAAAGGGGTGTAATCGAGCTGAGTGTTGAGTGCTCTCAAACTTGAGCTCAACTCGACTACTAAACCTCAGACTCAAAACTCGACTCGAGATCAATAAATACTCAACATAATTTGTTCGAGTGAACTCGCATATTAATGATAATCACTTAGCTATATGCGTATGAAAAGATAAAAATGTAATTAAACCAAAGCTTGATATGGCTCGTGAATCTCACAAGCTTAGTATCCTGAAACTCGAACTCGAATCGTGTTCCTACTCGAGTATCTTGAGTTCAACTAACGTTGTTAGTTTATAGTATTTTCTAAGCCAGTCTTGATTATCTCATGCCTATATGCGAGTTGAAAGTGGATATTTGGCTTAAGCACTACTAACTATTTGGTAGAATCTAGAGAAGTTTTCAATTGTGTTTTTTTTAACAATATTTGTTTTCAAATCCTATATTATTTATCTCACAAAGGACTCAAACATGCTTGAACACACAACTTCTAAGTCGGTAAACTCGCATGCCAAAGTTAAACAAAAACCTGTTTTCAAAATTTTGTTAAAAAGAAGTCAATTTCACTAGTTTGACGTAGGGGTGTTCATCGGTTCGGTTATCGGGTTATTCGGTTTATTCGGTTCGGTTTGTTCGGTTAATTTTTTTTCTGGGTATAACCGAAAACCGAACCGAACCAAATTTAAATTTGATTCAACCGAACCGAAAACCGAACGAAAACCGAAAACCGAACCCCTATAACCGAAAACCGAACCAAATAACCGAAATTACCCAAATTACATAAATTTAATTACTTTTTTATTTAATTATATATATTTTTAGCACAAAATATTTTTTTTTAAGCTTAAATCATGTTATATTTATACTAAAAAAGAGTTTTAGTGATTTTTTATATATACATAAAATATATATATATTTTATATGAATTAGGTTTTCGGTTCGGTTTTAGGTTTTCATTACCAAAACTATATCCAAACCGATAACCAAATATTTAGTTTGGTTCGGTTCGGTTTTGACCAATTCGGTTCGGTTACGAATTCGGTTCAGTTATTTTCGGTTCAGTTCGATTTCGGTTTTCGGTTACTGTGGATATTAACCGATCCGCGAACACCCGAGGGACCAATTTTCCAAAAATTAAAATGGAGTACTGAATCACACAAGACTGTAGATTGACCAGCAGTTGAGTTCTTTTCATTTCACCCAAATGAAAAACATCCACCGTCATCGCCACCGTCTCCGACCACCACAAACCACCGACCAAACCACCATAGTCTCCAATCTCACCACCATCCTCCACCAAACCCAAAACTGGTCAACCACACTAACCCCATCATTCATCACAACTCACAACATAACACCAACCCACATAGAACAACTACTTTTCAACACCATACACAACCCAAAACTCTCTCTACGTTTTTTCAACTATTTAGGCCTACACATAAACTTTAACCACTCAACGACGTCGTTTTGTATATTAATTCACTCCCTAGCTCAAAACAACTTCATTTGGCCTGCTAGCTCCTTAATCCAGACTTTACTTTTACGCGAACAAAACCCGAATACCGTTTTTCATATCTTTCACAATACTTATGTTAATTTGAAAAAATTTAGCAATGTTAGTGTTGGGAATAGTTTAGGATTTGATTTGTTGGTTAGTGGTTATGTGAATAGTAGGAAGGTGTTGGACGCGTATACGGTTATGTGTTTGATGAGGGAAAAGAGGGTTATGTGTGGGATTAGGACGGTTAGCGAGGTTTTTAATGGGTTGGTTCGGGTGAGAAGGTATGATTTGGTGTTGCGGTTTTTTGATGGGATGGGGGAATGTGGTTATGAGGGGAATGTGTATGTGCATTGTGCGGTTTTGAGGTGTTTGTGTGAGGTTAAGGAGTTTGATAAAGCGAAGGAGTTGGTGGAGTGGTGGGAAGGGAACGGGGTTGAGGTGAATGTTGTTATGTATAATGTGTTGGTACATGGGTTGTGTAAGGGTGGGAGGGTGGACGAGGCGGTTGAGGTGAAGGACGGGATGGGTGTAAAGGGGTTGAAAGCGGATGTGGTTACGTATTGTAGTTTGGTTATGGGGTTTTGTAAGTTGCGAGAATTTGATAAGGCGAAGAAGTTGGTGGGTGAGATGGTGGAAAGGGGGTGTGTTCCGAGTGAGGCGGTTGTTTCGGGTGTTGTTGATGGGATGAGACGAAATGGGGATGTTATTGGGGCGTATAAGTTTATAGAAGATTTGAAGGATGTTGGAGCGGTGCCTAGTTTGTTTGTTTATAACGCGTTGATTAATGCGTTATGTAGAGAGGGAAATGTGGTTGAAGCGGTTATGCTTTTTAGAAATATGGGTGCGAAAGGTTTGACCCCTAATGATATTACTTACTCGATTATAATTGATTCATTGTGTAAAAGAGGGAAACTTGACGATGCACGTGTTTTACTTGAGGAAATGATCAATGTAGGAATACGAGTGTCTGTTTATCCGTACAATTCTTTGATATGTGGATATTGTAGGTTAGGAAAACTAAAATTGGCGGAATCAGTTTTTGAAGAAATGGTTTGTCAAGGTTTAAGTCCAACTGTTGTAACATATACATCTTTATTAGACGGCTATTGCAAACACAAAGATGTACCAAAAGCATTGAGGCTTTATCACGAGATGACGGGAAAAAGGATCTTTCCAAACGCTTATACTTTTACTGCATTGATCTCTGGTCTTTGTCTTGCAAACATGATGACAGAAGCAAATGCATTGTTTCGCGAAATGGTGGAAAAAAATGTCATGCCTAATGAGATAACTTATAATGTTATGATCGAGGGTTATTGTCTAGAGGGAAACCTGGTAAAAGCCTTTGAATTTTTTGACTATATGGTCGAGAAGGGTCTTAAACCAGATACGTATACCTTTAGATCTTTAATAAGCGGACTTTGTTCAAAGAATAGGGTTAATGATGCTAAAGAATTTGTAAATAGCCTTAACCAGCAGAATCACAAGCTAAATGAGATGTGTTATAGTGCTTTATTACAAGGTTATTGTGAGGATAAACGTTTGGATGATGCAATTAGTACTTGTTACGAGATGGTAGAAAAGGGGATTGACATGGACCTCGTTTGTTATTCCGTGCTTATAAATGGAAGTGCTAAACAAGGTGATGTTACAAACTTGGTATGTTTTTTGAAAGAAATGCATGATAGAGGAATGAAGCCCGATAATGTTATATACACCAGTTTAATCGATGCTTTTGGAAAATTAGGAGACTTCGAAAAGGCAATGGGGTATTGGGATATAATGAATGGTGAAGGATGTAATCCCAATGTTGTAACTTACACAGTAATTATAAATTGTTTATGTAAATTAGGATTTGTAGATAAAGCTGAGACTTTATGTAAGGAGATGCTTGTTAATGGCGTTATTCCTAATCATGTTACGTACGGCTGCTTTCTTGATTGCCTTACTAATGAAGGGCATATGCAAAAAGCATTAGGCCTTCATGCTGTAATGCTTAAACGGTCTTTGGCAAACACCATAACTTACAATATATTAATTCGAGGGTTTTGCAAAGTGGGTAGACTTCAAGAAGCTACTGAGGTCTTGTTTGAGATGCATAACAACGGGGTCTTACCAGACCATGTAAGTTATTCAACCATTATTAGTGAGTACTGTAGAATCGGTGATATACATGCAGCTTTAAAGCTATGGGATTCCATGATAGATAAAGGTTTGAAACCGGATATAGTGGCGTATAATTTAATAATACATGGTTGTTGTGTTGCTGGAGAATTGACCAAGGCTGTTGAATTTCGTGATGACATGATAAAAAGTGGGTTGAAGCCAAATCAAACACTACAGATGTTATGATTAAGTCTGGCCTAGATAATGAAACAATCAAAGTAAGGATTTTTTTGTGAAGTTCAAAAACAATTTCTGAAATTCTTACCCTATGAAGCAGTTACGTAATATATGAAACTTTCTTTTGCAGCTTCACTTTCTCCGGTGGTTCAGTGTTACAAGCAAGAGCTGCATATCATACAGCTGGGGTGCTTTCTTTGGTGAGTACGCTTTACAATGCTTTATAAAAATTTCAGTTGTACTAATTCTGTGACTTGGATCAGTTCCTATTCTTTTTTACTGAAAGTTTTTTAGGTTGTTGTGAGGAGGTGTTATCAATCCTGTGAATGTCCTTGTTAGTCAGTTACTCTTTTCCAGGGAGTTAGTAATACTATATAGAAGAAGTAGCTTGGCTTATCTCTGAGGTAGTGCGGTTAACTATTAAACGTCTTAAAGTACAAAATTATTTGTGAATATCCTGCCCATATTGGTCTATCTACCATCGGTGACCTTAATATGTCGCTTGTCTTTGTTGTTAGCTATTCTTCAAATCCATGTATATAAGATTCTCTAACCGTTGTTCTCTGGATGCATCAAGTGTAAGGTATAAGTATAAAGTACTATTTGTTTAGATGCTACCATCATCATAGCCTTGATACAAGATGTTGCATGTGCTTCACTGCTCAAGTAGATGTCGTTATCTTGCTCCTGTGAAAGGCATTATGGTGTAGGGGAATGTATTATGCTATATATGATATTATGTTGTGATAGGAGAATCAGATGTGAAATGTGATACATATAATTGGTATTATTTTCCTTCACAGGACATTCATTTCTATGTACTGAGCAGGTGGCTCCTTATGACAGACATTTAATTAGCAAAGTTTATCTATTTCCAGAAGTTACGCTCTTACCTTCCAGTTCTTTATGTTAGCTTTAACTCTGCGATAGTTTATTACCTGTGTCCCTTTTCACATGCCTTCATAAGTTCTTATTGTTTCAAAAGCAGTATCATAACTTATGATGTTAATTGCTTTCTCATTGCCAAATGCTGTACTTGATGCTATGTTGGTATCCCCTTAGGCTCCACATATAATGTTAGTCTTAATTTGCTTGTGAAATTATGTTCATACTCTGTGTTAAATGCTGATAAACACTGGACCCTTAAGCTGAAAATAGGAGGATGAAAAGTAGATGATAATGGGTTTTAATTATGAGTTGACGTGCAAATGGAACAAGTTGATGTAAAAACAGTATATGTAATTTAGGCATCAGCTAATTTCTTTTGTGGGGGTATCATAGGTCTAAAAGGGGGTATCATTGTTATGATCCTAGTTTATAAGATATTTTGCTATTTAACTTTTTGTGTTAACTTTGGTCTCATCTAGTCTTTTGGTTCTTATGCATCCATTCTTTTATTGCAGGTTAGTAATCCTCAGCACCTATCACACGCAGGATTGACACCTAGCCTTCTTCGCTCGTATATGTGGATAAAGAAACACACGATGAAAGTGAGGTGCACCCTTCTTTCGTTCTGCAGTTGTGCCGGTATGCTGACTGATAGATAAAATTGTTCTGTTTTTGCTAATCTTAGACTATTAGTTTGATGAGGCAATTTTCAGCCCATTGACCGATTAATAGATCGATTTGGGTTAAGTTTTATATTTAACTGGTAAAATAAAAAATTATGCGAAAAAAGAAACGGGTCAAATGGGCCACAAGTCGCCCAGAGTGTATTTTCAATGGATAACCTTCTAAATCATTTTATTCAAAAAAAAAATAGTTGCTGAAGTATATCTTGTAGTCATATCTGCCACACTAATCATTGAGAACACAAAGTGTTCCAGTTCAACCTAACCTCACCTGTTATCCAACCAATGTGAGTTGCCCACTTTGTCACTTGTAATCTATAGGTGTTTTACTTGCTTTTAAAATAGTGTATCTTTATCTCAGCTAAGGAGTATCGCACTTGAACTATTTTAGAGGCTGTAACTCATAGAGGCAAGGAGATGACTGCTCTATGGGAGAATGAAGCCTGCTAACTTGGATTGACGTATAACTGTGCTTATGGATTGATGTATAACTGGACTCATGGATTTATGTAAAGGACATACAGATTTATGCGTCATCATCAATGCATTCGAGTAAAAGAAGACATGAGATATGGAGTCTGATGTTGAAGCAATCAAACAATATGTGTGCATTCTTGACCAGAGAGAAACACACAACGATGAGGTATCATCAAAAAGCTAATTAGAAAGAATTTTTAGGCTTATATTGGAGAAACGTCTTTCAGTAAAGAAACATCTGCATCAAGTTGAGTTGGTTCCCAAGGGCTTTTTAAATTGGTTGTACATCTCTTCATGCTCAAATTAAATTTGTATCGCTTTTTTATCTATTTTTTAATGGCAAAACAAACACACAAATGGACACGATCAATAATACTCTTTCGGGTGATTTAAAGAACTGCATAATGAAGGTGTTTATTTAGTTCGACCGAACATCATCGTGCAGTGGTTAACAGTCACTGAATAAGCTTGCAAAATTTCAAACCCGAACAGCAAAATCTGGAATAGAAACCAGAGTGACATACTAAACCAGCGTCGATTCGTTGCAGCAACCGTTTACCGTACTTTAAGATGCAGATCCGTAGTTCTTACTAAAGGAGTTGATAACCTCAAGCTGCTCGGTTTGCACTCTCTACCAATACAGCAAGAAAAGCATAAACACCATAAAAATTTTAAGACATTCAACATAAGCAAGGAGAGATTATAATGACATTCAACAACCATTGTGTCCATCATGATTAAAAGAACCATGTTATTTCACTAATAATCTAGTTATTCAAGTAAACAAACTTATGTCTTATACTTAAACTAGCTTCATAGCCCGCCCGGATGGGCGGGCTAGCTTCATTATATTACTTGACGAAATTTAGTTGATCATTTTGAGGTTTCAAGTATTGATTGAAATTCATAAGGCATGTTAATGAATGGAAAACTGAGTCGTAATTCATGTTGAAGCATGTTTATTGTAGTCAGTTAAGTGTCTTCATGTTTAAACCACCATCCCTCGTATTTATTGTCAATTTCAAGACTTAAAGATCAACTTTTGAATATCATACGTCATTTTATTACAATATATCATACGCGCACCACAATGTTTGTACAAAATAGGCTCACAATATTATTAATGCATGATGTCAAAATTGTATTCCCCGCATACGAAACGAAAAGAGTATTAACATGTTACCTGTATACACACAACTGCAAACACAAAAACGTGAAGGGAAATAAATGATTGTCGTTTTTGTCCATATAAGTTTACCATTCTTTTTCAAATATGGCCACTAATATATGAGTTTAGTGATATAAAGTTGTTGAGATAAACAACCTTCATATCTGCAAGAATTGAAAAACTTAGTTAGGATAGCATGATAAGTGTGGTAGAAACTAAATTTAACTTTCAAATTTGTTATGAGTCAAATGGGAAAACTTTAAATAGTTGGTAAAATATGTTGTTATGATTAGTACCAGTGAAATAGTTGATTGGTCATTCCTCAATGTTTAAGGAGTGATTTGGAACACAGAAAAGTTACATCGGTTCAAGCTATAATAACGTTCATGAAGTAGTTATTCTAATTGTGAATAAA